>OU898279.1:50882901-51232560 GCA_918026665.1 Diabrotica balteata | reverse complement strand
CGTTTTCTAACAGGTAGTTTTAAATTTCAATTTTCGTGTTATTTGCAGTTGGAGACTGCAAATTGACAATGTAAAAAAGACAGTGTAATTGACGACTGTGGTAACTTGCATTGTCAGTTGTCAATACAATTCTTAAACCATTGCTCAAAAAGTTCTGCCGTTGTATCCTCATGGTAGTCCACGCAGGAGTCTTTAATATTCTTTGCGGAAAGCCGTAAGGCATTTAGGACCTAAGCATTTTCTGATCCTGCATGTAAAATATTTTTTCCCTTTGTTTGATGGAGCTTTTGTTTGACACCTGTTGAAAGAATTAGACCATCCTTTGGATGGTGTTTCATAAGTATCAAACCATGTCTCGTCCAGATAAATTATTGGTCGATCTTCTGTACGGTACTTAAGTTCAGGTTACTAAGTTATATATGCAGTACGCCACTTTTGTAAACGATGGGACTCCATAAGCACTTGCCTTTTGTCAATTGTATGATATCTGAAGCCCATTTTAGACAAAATCTTCCAAAGACTAATGCGGCTACAGTTTATTTGTGTATCATCATTAGTAAGCCGTTGTTTTAAAACATCTAATGTAGGTATCCGTTGCTCTTCGTACATTGTGTAAATTTTTCGTCTTATTAAGTCCTTATCACTTTCGTCAATACATTTGGTAGAACCGGCATCCTTACGTTTCCTTCTTGACTTAATGGGATTTGATGTAATTCTTTTCCCTGTGGTTAGAGGTATTTTCGTCAAATCAGATATTTTACTGGCAGCAGTGAGTCCTCTTGTAAGTAAAGAACTATATATTGTTTTTACGATTTCTCTAGAGTCAGCAGATAAATGCTTTTTCTTTGCTGGAACACTGAAAGAAGCACCATCAATATTTTTCCACGGACGCCACATAATGCTGTTTTATAGGTATATAGGTAATAGGTATAACACTGATAACACTTGTAATACTTTCAACTAAATAAAACAAAATGTATATTTAAAAATTTCTCATCCGTTTTATATACTTTTACAAACTATCCAGAATAGAGGAAACCTGTATAATTATTCCAGGAAATACTTAACGATCAACAAATTTATTGTGGTAATTAAAAGATCAACCATTGATAGTGAAACTCACTGTTAAAATGTTTTAATTAAGTAATATGTGCGACTTAAATTAATATTTAATCTTACCAAATATTTAAATTAGCTATCTGAAAATATCACCAAAACTTCTTGGATGAGACTTGATATGCACTTCGCGTGTGCCGCTGGTAAATAATCAAACTCCGTGTGAAAAAACTGACTTTAATGAATTAACAATACATAAATAAAATCGCTAATAAGTATTGTTTCGCTCGCTGGTGTCCACCGGCCTCGACTTCTCATATTTGAATGATGCTGTCGCCCTTGGAGTGCTTTTAGGGGCTCGCCTTATCTTCACATATGGCATAATATATCTTCCTACGCCACTATGTTGCCGGATTGTAAAATGCATAAAAAACTTAATTAGATAGAGGCGTGAACATGGCCCCCGCCTTGGCAAACACTGCCAACAAAATCGTCTGCTAATGCTAAATGTTCAAAAGTTTAAACTACACTTAGTCCGAACCGGGCAACGGACACACCTTGGAAAAAGAACGAGTTATGATACCATTGTCTGTCTTTATCTTAAAAACTCTGGCTACACCATCACTGCCGCGTATGAGTTCGATCACGCGACCTAACTTCCACCTTAATGGAGGTAAATTGTCCTCTTTTATGAGTACTAACGTGTTTTCAGCAACTTCACCGTTAGCAGTAGTCCATTTCGTACGTTTTTGTAGTTCGGAGATGTATTCTTTGTTCCATCGTTCCCATATATGCTGAGAAAGCTGCTGAATATGCTGGAATTTTGAGAGCCGATTAACTGGAATATGACGCAAATCTGGATATGGATTGGTAATAAGTGGTCTTCCGATGAGAAAATGTGCAGGAGTTAATGGGGAGAGATCATTTGGATCACAGGATAGAGGATGAATCGGTCGGGAATTTATTATAGCTTCAATCTGCACAAGCAACGAATAAAATTCCTCGAACGTTAAGTGCGCGTTTCCCAAAACCCTATGTAAATGATGTTTAACTGTTCTTACTCCGCTTTCCCACAGTCCGCCAAAATGTGGAGAATATGGAGGTATAAAAGACCACGAAATATTATCCTTTAGCAAGGATTCTCTTATGGCGGGAGTGTGCTGCTCTAAAAATTCTCTTAATGACTTTAACTCCGAACTAGCTGCTATAAAATTGGTTCCATTATCAGAAACCATCCTTTGAGGCTTGCCTCTTCGCGCAATAAATCTTTTAAAGGCCAACAGAAATGATTCCTTAGACAGTTCTGTAACTAATTCTAAATGTATGGCCTTCGTACAAAAACAAATAAAAAGACACATGTAACTCTTTATTAGTTTACAACCTCGACCCTTTCTATCGCGAATTAAGAAAAGGCCCGCATAATCTACACCTGTTACAATAAACGGTGGGCCACCTGCGAGACGCTGAGCAGGTAGATCACCCATTATTGGCTGAATGGATTTAGATTTTAATCTAAAGCATTTTACACATTTGTGTACAGTACGCCGCGCTAAATTTCTTCCTGATAACGGCCAGAAAGTTTCTCTTATCGTTGCGAGTAAAAGCTGAGGACCAGCATGCATAAGATCCTTGTGAAAATGATCAAATATTAAAGATGTAACTACATGATCTGCCGCTAAAATGATGGGATGTTTTTTGTCATACGCAAACTCGGAATGCTTTAAACGCCCGCCTACTCTCATTATGCCTTGCTCATCAAGAAATGGAGATAAATTTATGAGTTTGCTTTTTTTATCTAGAGATCCCTTTTGGTTCAAACGCTTTATTTCACTAGAAAATGACTGTGCTTGACACAGTTTTAGAATACGGCTAAATGCAGAATGTATTTCATCCAAAGAAAGGGGTTCAGAAGTTCTCTTCTTAGTTTTACATATGCGGATGAATCTGAACACATATGCAGCGGTTCTTTTTAAACGTAAAATATTAGAAAAGCGCTCAAATGAAAATACTTCCGTATTCTGTGTTTCATCAAGTTTATTCGTAAAAACTTTTATGTTTTTCCTCGTTTCGCTTGTTTCTGTAGGAACAACTTGTAAATTTGGCCATTTATCTGAATCTTGCATGAGCC
The DNA here is from genome assembly GCA_918026665.1 of Diabrotica balteata. Taxonomy (NCBI): domain Eukaryota; kingdom Metazoa; phylum Arthropoda; class Insecta; order Coleoptera; family Chrysomelidae; genus Diabrotica; species Diabrotica balteata. The sequence continues at coordinate 51,229,376 of OU898279.1, read as the reverse complement.
ACTCCGGTCCATGCCACCATAAGTTGCATTCCATTATTTTATCTGGTTCCACGCCTCTGGACACTAGATCTGCAGGATTATCCTTGCCTGGCACATGACGCCACTGCGCAAACGAAGTGGTTTCCTGGATCTCTGCTACGCGGTTACTAACAAACGTCTTCAATACATTAGCTGATGTTTTCAACCAACTAAGTACTATTGATGAATCTGTCCAGAGGTAACACGTATTAAATTGCACATTTAATGAATTTTTGACCTTATTGGTCAAACGCGATAAAATGACTGCTCCACAGAGCTCTAAACGCGGCAAGGTAACTGGCTTTAAAGGCGCAACCTTGCTTTTCGCACATAATAAAAATGAATACGATCTACCTAACGAATCGGTAGATTCAATGAATATGCAAGCACCGTACGCCTTTTCTGAGGAGTCGCAAAAGCCGTGAAGTTCTAGTTTGACCTCACGATAACATATAATATGCCGAGGTATTTTTAAATTGTTTAAGATTTTTAATTTATTCCTAAACTGTAAATAATTATTTGCTAAATGTTCAGGTATGGGATCATCCCACGAAAGACGCTCTAGCCATAGTTGTTGCAACGTAATTTTCGCTATGATTGTACACGCACTTAATAGACCCAAGGGATCAAAAATTTGAGCTATGTCTGACAATAAATTTCGCTTTGTGATTATATGGCCTAGAGATGAATTTATGTTATAAAACAGAGTATCTGATTGAGGTGAGTACAATAATCCCAAAGTTTTCGCCTTCTCGTTTTCACCGAATTGAATAACTGAACCCGTAGTTGAATTATCCGGTATATCTCTTAATATTTCAGGATCATTTGAATAGAATTTACGCAATGTAAATCCTCCGCCTTTGAGGACCTCAAAAAGTTGTTTACATGCTTCGCGCGCTTTCTGTTTTGAATCAAAACCTGTCAAAAGGTCGTCAACATAAAAATCAGATTTAATAATGCTAGCAATGTTAGGATTTTTAGCTTCTTGCTCCTCCGCTAATGTCATTAAACATTTAATCGCTAAGTAAGAAGAGCATTTCATACCGTATGTAACTGTTTGTAACTGAAATATTTCAAGCGGTTCTTCCGGATTATTTCGCCATAAGATACATTGTAAGGATTTTTGATCATCTGCAACCGATACCTGACGGTACATCTTTTCTATATCCGCACTAACTACATATAAGTGTGTTCTAAAACGCAATAAAATGGAGAGTAAATCATTTTGTAAGGTTGGTCCGGCCATTTGAATGCTATTTAATGAAATGCCGTTTGTAGTTGGCGCACTACAATCGAACACAACGCGCAAACGTGTCGTCAAAGAACTTTCTTTTAATACTGGATGATGTGGCATAAAATAAAATGTAGTATTTCCACTAAAATCTATTGCCGATTCCGTAATTCTGCATAGACTTTTCATATGACCTAACTCTTCATATTCCCGGATGAATTCGCTATAAAGAGTTTTAAGATTGGAATCTTTATTTAACTTACGCTCAAGATTTAAAAACCTATTTTTTGCTTGACGAAATGAATCACCGAGTGAACTTATCGGTTCCTTGAATGGCAATGACACTACGAATTTGCCTGTCGCGTCGCGTTTTACCGTATCTTTGAAATGTTTTTCGCATGCAATTTCTTCGCCCGAGAGTGCAGGTTTTCCATCGAAAACCTCTTCAAGTTCCCAGAACTGACTTAGCTGTTCTGTAACTTCGATTGTGTTTGTGAAATTACACTTAGTTATTCGCCTTTCTGATGCTTTGTTTTGGCTGATATACGGCCCTGCTATGATCCAGCCAAACATTGTTTCCAGCATAAATGGTTTATTTTTACCTAAACTAATTCTGTTTGCACCAAGTATCTGCCAAAATAGGTCACTTCCTATCAATAAGTCGGTTTTTTGTGGTTTATGAAAGTGACTATCCGCTAATTTTAAATGTTTAGGTATCTGCAAATCGCTAATGTTTATTTTAGATGCCGGTACGCACCCCGTAATTTCTGGTATTACGAAACAACTTAGAATTGTATGAAAACTTATATCGCTACGCGATTGTATATTTACTTCGCATTTGTATCGAACGGGAGATGCAATATTATTTATGCCCATGACTGATATGTTCGCGCTTGTCGTTTTTAATCTAAGTCTATCGCATAAATTTTCGGTTATGAATGAGCTTTGTGAACCGCAATCTAACAAAGCTCGCACTATGTATGCCTTGCCTTGGCCGTCAAAAATATTAACTAATACTGTGGACAGTATAGTTTGATCTGTAGCGCTAACTGCCGAAACTGACAAATTGGTAGTGTTTAAAATACCTTGTATATTATCTACAGATCGCATATCGCTCGCGTTTTCTACCGGTTGATGAACTAAAGCTGTGTTCTGTTCGCTTGACCTATCTGGATGCAATAACGTATGGTGTTTTGAAGCGCATTTCTTGCATGTTGATTGTCTACACCGCTTATAGAAATGTCCAGGTTTAAGACAATTCGTGCAAAGATTGACCTGTCTTACTTTATCAAACATGTCCCTAGAGGAAAGTTTTAAAAATTCGCCGCATTGATAAATGGTGTGTTCCCTTTTGCAAATAGGGCAATACTGTGTATTATCCGCTTTGTTTAAAGTTCCCTGTGCTGAGTGTAGACCGCGAATGTTTTGTGAATATTTCGTATTCCGTGAATATGCGCCCGCCTGAGAAATATTCCGTATATTTTGCTTTTCAGCTTGATTTACCTCAAGTGATTCTAAGAGGTCCGCCCTTGATTTTAAAAACGTTTTAAAATCCTCAAAACTAGGAATTTCATTATGTGTTTTGCTATTCTCCCACGCGCGTAAAGTCGATGTATCGAACTTACAAGAAATAATATGAATAAGGAGTATGTCCCATGAATCAGTAGGTAGCCCTAGCTGCTTTAACGCGTATAAATGTTTCGAAAAAATATCAACTAATGGCCGCAATCTATTAGATGACTCTTTATGTATAGGCTCTATATTAAATAATGCATTAACATGATTGGAAATTAATAATCTCTTATTATCGTACCTTTCCCTAATTAATTTCCACGCAACTGCATAGTTTTCGGCGGTAAACTCTAATGTTCGTATTACCTGCGCCGCACCGCCCTGTAATGAACTTCGTAAATAATGAAAACGCCTTATATTGTCTAAGTACTCATTTCTGTTAACTAGAGATTCAAAAAGATCTGCAAAATCTAACCAATTATTATAATTACCATCAAATTTTGGTAACTCGATAGGTTTAAGCTCAATCCCTGTATATGAATTCTTAGAGCGCTCACTTGCTTTATCGTCTTCTATACACGCTACTTGTTGATTATCGCGAATGATTTTTCGCGCTACCGCTAATTGTGAATAATATTTGTTGTAAAATTCTTCGCGCTCCGTATATTCATCCTCTAATAATTCAAATTGAACCGTATTTTCTATTTGACTCTGAACCTCATCGAATTCGTCCTGTAAATGTTCTATATTATTTACCATTTCTATAGCTTGTAATACATCTAAATCTGAAATTGTTTCACCCTTAGTTACCTTATCATTCAATGCTAATATATATTTCGAAAATATTGTGAGTTTGCATTTAAAACCGCCCCTTTTTCGCTTTAAATTCTCCATAGTTTTATAATGAATTAAACAGTAAACATAAACAGATTATAAATCGCTTGATATTCGACCCTAACGTTCTAAGAATTACCACATGTGCAGAATAAAGATACAAAAAACTGATAAATAAGGGAATGTAGTGAAATGGGTATGCTCACCAAAGTATTTTTATGTTTATTCTAACAGCTGGCCTTGCGTGGCGCCACAAATCTTCGCATCAACTCGTAGAGTAGTTCTTCACAAGTTTTAAGAACCACAGTTGTCCACTTATGTAACTGTCTTAAGAATAACGTTCGAATGTCTATAACGCGCTTGAGCCACTATGATGCACTGCTGTTATATCGCCCGCTAATTTGATGACACAAATATGAGTTTCTATACTAAAACATTTTTTAATTGAAGGTGATTACTTTGCAACATCGCACTTAACTAAGCCCTTAACGATAACATTTCAACGAAATCATATTTCACTTATCAATTTTGCAGAGGCGTACCAAAAAAAATTTAATTATTTATTAAAACACATAAGTAATTAATTCAATCTAAGACCGATGTAGTTATTAAATTATCATGTGTCTTTTAACAGGTATCTTATTCGCTCCGTGCGTAACCATGGTAGGGGTAACTTGAAACAATGCCAGCGTGCGTACCGGCGAAATATGACAAAATTGGACCTATCTTTTATGCATAAATTTTATTAAAAATGGGTGCAAATACTTGTTGCGTATTTAATTGTGCAAATAATAGCAAAAATAGTGAGTCTAGTTTTTATAGGTTTCTAAAGATTACATATAAATTCGAGAAAAGAAAAAGATGATTTCGTGCTATTAATATGAAAAAGTAAATATCACATAATTTCATTTTTATGCAATTAAAGTAGGAAAAATTTAAATTAATAACCTTAAATGATATTTCATAAGGTTTCAAGCTAACAGCAGCCTGCCTGATGACTTTAGCTTTTATATCATAACTTTTACTACTATTGTTTTTAACTATATGCTCTTCCACATGAAAATCTTGATTTGTCAGTACTAGATTTTTCCCTTTCTTTTCCGTTTGGGGTTGCAAAGATTAATTATGATGAATTTTTAGAAACCCAGTTTTAAATACTACATTTATTTTGTACATAAACTAAAAAATATAATTAAAAAACTAATTATTCATAATTGTCTATTTCTTATATATTTAACATATTTTTAACCTCAAATTGGAAGGTCCAAAACTCTCAGATGAAGGCAATAGGTCAGTCAAGCACGGAGTGAATAGTTGTTTAACAAAATAAAGGAAAATTTTATTGTTTTTATAGAGTACCTAATACAGTACTTCAAAAAACAGAAATCTTTGCAAAATACTTATTTTTTCAGTAGACTAAACAATCTGAAATTTTAACATACGATCTCGTCGTTGCACTTCATTCTCTATTTATAGAATTGCTGTCTGCTATGAACGTTGTATTTGTTTTGTTTTAACCCAAATTGAATTGATTTAACTATTTATTTAAATACATAAGTAATTACATAAAAATTAAATTTAAGACCGATATAATCATTAAATTATCATGTGTCTTTTGACAGGTATCTTATAGTTGTCTAACAAATTAAAGTAAAATTTTAATCTTATTAGGGAGTACCTAATACAGAACTTCAAAAAACAGAAAACTTTGGAAAATACTTATTTTTTCGTAACAATAAAACACTGAAAACTTTGTTTTCAAACTTCCACAAAATTTATTTTAACTATTATCACTACAGCTGTTTCGGCTGATTGCCTTTCTCAAGTGATCTATTTTTGGCATGCGTTTACAATTTATAGTCTCTAATGAAATAGGTTGAGGAGGGGAGAACTGTTTGTCTCAAGTTGGTCATTCAGAATTATATCTGTATTTTTTAATTTGTTGATTTCCATAGATTCTAACAAAGATAGCTTAAGGCCTTTATTTTTAATGTGAAGAATTTTAAATTTGTCATTAAAAGAATGATTATGATCTAGAAAGTGAAGTGCGTATGTCGAATCTGTTTTTCTATTGAAAGCCCTTTTATGTTCTGCTATTCGTTTATTAAAGTTTCTACCAGTTTGCCCGATGTAAGTTTTTGGGCAGTCGCCACATTGAAGTTTGTACACAGCACTATTTAAGTGTTTTTTTATTTTGGCTCTTGTTATTCAAACTTCAATGTTCAAATTTCAAACTTCTTGTTATACAAACTTCAATGTGGCGACTGCCCAATATGCCCAATGTGGCGACTGCTCGAAATATGAAATAAAGATGGCACTAACTACTAAAGAGTTAATAGCTTTGTTAGAAGAATACTCAGATTGTGAAAATGCTGACTCACTTAAAGTGTTTTATTTGCCGCCGAGATTAGATAAGAATGTGTCTTATGTAAAAGACATTGATGATAATATTATTTGTGAAGAATCAATAAAATCGGATATTGCAAGTACATATGAAATACAACTGATTGGTAATTCTGATTATCATATTCCTCTGAACCACAGATAAAACGTTCACAGAAAAAACCAGTCAAAAATAGTAGATCCAAATTTGTTTTTAAGCATCTGTAACAACAGATACTTCTTCGTGCTGCTTTGTGCTCAGTAGTAATTCAACATCAGTCTGATTGATATTTAGACAATATAAAAGCCAACAATGGAGTCAAGTCATATATTGAAGTTTTTTCACTCTTTTTTAATAAAGAATCATTCTATATTTAGATAGAATTTCTATCTTGTACATAGAAGCATTTGATAAAGAAGATTGAGAGCATTCTATACTTTTGAACAACCGTCACGATTTTGAAATAAATAACATAGATTCGTATATTATCTGGTTCACACTGTGCTTCAAGTTGATATACATTGGTCAAAAGATGAAGATAAAGAAGTGCACATTATAAGAGAAAGCATGAGCCGACATAGATTTATATTTATAATAGGGAAGAATCGCTACATCAATGTCAAGCTTCGTACATGTACCTCAATCTAAATTTGTTTTACCAGATTTGACAATTGGCCACATTACAAAAAGAGACGATTGTGCAAGAATGTAGGATATGCAAAAGTACTACTATTTATTTATCTAAAAGGCGTAGAATGCATCTACACCCCGAATGTTTCGAAAATTTTCACCTTACAATTTAATTTACATTTAAGATGAAATATGTTCCTGTATTAAAAATTGTACAGTTTTTCTTGAAAATGAGAAAAAAAAAATTTTTGTTGTAAATTCCAATCCTTTTTTAATATATGTGTTTTTATTCCAATCTAATAAATTAATTGACAAATTTCTCTTTGTATACTGACCGGCCGTTAACGGGTTAATACTATATAAAGAATAAATTTGCCGCAAATTTACTTTACTTACCTCAAAACTATTTTAAAGTTAATAATAAAGTCTATTTAATAAATATATTCCCACGAGATAGAAAACGCTACGCCTATGCACATTAGAATTTGGAACGAATAAACATAAACTAAAATATCATATTTCACTCATGAACATTCTTTCTAAGAACGTCAATATATATAGACCAGCAAAGTATTGATATGTTTGCGGATGTTTTAAACTATTCAATAAACTTGTCTCACTACGCACTCGTGGACCGCACCAATTTATATTGTTACGAGGGAAAATGTTATGAAGACTATATTACTTTTTCGCTTATTTACATGGGCGAAGTATACGCAATAAAAATGACCCCTGTAAGAATTTACTACTGACATTTTACACGGTTGCCGCTACCGTTTAGTTCAATTTGTAGATTAATCACCTTTAATTGAAATCTGTCCGACTATAGCCGGTGAATTTACACTGTTTTAATTTAACACAAGAATTTGATGATTCGGATCGATGGACCAATGGATGAGACTTGATATGCACTTCGCGTGTGCCGCTGGTAAATAATCAAACTCCGTGTGAAAAAACTGACTTTAATGAATTAACAATACATAAATAAAATCGCTAATAAGTATTGTTTCGCTCGCTGGTGTCCACCGGCCTCGACTTCTCATATTTGAATGATGCTGTCGCCCTTGGAGTGCTTTTAGGGGCTCGCCTTATCTTCACATATGGCATAATATATCTTCCTACGCCACTATGTTGCCGGATTGTAAAATGCATTAAAAACTTAATTAGATAGAGGCGTGAACACTTCTAAATAAGATTTAAATTAGCTCTTTAAAAATATAAATATATCACAACTGCTTTTATAAAATAACTTTTTAATGAAAACCCATACACTCTTGACGCTTGCTGTAGGTGAATCAATACTCGATTTGAAAGGCATTTGTCTTAATATCCCGAACATTATTTAGGCGTCGTGGTTTGTGAGGCGCCCGACTAGAAGGATAAACATTAAAATATTGACAACATTAGAAATTTTAAGATTTTCTACTTGCAAAGCAGACAGATTTATAAATAAGTCGACAAAGGCATCTACTATATAGTAGTATACATAGTATATACTACTATATAGTATACACTACTATATAGTATAGTATATAATATAGTAGTATAATAGTATCTTTAGATAGTGAATTTACTATATGTAATTTCGATTCAGCTCCTCTGCATATGGCGCTCTGATGATACCCAATAAGGTTAAAATACGTATAAGTGGATGGCAGATGCCCTGCATTGAAATTAAATCTAAGACCGTCTTTCTATATTAAAATATTGTTTTACATTTGACTTCCACAATGTGTATGTGATAGTAGTTAACAAAAATATTCCACTTAAGCGTTTATAAAATAATTAAAAACAAATTAAACAAAAATATTGGTATTTACCAATATTGCATAAACGCACCAGTCAATTGTTTATATAAAAAAATTAAAAAAATGTACATTCTTATTTCGTTACCCTAATTTATTGCCAAAAACACGTTTATGAAAATATTTTTCTCATGATTATAGTTGTCAGTTAAATATGGGTTAAAAGAGTACCTACAAAGCAATAATAATATAGTTGACAGATTGATTACATAAAAAGTTATATTTATTATCACTAAAAACGGTATATTATATTATCTATACGATACGATATGTCATTCATATCCCTTAAAGCGAGCTAAGTATCCAATGAATATTTTGTTTTTTTAATTGTCTTCACAGATGCACATTATTGCACAGGACACTTCACAAGCGTTTTTCTTACATAAAGAAGAAATTGCCATCATTAGTTTCTCGTACAATATGAGTGAGGTTGAACTTCGATTATAGAGCACGTTGAAGAAATATATCATCCGCCACCTCTATTTTCATATAATATGTCCTCTACGGCTCTTTTTAATACATCATGACCATCTTGATACCCACGTCAATAAGTTATTGGGATAGAGCTTATTTATATTAAAAAATGTTTACTTAAATTGTCAATAAATAAAAGTAAACAAAAGGAATATGGATAAATTTACATTTTGTAACTCAAACCTTATAGAAGCAATTTTTTACAAAAAGTTGTATGAGATATATAAATAAAATGAATAAACATACCTACATGGATTTCTAACAAGAGTGTCAAAAGTTGAAAGATCACTTGAAACTCACTCACCTAAGTCAGTCTGATCGATTCCTAGGAATTTAAGCCTTTTCTCAAACATTTAAAATAAAATCTCTTATCTCCTCCGATTCGAAGTAGATCCCCAGAATAATTGCGTGTTAAGTTCTTCAACTTTAACTAAAGTCACTCGAAAACTCATGCGCATATTTTATACTGTTCTAGACTAAAAGTTTTTCCCGTTTCCAGAAGAAGGAAAGCAGCACTTATACTTTGCTTAGTTTTTCTTTCTTATTTCTTTTCTGTTACTTTTCAATTTTACTTTGAACTTGTTGTATGTGAGATATTGTTTCTTGGCTAAGGCTATGGTTAAGTTTTGTCAGAAGCTTCACTTAGGAAAGATTGTTTCAAAGGAGATTGTTTCCCGACCGACGTGACTTTTTAAACAAGTTTTGTGGAGAGCCTCGTAACCGGCATTTTCTAATTAGAAAACTATTGTTTCGGACAAGCTTTTTCCTCTAGCGTTTTTTACTTCTTCATGAAGGTTGTTGATGAAAGTGCATAACGTATAGTTTAAACAAAAAAAGCGTTTAAAAAATATATATAGTGTAGCAGCATCTCTACTAATACCGTCCCTATTTTTTTTAAACCAAAGATACTGGAATAGTGTCGTAGTGTAGTAGATACATTAGTGCAGTCAACTAACTAGATGATAAAAACTAAATTATCGGCAAAAGTGTCCATCCAAGGTCAGTTTAAGAAGTTTGTAGTATAATCATTAAACGTGAAAATTGGGTAAAAGCTTCTATTGTTTTCGGATTGCATCGATTTTTCTTAAAATTACTACCTATACCGGCTTATCTAATCTGCCACTTCATAAGTCCAGTTTTGCGTATTTTAAAGTTTCAATTCATGTTCAAATATAAATAATTCGATATATATATATATATATATATATATATATATATATATATATATAAAAAATATTCAATAGTTGAATAGCAGAGGTTGTATCGGTCAATGATAGGCAAATGAAAGTCGTCAACTACTTCATTGATTTAATCGAATACGTTTCGCTTTTTAGTTTTCAAAAGCATCATCAGTTCACTACAAATCAAAATAAAACGATGTAAAATATAAGTAAATAACCAAAAGGGTTCATACTTACAAAAACAATTTGTAGGTTTTGTAAAAGATGTTAAAAACACTCTACGATAACTTAACATTAAAAAATTTAAAAACTAAACGATAGAATCGAAACAAAAAACACACAGGAAAAAACTGAAACAGCACTATTGTTTATTTAATTTTTACCGATGGCTTCATCTCAATGTGGGTGTAAGCTCTTTCGAAGACCCAACACAATAATCTCTTGGAATGTTTTCTATCGGTTTTCGGCTGTCATATTTGCACATGTGGCGTGTCGTCCATATGTTTCTTCTCCTATATATATATATATATATATATATATATATTATATATATATATATATATATATATATATATATATATATATATATATACTGGGTGGTGAATCGTCAAACGAGGCATAGGAATGGGAACTTTGTAGAGGACTAAAATCTGAATTAAAAACAAATGTTTAAACCGTTCTACGAATCAAATGTACTTCAAAATTTTGCAAAAATATAATACATTTTTTAGACCACCCCTAAAAGTTAGGCCACACGTAATGCAAGAATATATATTATGACGTACCTATGTGTTTTATAATATTGATGTCAAATGTTTGACAATTTGAATTGTCATTTTTTTATTTTATAATTAAATTATAAACAATGAATTTTACTAAATACTACTACTACTGAACAATATTACTTTGTGAACAATAAATTATATTGTTTACAAATCGATCAATATAATGAAATGTACTCAGTTGACGAAAAATCGCATAATGCTGTATTCAGGTAATAGCGCGAACCTTTTCCTGCCACTACCGGATCTTTATTTAACGTATATTAGATATTCTAATACACTAAAATTTAATTCCATGTTAAGTTATACAACAATTCAATGAATTCCAATATACTGTTACTGTAATCTTTATTTATAACGACGTTTTCATTTGCTGATTTTGGGTCTTTCAGTATTCCTAATATCTTGTCATAAGCGAACAAGAGAGGGTCGTTTTTCTCACGAAATTTGAAGGCATTTCCCACAAATCGTTTCAAACATTTGATTATCACGACTCTTTTCACTGCATTAGTTTGACATATTATTATTAGTCCAATCGAATGAGTAACTGCTTGTTTCTTTATTCGTACCACCATGTATTTTCCTGGTATTATATTATCGTCAGTGGGTTCTTGAACTTGAACTTCGACACCTTCTTCCGTATTGTGATTTGGAGCTTCATATGAATCACTTTCTGCATAAATGACTTCTTGAGAATTTTCATCGTCACTACTTAATTTTTATTGTTTCTTGAATGTAATAGTCGAAGCTTTTGTCTTAGTTTTTGATAACTGTAGATGTTCGAAATAGGTTTTAGTTGTGATCACCTATTCTTTTCCTTTTCCTTTGATGTAGCTTCGAAGAAACTTTCACTATTGCTAGTAGAATATTCTCCCATTATAGTTTCTGTCAATATAAGTATCTGAGGTTTCTTAATAGAAAGTTAGTTGTGTTTTGAAAAATTCAGAAACTAATCTTCACCAGGCTTCCTCTCTCTAAAGGGCGTTTGCAGATTATTTTGCTGAACATATACCTGTACAGTGTTGAGTATTTGTTTGCGAGATAGTCCAAACCCCCACTTACTTATAGTTTTTATCCGAGAAGCCAAAAGTCTTTATCTTCTTTAGAAAGGGCAGTTCCACCTTCAGTCACACTTGTAATAGATTTTCATTGTTTTAAAAGTATAATCTAGTAGGTATCTAATTTTGTTATTACCTTGTGCATGTCCTGCCGCTAGTTTACCTTTTCACCCTTTCACTTTTGATCAGAGGTTCGATTTTGGTACACCATTCTCCATTGTAGCATTTTTAGTGAAGATTTTCCCGATTTTATATATCTTATAGCCAGTTTTAATGCTCTATTGAAGCATTACAAGCATTAGAGAATCAGTGTTTTAATATATTTTCTTAGCATTTTTGCACCCAAAGAATAAGTTATAAATAAACTAACCTAGAAACTTTTTTCCCCCGGTATCGCCGTCCACAGTTGTACCGACCATGTGTCATGTCTGGGTAACTGTGGACTCCTTAAAATTACCAAACTATTCTTCGCATGCTCCGGTTTCTCAGCGCTAGATGGCGCCTAAAGCTTACTTTCAGAAGCATTCTATTGAAAATTAGCACTGCTTCCGTACTGAACCAAGTTTTTCAAATTTAACTCACCTACTACGCAATTTACTTAGATCAAAACATGACGGTTGTTAGAGTTTTAGTTGCCAGCTGAATTTTTGTTTTGGTAGCTAATTTCTCAAGAATTTCTCAGTAGTTACCACCAGAGAGATTAAACAAGTATATACTGTAAACTTTATAAGATCTTCTTAATTAAAAAACCTTAATGGGTGCCACAATTACTCTAAACCGCAGTTAACCCATTTCACCGTCTTGAAAGCGTAAAGTATAACCAACAGGTTGATAAGTTGGGTTATGTTTTTAAAAAACTGGCTGTTGACACTTTTCCTCGATCTTGTAGGCAATAGCCTTTTTTTGACATAATTCTGAGGGTAGTGTTCTTACCCTCGGAATATCAAATTCTGACTGTTATGTGTATTTAATTGATTCATTTGTTTGTATAATGTACATTTAACATAGATTATGCGATCGTATATTGTGTATTGCATATGAGTATTATGTGTATTGTAGAATTTTTAACAACATTTATCCAGCGAGAACAATTTCCAGAAGTGGAAATTAAAACGTCAATAAACATACTTTAATGGCATATTCTTGCCGTTGACTTCTTTTAATATTGGCAACCAAAGCCTGCTATATTCTACTGATGAATTTGCTACACACTTTTTTTTATTAAGTAGGGTGAGAGCTGCTTCTTTGATTTTTGCCTTTCATGTATATTTCTTTGAAAGACGAATGTTTAGTGATCGATGAATCTATATTAATTTTTAGAGAAACATAGCGAAATATAATAAACGCATTTTACCATTGTTTAGGTTACCAACAAATTAAAAACTGAGGAAATTTTGAACATTGAGTAGGTAAAAATTAATTTATCAATACAGTCATCTTTTTATTATTGTGTTTAAATTTAGTTTGAATACAACATACAAAATATTGAGACGATTAGACATATCTAGGCTTTAGTTTGATCTTTTTAAGATGTTCCTAACTACATAAAATCGAAAGTATTATAGTGTGGAAACCACTTATGGAATAACATTGTTTGTGTTCTTATTATAGACAATAATAAAAAACTTTGAGATACGTTAACATTTAAATTTAAATTTGCGCTTTTTAAACATAAATTTAAATGTACAGGGTGATCCATACAAGTTTGACATAGTCCATAATCCTTATATTTACTGAAACACCCTGTATATTTTTATGATTTTAAAAGATTCTTAACAACCTGATTTTAACGAACTATATCACGTAGGAACTATAATAAATAATAGAAGGTAAAATTTTGAAATTAATAATTTATCACGTGTTATGGTATTATTTAAAATTAGCTTAATACAGAAAATACACTTCTACTTAGTGTCAGTGTATTGGGGAAAATTTCTGTTTAGTGACATTTTTTGTCATGAATAGGTAGAAACTGTCTAAATAATCTGCTAATTAAACTAAATCGCTAAATAATGCGAATTGTTATCAATCAGTTGTTGGTAGTGTGTTGACATTTGACATTAAAATAATAAATTCCTAATTAAAAGCTAATTTCTTACAGAAATAAAAATAAAATTTTTAACTGAGGCCCACCAAATTGAGATTTTAGTAATGATCGATTACGGGGAGAATTGTAGAAGTCAAGTTGAAGTATCGAACTTATTTAAACAGAGGTATCCTCACTTGCCTAATATTTCACAAGCTACTGTGTCTAAAATGTATGAACGATTTAGAGAACTTGGACATGTCAAACCATTAAACAAAAAAACCGAATTTCATTGAAGATGAAGTGAAAGTGGATATTTTGTTAAGCGTCGCAAAGAATCCAACGTCAAGGTCACATCAAATTGCACGTCAAAATAATGTGAGTCACACAACTATCCTAAGGTGTCTCCATGAAGAAAAACTTCATCTATATAAATTGACTTTTATGCAGGAGCTAACAGAAGACGATCCAGATCGTAGAATGTATTTCTGCGAAAGAATGATGGATAAAATTAATACAAAGGAAATAGCTCTTGGCACAATTCTTTTTTCTGATGAATCAACATTTACATTGAACGGAGAGGTAAACCGACAAAACTATAGATATTGGTCAGCGGAGAATCCTCATTGGATGTGTGAGACAAACTCAGTATCCTCAAAAGTTGAATGTTTGGGCAGGTATTAAAGGAGATCATATTATTGGTCTTATATTTGTAGAGGGTAATTTGGCAGCTAAAAAATATTTAATCATGCTCAGAGACGATATTCTTCTTCAGTTGGCTAATTTATATCCCAGTCCAAAAGATCCGACCCTACCTCATGCAACTGTCTGGTTCCAGCAGGACAGTGCAACACCCCATTATGCTTTAATGGTGAGAAATTATTTGAATGAAATCTTCTTCAATAAATGGATTGGACCAAGGGGCACTATTGAGTGTCCAGCTAGGTCGCTAGATCTTACGCCTTTGGATTTTTTTCTGTGGGGTTATATCAAGAACAAAGCGTATGAAATACAACCAACTAGCATTGAAGACCTCAAAGAAAGGATAACTACAGAAACACGGAATAATTTACCTCATACTTTAAACAAAGTTCGGGGCGAGTTTTATAGGAGACTGTGTTATTGCCAACAACAAGGTGGAGAACATGTTAAGCATTTATTTTAATGTAATCCAATCAATTACCTCGGGTATTCTATGAATTAATTCTCTTGAAGAAAATTATACCTCATTTTAACATTCCATCTTGTATTATTTATAATAGACCCTACATTATCATGTAGTTCGTTGATATCAGGTTGTTAAGGAGCTTTTAAAAACATAAAAGTTGTTTCATTTAAAATACAGATTATGGACTATGCCAGACTTGCGTGGATCACCCTGTACATTCAAATTTATGTTTAAAACGCGCATTTAAATTTAAAAGTTAGGGTAACTCAACGTTTTTTATTATTTTCTAAAATAAGGACACAAATAATATTATTTCAAAAGTGGTTTCCACACTGTATATGGTTAATTTAATCTATTTTAATGGCGATTTCAATAAAGGCAGATCAAACAGGGCGTTGTGTTTAAAAATCCAAAGTTACTATTGATATCAGAAAAAAAATGCGGACCATCTATTATTGTTCTGAAGCTATTTTCTTGTGGCATTTTGAAGTAATTACTATTTAGATGGGAATAAGCCACAATTAAAGTACGTTTATTGACGTATCAATTTCCACTTCGAAAATCGTTCTCAAAATACAAACATCCCATCTATTTACGGGATAATTGGGTGTTTTCAGACTTTTAGTCCACTTTGTATATATTATCCTCTAGCGCAACATGAAGGGCCGTTCTGAACTCCATATACTAACTAGTGAATTTTATTTAATCTTGCGAATGGTGAACGCTGTTACGTAATAATGGAGAACATAACCTGGCACAAAAAATGCGCTCAATGAGAATTTTCGACTAGATTAGAGGAATTCTTAATTTACATTACAATTAATGAAATATTTATCTTTAAGAACCAGTGCATAAAGAAATTTGGAAAAGCCATAAGAGGGTGGACTTTATATTTTTTTTTATTTGAAAAGAAACTTAGTTACTTATTAGACAAAAGATTAGTTCTTAAAACAAAACAAACATAAACGTTTTTTCGGAACTTCCAGCTTTTAGCATTTAGTGGGCATGTTTTTCTTTCGTAGTAGTATAAACAGTGACTCTTAGCTCAGCAAGGACTTGATCTTATTATTTATATTATTAATAAAGCACACTCTCAGGTGCTTTATTATTTTAGGCTTGCTGTATTGATTTTCTGACATCTGATTGCAGTATACTGGAAGCTCTGTCTAACTTATTGTCACAAGTATTATGTGTATGTGTATCATTTTTCTCGAGAAGTATCCTCATTATTTGCACTGTTGTTCGTAATCCCAAATTTACGTGAGCTTTTTTCAGTTTCCTCATTCCGAAGGTATATTTAAGTTTCTTGTGGAGGTTAAATCTGTCTTATTTTTTTGGAGGTCTACTATTTCTGTACATAAATTCTTGAGCTAAGAATCTTCGGCTTGCTTAATTTTTCTTTTTATGAGTTTGTTGGTTTCGCGGTATTTGTTAATATTTCTATTTTACTGTTTTCGTCGAACTTTAATTAGGTCTAGGATTTCCTGTGTTATCCACTCATTTTTTGCTAATTTTTTTATGTGTTTTCAAAGACTCTATTACTTTCAAAAAATGGAGTTGTATAATATATTTGTATTTTGGAGCAGAGTTTATTGAAATTTGAGTTTATATCGGCGCCAGTGTAAGTTGGCAGTAACAATATGTCATATTGTTTCGAAATCAGTGGTTTATTAAATTGTAATCTATTTGACTCTGACTAACCATATATACAAAATCATACTGAGAGCCTGAATAAACAACAAATCCCGAAAGAGTGGTGTATTGGGATCGTTAGCCTGCAACACAAAAATGGTGATCACTTGGAATGTAGAAACTATAGGGGAATAACCCTCCTAAATACAGCATACAAAATATTTTCGAGTATTTTATATAGTCGCCTGAGCGCAGACTCAGAGGAACTTCTTGACGAACATCAAAGCGGTTTTAGGCCTGATCTATCAACAACAGACTACATCTTTGTGCTAAGGCAAATACTGAAAAAACCAATGAATTTAATATCGACACATACCACATTTTCGTAGATTATAAATCGGCCTATGATAGTGTCTTAAAAAATAAATTGTATGAAACCATAGATGAATTCCACATCTTCGATAAACTGATAAGATTGGTTAAGGTTACAATGCGTAAAGTTGTTTGCAAAGTCGAGATACAGGGCGAACAATCACAGGCATTTAAAACGCATGTTGGGCTGTGACAGGGAGATGTGCTGGCGTGTCTCTTTTTCAACATAGCTCTGGAAAAGGCGGTCAGGGATGCCCAAATAGACAACAGAGGAAACATTTTTGATAAATCCTCCCAAATGTTTGTCATATGCAGATGATGTTGACCTAGTTGCCCGCACAATACGCAAACTAGAAGAAATGTATACCACCTTTTCAAATGCCACAAAAAATATGGGCCTGCAAGTAAATAAGAAGAAAGAGACTTACTTGTCAGTAAGTTTTGTGCGACTTCAATTGATGTAAACCAATTGTCCATTGTGACATTCCGGTTGGATTTGGAGATTAATTTGCAAACCAAATCGTAGGCTGCAGAACTGATAGAATATGGACCTAGTGGTTGTGTACCGGCATATATTTCTAATAATTCATAAGTATAGAAAGTGCGAGAATCCACCAAAGAATCTACCCTCAGATCGTATCGGTCCAGTTTGTTTGGAAAGTGTATTCTAAAACTACAGTGACCTCTAAAGCCTAAAACCGTCTCATCGATAGTGACATATTGGCCAATGATATAATATTTTTGAAAAATTTTAACTACATCCTCATACGACTCTAACTGCTGCAAGTTTGTCTACTTGTTTCCGTTCGTCCCTTGTTCGAAGCACTTTATAAGAAATCTAAATCTGTTAAAAACCATCGTTGAAACTTAAAACTCAAAAATTGAAGTTATACCTCCACGGTAAACTCCAGCTAAGTAAAGTAGGCCAATCAGAACTTTTAGTTCACATATATTTGTTAGCCTCGCATTGGAACTGTCTTCATATATCACGGACACACGTTCGATGTATACATTAGTACATTCAACAATAGGTTTTATAATTTAGTCATTAAAAAACAGTTTCCAGCATTCTTTTTCAGTTCTGCAACTTTTCGTTTCAAGAGTAACTCCAGAAAATTTTTTTAGTGGTATTTTCTCATCTAGTTCTAACATTTCGTGATCCGCATGTCTTATTTCATTTCATTCCATCTTTGGTATTTGCATACAGGTGTTGGTTTGACCCACGTTGTGGAATACATTCTTGTAAGTTTAGTTCGGTGTCTGATAAATCTAATTTAGACTCTGTGTTAATATTACCATTTTCATTTTCTAATTTTTCAACAATAGACTCATGGGAATCTGAATCCTCATAATTTTCTTCGTCGTCGGTTGTAACTTCCTCTTAGAGACATTGCAAATGTTTTACCTCTCCCTCGTAAGAATACATTGTTTTGCTAAGCTCCAAAAACAATGCAATGCAAATGTTGTTTTAGTACTTTCATAAAGAAATACTTACGGAACAGGTTGTGTCTGAGAGAACGAAAACAGATATAACATCGACACTATCGCTTCAATGCGCATTAGTAACTGAGATAGATGGTTATGCCGTCGAAAGGTATATTATAATCGGTGGTATAATATAACTTTGCATAGACAGATAGGACTTTTACAGTATGTTGTTCTAAATTTTTGCAGTTTTCTATTTACATATTATTTATAACAATTAACAATTTACTATGACCGTTGATCTGTTTGGCGCTTTTTGTAACTGACTACTGTGGTAGCTTGCGTTATCCATGATAATTACACCAGTTTCCGAAATACTTTTGAATTTTGAAATCAATTTTTAAAAGTTCAGCACTGATATCTTTACGATATTCTAAACTAGAGCTGTTTTTCATATCCTTAGCTATTTTTTTATTATTTGTTTTTATTATTATTATCTTAGCTTCATAGCTGTTTTTGTATTATCCCTTATAGTGATTATTTCTTTTTCTCTTACTTATTTCTATACAAGATTCTTTTAAACGTCAATTGTTTCAATGTTAATTTCTTTTACATCATAAACTTTACATTAAATGGATCTTCTTGGAGATCAGGGATATTATGTGGATTTAAAATCACAGTAAGATTGTTGTCATCTGACAGTAGCAACATAAACATAAACTATAAAAAAATATAGACACTTCACATTCACACTTATTTTGTTTAGTATGCAGCAATTAAACACAGCGAACAGAATTTTCTTTCGTACTTTTGAAGTAATCCGGCCTGACAATAAAGTGCTTTATTTCCTCTCGTAGTCCGCAAGTTCTCTTCTCAGTAGTTTAAATTTTAAATTCTTTCTGTAATTTAAAAGAAATAAAGCTTTAAAAATCAGACAAGTGCACATTAAAGATTAATTCTACTCCTCGTCGGAGAACTACTATGTTTATGAGTTTTCATGTCGTAATCCGCACGTTTTTCAACTCTAGACATAATCCTAATCACGTACTCGCATTAATTATAACGTCAGTCTCTTTGGAACAATGAATGGCCACAATTTTAAAACCAAACTTTGTATGTTTATTGTTCTTTATAGGGAAGATTTTATAATTGTCATAAATTTTTTTTAGATTTCTGTTTTCTATGATAATTCAATTATTATTCTGTATTAAAAAATACATTGTTCAGTAAATAAAGGAAACAAAAGTATGTTTTTGTTTTTTTTTAATTAAATGAATTTAAATTATATAAAATAAGAATAAATTCACAAAAAAAGAAATAGCCAAAAACCATAATGAAAACAAAAAACTACATTTGACAATGATGTTGTATGTTCAACAGGATTACCCTTGTGAGGATTTTACTGAATTACTTAACATTTAATTACTATTTAACTTGGAATAAGACACAATTAAAGATAAAAATACGTTTATTGACGTTTCAATTTCCCCTTCGGAAATCGTTCTTAAAATACAAACAGTAAATTCACAAGTTAGTAACTAACCAATTTAATTTGATTCTCTCTACAATTAAATGGATTGTCTTACTCTAACGGGAAAGCAATCCATTGTATTTTTGTTGTTTTGTTATATTCTTCTAACATGTGTGTCATTTTTCTACATTTCCCTGGATTTCTTGTTTGTTTAATTGTCACTTTGTCGTTTCCGAAGATTTTATTTACTGCATACCGCTTTTATTTTTCGGCAAAAATGAGGGCCTGACTGTCAACAAAATTAAAAAAAAAATGATGCTCCATGCGTCTATCAAAAAGGATCGAAAATACGAACGCGTTTGTGAGAAGTGTAATACATTTATTTGCAAAAAACATTCAGGTTACGTATGCAAAATATGCTGTTGAATTAAAGTTTCTTTACTTTTATATATTTTAACGAATTATTAATATAACTGCTCAATAAATGCATATTATGTAAATGCATATTATGTAAACGTTCCAGTCATGCATCCTTGACTTAAAACTGCGATCGCATGTTTAAAAAAATCTTTTTTTGGAAAACTATTCTATTGTCGCAGGAATTATTTAATATTAGAGTAAAGTATAACTGATCGAAATCAGTAATAAATACTTCCCAAATAGTTCTTGAAAAGTTCTCAAGAGATAACTTTTCCTTTTACTCCCACATATAGGAATGTAGACCTCAAAGTAAACTTCTCGGTGTTGTTGAACATTCTTTATTTCACCAGGGAGTCCCAAGTTTTGATTAAATAATTAATACCAAGGCTCTGTTAAGACTTGCGGCAAGTGTGTACTACAACTTCGGTAAGTTGGCCTACATTGAGTTAGAGTTTAATATTGAATGTACCAAACACTAAAATATTTAGCGAAAACGGAGTATGTTCAAGAATGAGAGGCGATGTTTTAGAATCAATATTGGTAGATATATCAGGTTTTTATGCCAACTTAAACTTTTCTCTTTCTGAGATATGTCAAAGGGGGTATTGGAGATGAGATCAATAAAATGTTTTATTAGAGTCAACAATATAACAGTCTATAAATTTGTCATTGAAAAGTAAGTTTAAATAGAATTATACCTATGTAAAAAACAACTTATTTACGAAATTATGTAAAAAATATTTTTTTTTCTTGGCAATCGGGCCAAGTGCCCATCCAGCCAGTAGCAAATTTGTAATAACGTTCATTTAGTAACATAATCTAACTAAACTAAATACACTACAAATCTGGAAATTAAAAAAAGAACTACAATGGGAGAGGAACTAGGATTACTGTTTGCACGTAGAGGTCATTCAAGGTGGCTCACAGATAGAAAATGTAGACCATAGAAAGTATAGGTAACAAGGTAATACTTAGCGATTCAACAAAGGTAACGAAATTAACACCTACACGATAAGGTAACGATATCAAATAAGTAGATAATAAATAAAGTAGAATAAAAGGGGGGTATAATCGTTGCAATATTAAACTATTAATAAGTTCCTGTCTTTGTATTTCAAATTTACTACAAGCATAAAAAAATGTGATCCAAATCGCAAACCACATTGCAAGTTTTATAAAGTTCGGTGTAGACTACACCAACTTTATATAAATGATAAGGGTAGCTTGCATGTCAAAATTTTAGCCTATTGATAATCTAAAAGCCCTTTTCCATCATATTGATAGCACATTATGTATGCAAATCCTCAACAGGTCAAAAAACCAAAGGCGTCGCTCTATACTTGTTTTTAAATAAATAAAAAAAATTAATATTTTAAGATGCCGTCAACAATTCATTATCTTTTAAAAAATCTTCTGTAAAATACGTGTCCACTAATGTCACTATACTTTTCTGTGCGTAAAAAACATCGGTATATATGCCACACGATTACTGTTAATTATACACGGGTGATTAACAAGAGAATTCAATGTTTCACGAAATAAATTAATGTAAAGAGTAATTTAAAGGTGATTATTGTTTTCTATACAAGTTATCGCCTGACACAACAAGAATACCTTCTTTAAAAGATTATCTGGAATTACTGACAAGGCTTTACTAATGATAGTTTAAGTAGTTTTTATGCCATATTACAGCTTATGTCAATAATATAAATTAGAATATTGTTTGCATCTTCCATTTAGTTTGTAGATGTTCATTGTTCATGTCTTACCTACCTACGTTTTTGGTATCGATATTTTGTTATTTGCATTTAAAAATGACGTCGACAACAGGTTTTATTTTGGTTAAGTGTAGTTTTTAAGCTGGCTTCAGTCTAAGAGAGAAAAATATAATATTAAATGTACACGATGCACTTGTACATCAACGTCCTTTAAGTAATGTTCGTGAAATCGTTAACATGTGTTCAAATATGACAGAGGTGGGAGAAGCAACAATTTAAAGATTTCTAAAAGAAAGAAAAGGAGGAACTGTTTCATCTCCCAAGAAGAGTGGAGGGAGTAAACCCATGGAAATTAAAGAGAATTGAAAATAATGGAAGAAAATCCCTTTTAATTGAGAAAGATTTTATTGTATGTTGGAGACGAGATTATCTAAAAACTATTAAAAAGTACCGAGAAGAAGGGAAAAATTTTTTTATTTGGACGAGACTTGGCTAAATGAAGGTCATACTGTACCATATCTATGGGTTGGTACAAATGTGAAAAGTTCCCGTCAGGCATTCATCGAAGGTGTATCTACTGGAATAAACAATATTCCCATTGGAAAAGGACGCAGACTCATAATAATTCGTATTGGAAACGAATACGGTTTTGTCAATGGTGTATTATTAAGTTTTGCCTCGAAAACAACCAAAGATTACCACGAGGAAATGAGTGCTGATGTTTTTGAAGAATATTTTGAGCAAATGTTGGATTTAATTTAAAAAAATTCTGTCATAGTCATGGATAATGCTAGTTACCATTCAAGACTAGCAGAAAAAATTGCCAACAACAGCATGAAAAAAAAAGGAGAGATAATCGAATGGTTGGATAAACACGTAATTGAGTACAAGGAGAATTCGACAAAAAAGGAATTATTACCTATTGTAAGGCAACATAAAGCAGCTTATAAAAAATATATAATTGATAAAATGGCATTAAACCGTGATGTAATTATTTTACGTTTACCTCCATACCACTTTGATCTGAATCCGATAGAAAATATATTATGGTCTCAAGTAAAGGGTGAAGTCAGACGCAACAACAAAACTTTTAAATTAGAAGACTTACAACAATTATTAGAACATTCCTTATCAAAAGTAACTCCACAAAATTGGAAAAATGCTGTTAGTGATGCTCACAAGGAAGAAAATAAAATGTGGAATTTGGATAATATCACTGATGGAATGCTGGAACCGGTAATAATTAACATTGGAGTTAAAGATTCCTTAGATTCTGAAGAAAGCAGTGAATCTGAAATGGAATTTGAATAAAATAATATTCATTTTTTAGAAATCGGTCCCTGTTACGGCAACAAATTATTTTATATATAACCAATAAAATAAACATCTTACATTTCTTGCAAATTCATTAGTACCTGTTAATCTCCATCACTCTGACACTGGCAACTTTATTTAGGGATTAGTAACCCCCAAAACTATTGTATTCTATTCTGCTTCAACCTTTATACCTGGTGGTCATACTCAATTTAAAATTATTTTTCGATATACTTCTGTAAACTTGTTGAAAAATATCTATTTTTCATTAAGTCACCCGTATCAACAGTTTAGGGATTTGCATACATAATATGCCATTAATACAATGAAAATGGATTTTACATATGGTCACAATACCATTTCTTGTAAAATCATATTCTTGGTGCCACAAATCGGAATACTTATATGTAATAGTGTGTATCATGTGAGGATATTAGAGCAATAGTTTTTCCAATGCAATTCCCATTTTGCCTTAAAACTACTCTTAGATATTATTAAATATTCTTGAGCACCTAAATTGTTGTTGATATGCTTTCCCGTTGTAACTATTTCTTTGGCTAAGGAGTCTGCAACTTCATTTAAAAAAAAATATATTATATTTTATAATATACGCTTGGTCCTAAGTAAAATCACAAGTTTATCATAAATATATTAAAACAAAATTGTTTGACAAAAAACAGTTTACTCTTTTAACATAGATTCTGAAAAAAATTTTATACATCTACAAAAGTATTTTTTTAAACATTTCAAAGGTATTCATTTTTATGATGTTATTGACAATATAAAAATGTCACTTTTACGCCTAGACATAAAAGTGAAGCCATTTCACGCCTAGGCTCAAAAGCTTCGTAAACCGCAGTGGATTTGGTTGGCAACAATAAATTAAACATTACTGATTTTTAAACACTCTTTACTCTTTTATCCAAACCAAAACGCGAAAATACTGGATACAGTAGTAAGGCTATAAAATTATATATACAGTGTATCTAATTAGGCCACTGTGTCTTACTTCATATTCTTTTGACTCAAATTATTGTCATACGATCTCATTTTCTATAAGTGTAAAGGTATTTTATTATTTGTTGGATTTCTGAAATTCCTGGTATTCATACTTCTTACAGTTTCCATACATATTACACATTGTATACCAGTATTCCTAAGTGGAAACATTGGGTTTAGATATTTAAACTTTTTGTTCTTCTTATTACTCTTTATAAGCAATTCTGGTCATTGGCTCAATGATATTTCTTCTACCGATTGCTGATTTATCTTTTGCTATTTGTTCAAAATAGTTGTTCCCATCTTATATAACCGAGGAAGATATCTTAAAGGAAGACATAATAAAATATAAAAATAAAACCAAAGCATCGTGTGGTTTTGATGAAATATCAGGTATGGTAATTAAGTAAATTTCGTCTCAGATTTTGACACCACTTGCTCACATTATAAATGCTTCTTTCAATACTGGTGTTTTTCCCAATATGCTGAAAACTTATATTATTTCACCGGTATTAAAATTGTTCCTTCTGTGATATCTAAGATTATTGAATATGTAATTTTATTATTTTTAGATATTAACCGAATTATCACAAAACATCAACATGGATTTCGAAATAAACTTTCTACTTTCACGTCCGTTAACAGTTTCTATGAGGAAGTTGTAATCTTAATTGAAAACAGTGAAAATCCATTTGCCATTTTTGTGATCTTAGTTTTGCTTTTGATTGTGTGCAATACGATGTACTCCTCGGTAGATTGAAGATATATAATGTTAGGGAAGTTGTCCATAGTTGGTTTGGATTATATCTGAAAGACCGGCATTAAATAGTTAAAATAAAAAAATGACTTTTAAAATGTCTGGTCCAATTTTTAATAAAAATGGAGTACCACATGGCTTCATAGTGGGCCCGATATTATGTATTTTCTATAATAATGAACTACTGTATGTAATATCGGATGCATTTGTATCAGTTAATGCGGATGACTTAACAATGCTATATCGCGATAAAGACATAAATTTTTTACAAGATATAATAACAAACTCACTGAAGAACTTCTGTAATTGATCCAGTAATCAGTCGCTCCTGTTCACTATACAGAAAATTAATTTTGTATCATTTGAATCCCTTGCAAATTCTACTAAACCTAGTAAACCTAGTAAAAGTTGGTAAACAGTAAAACCGGTAGCGCATTTTCTTTTCCTATAACGGATTGTGAGTAGAAGACTTAACATTCATGAATACATGTAGTCCTTTCATATTGTTTTTTCTTTATTTATTTGGTATTAAACTGTTTAACTAATAATATTTTAATTACACCTAAATCCTGCTTGGTATTCTTGCATTTCTTTTTCTGTATATTTAATTTGTTTTTTTCGTAGACTCCGCCGTTATTTTATAGTATTCTTGTAAAACTGCTGTTATTGTTATTTTGCATATTTACATTACGCTATGAATAAAATACAAAACAAATCAATGGTAATAAAATATCTTTACTAGCATTAATTCAATCGGCCGTTAAGTTCCAAAGCCAATTCTATACCTCCAAACATGTACCAGGATGGATTCCAGACACTAAAACCATAATTAGCGAACGTATGTAATATGTAATGAATTCGATGATTTTCAACAATGTCTGTTGACGCCATAACCGGCAGTAAACACCCTTTCATCAGACCAGCCAACATCCATGTTATATTCGCGGCGTTGTAATTCAGACAAAGATATCACTGGTCGTTTGAATTGTATTAGACAACCTACAAATGTATTCTATTAGAGCAAATACACGGGTAATTTGAATGTCGCATAGAATTCATACGGCTAACGTTTTGTGCCTCCATCTACCCCAATAGATCTTAGAAATGAGGGAGGGTGCGAGGTTGCCGCGTTTATATATAATTCTGTAATAAGCACAATATTAGAATACTTTTTTCATTTATTGATTTAGATAGTTAGTTAAACAAAATCGCAGAAACCTCTGTATAATGAGACAATATTAGAGAAAAAAATAGTTTCTTTATCTAAGTGTCCAGTTTTTCTTCCACAGTTAATAGTCATTTGCCTTGGATATCTGCCAAATAACCAAATCTTCTAGGCTTGTATAAGCTTGTACCTTCTTTAACTTTTTTGTGCGTATTGAGTAAATAGTGTTAATGTTGCAATAGCAGTATTTCTGTACATTGTTCTCTTAGCCGCCTATTTTGACGTATTCTGATTACTGTTTTAATCTCTTTATTTATCATTTTGTATAATGTCCTATGTTGATCTTTAAACTTTCGCATCTCCTTTATCTAAATCTAAATCTCTCTGTATCTAAAATTCCAATTGTTATCCACAATTTTTCTTTATTTTTGATGGTGTAAGAAACTTTAAGCGACTTTTTGCGACCAAAAGTCGCAAAATAGGGAGATTTTCCATCAACAAAAAGGAGGAAATGGAAGAAAATGTACAAAAAATTATTAAAATGATGACAGGAGTGAGTATAAAGATAGAAGAATAATCAAGAAAACTCAGCGAAATTCGTAAAGAACAAAAAGAATATAGAGAAGAAATAAGACAGTTACGATAAGAAAATGTAACATTAAGAGAAGAAAATACAAAACTTAAAAAGGTAGTTTTTCAAATAGAAGAACGGCTTGAAAGTCTGTAAAATGAAAAACGGCGTAAAAATATAGTTATACAAGGCCTGAACATGTCAGGCTTTGTATAACATATATAATAGGTCAGATACAAATGTCCCAGAGACTCTAAAACATGAAATAAAAAATTTTATGCAGGTAGAATTAACAGTCGATGTTCAAATAGAGAAGGTTGTGAAGCTGGGATAAAAAGTCTGTCTGGTTGAGCTTGAAAAGTAAGAGAACACAAGAAAAGTCATGCGAAATAAAAACGAATTAAGAAACCGAAGAAAAAGTCTAGTTTATATCAATGATGACCTGTCACAGAAGGACAGAATTGTACAGAAATATGTCAGATAAAAAGCGCAAGAACTAATAAAGGAAGGGAGAAAAGTTAAAGTAGGATACAAGAAAATATATTCCGATCAGGAAATATGACGCTGAGATGGCATGAACCAAACGTTGGTGGTAGAGACCAAACCAAAAAACTAAGCACCCGCATGGAAAGGAAAGTAATGAAGACGAACAATGCGAAGAAAAGGATTACGAACTATGAAAACGAAACAAAACAGAAAAGTCATACAAAGGTAAAGCTTAAGAATGACAAGATACATTTCAAAGTAATGTAAGATACATTCTGATTTATTTCAGAGGAATGTCAGAGGAACTTTTTATGAAGGTGCGCTAAAAGAACTAATGAATGAGGCAGGGAAGTATAAAATCGATTTAATGGCTCTTCAAGAGACAAAACAATTAGGATCGAAAGTAGCTGATATAGAAGATACGGTGCTCTTCAAAAGTGGAGGTAAAGATAGAATGCTTGGAACTTTGTTTGGAACTGGTTTTTTAGTAGCTGAATGTATCAAGGACAAAATGATAGCTTTTACTCCTATCTCTGATAGGATGTGTTCAACACGAATTAAAAGTAAGAAAACGAATTGAAGTATAATCAATATTCATGTACCGCCAGAAAACGATATAGATTTTGTTACGAAGTAACAAACGATAATGGTCAAAGACTTATTGGATTTGCCATGGAGAAAAACATGGTGGTGAGAAGCACACAACTAAAACGAAAAGAGATATACAAAGGTACGTGGGTCTCCCCAGATGGAAGAATGGTGAATCAAGTAGATTATGTTAAGATTGAAAGTAAATATATGAATATCGTTCAGAAGGTAAGAAGTATGAAGGGAGCTGAAATCGACTCGGACCATTACCTCGTTAAAGTCACGTGTGGGAGGAGGCTGGAAGAAAAAGAGAAATGGAACAATAAAACGAAGAGAAAGTACAATATTGAAAAACTTAAGGAAGAATAAATAAAAAATAAATATGAAGAAGAAATAAATAAAATTCTACAACAAATGTGACCAAAATTTACAGACAGATCAAACCTGGGAATAAATTAAATCTGCCATAGGAGAAGCTAGCGGGAAAATAGTTAACTGCGACTTCAAGAGAAGTGCAAACAAAGATTGGTTTGACGAAGAGTGTCGGGCGATAGCAAAGGAAAAGATTAAGATCAGTTAAAAAATATTAAAAGATAATAGAGAGTGTAAAAAACAAGAATATAAAATAATTTGAGAAAGATTGAAAACTCTGTGTAGAAGGAAAAAGAGATACCACAATGAGTTGAAATTAAAAAGGATAGAAGAGAAGTTTAAAAACAAAAAGGTGAGGTCGTTCTATCAAGAAGTTAAAAAGATGGGAAAAGGTACCAAAGCCACTGTAGTTATATGAAAGACAAAGACGGAAATTTAATTAGAGATGCGGCAGAAATAATAGCGGAATGGAAAAACATTTTGAAGAATTATTAAATGGTAAGGTGGAGCACGAAGCAGTAGACAACTGGACGGTTGGAGAAGATGTGATAGGTAAATGGCAGCCTACAGAGGAGGAGCTGGTGACAGCAATACAATAAATGAAAAATAACAGAAGTCCTGGTAAAAATGACATATGCATAGAAATGATCAAGTTTGGTGGAAAACAACTACAAAGAAAAATATATCAGCTACTAGTACAAGTATGGGAAACGGAAATAATGCCATCGAAGTGGTATGAAGCCCGCGTAGGTCCTCTGCATAAAAAAATGGACAAACTGACGTGTGACAGCTATAGAGGTATAGCCTTACTAGACACGGTATACAAAATCTTGGCAATAACTTGACAATTTCAATAATTAAATGAAGACAAAACCAAATATATGATCATGGGAGGGACAATAGGAAAAAAATGAGACTTTAGTGTAAGGCCTGTAAGTGGTAAAAGCTATAGTTTTAAAAGGGTTGGCAAATTTGAATACCTAGGTATAGTTTTCGATTAAAATCGAAAAGAGAAATGGGAGCTCGAAGCCAGAATAGCAAAAGGAAATAAAAAATTGGGTAGTTTAAGAGCCCTACTGAACTCAAAATACGTTTCTAGAGAAAGTAGACACAGAATATATAAAACAGTAATTCGACCCACAGTAACATATGCCGGACATGAACATTAAATAAGAAGGAAGAGGATACTCTGGAAAGATGGGAATGAAAAATATTGAGACGCATATTCGGAGGACGAAAGACAAAAGATGGTTGGGAGAGAAGAACCAGCAATGAATTAATGGCTTTTTACAAAGAACCTACCATTACCAACTTCGTCAAGGCACAAAGATTCAGATGGTTGGGACAAGTGAAAAGAATGGCAGCAAACAGAATGCATAAACTAGTAATAACCAGAAAATTAGTCGCCCTCAAAAGAAGAGGTAGACTCAGAACGAGGTGGATTAGTAAAGTGGAGGAAGACCTTAAACACGTGAAGGT
Source organism: Diabrotica balteata (assembly GCA_918026665.1). Classification (NCBI taxonomy): domain Eukaryota; kingdom Metazoa; phylum Arthropoda; class Insecta; order Coleoptera; family Chrysomelidae; genus Diabrotica; species Diabrotica balteata. Next base: position 51,199,505 of record OU898279.1, on the reverse strand, counting down.
GAGGGACTGGAAAAGAAAAGCACAAAATAGAAGCGAATGGAGAAATATTGTACACCAGGTCCTTTAGAGTAGTTAAGAATGTTTTATATACATAAGTTAAAGTTTTGTTTAAAATAATTGTAATTAGTTAATATTAGGATTATGTTGAAAAAAAAGCCTATGACCTTAACGGCCTGTTGTGCGTAAAAACAATTAAATAAGAAACTTCTTTTGTATGTTTCTTGAAATTCTATGCAACTTTTCTAGCTCCTGGTTTGTTACATCTGTTTGAATAACAGTTTTTAAAATCGCTCTGTAAATACTATGTTCTGTATGTTGATCTTTTAGTAACCAGGCGTCGTAATTAAGGTTAAAAGCATTATTTTAAGCAAGGTTATTTGCCTACAAGATCGAAGCCATAGTAAATCAATCGTTAAGTTTGAAAAAGCATATTCCTAAACAACTTCGATTTTAAAAAAACACCACACTATTTTTATAAATAAGAGTTTTTGATTAAAACAATTTCCAGGGAGGAAATCAAAACGTCAAACTGCAGTTAAAAATGTAATTTTCATTACTATCAATTATGATCTAATCCCACATAAACAAAATATTTATATAATATATTTTTTATTGTTACATTGCATGTTTACAATCGACTCTATACAAAGAGTCATAAGTAAATAGTCTGTAAGTAAATTAACGTGAGTTAGGTACCGTCCAGTGACGGTTCTCTAAGTATTATTGCGGTAGGTCTTCTAGGTTATGGCCATACCCTCTTCAATCTTCTTTCGGCAAGTGGTTGGGTGAATAAATTATTTATCAGTTTGTTGTTGTGATCAGTGGTGCGATTTTTATATTTAATTGAGTGATTCTTTATTATGTCCTTAAGTAATGGGATGTCTAGATCATTGTGAAGTGTTTGGTTAGACACATACCATGGAGCTTTACTTATCATACGGAGTATTTTGGATTGGATTGTTTGAAGTATCTTCGTATTTAAAGGTTTACTGCAGCCCCATAGACCCAAACTGGTAAGTATAGCTTTGTACAGAATCAGTTTATTTTCAAGAGATAACTGATACCTCTTGTTAAATAGCCAGTTTATATTTTTTAGTTTAAGATCTAGTCGTTTCCGTTTAGTTTTAATGTGCGTTGTCTATGTAAGTTTTTCATCCAGGCGCAATCCCAAGTATTTGACAACTGGTTTTATAGGAATGAGAGTATTATTAATATAAACTTGTGGACATGTGGATTTTTTTGTTGTAAAAGTAATTTGTTCTGATTTGCTAGCATTAACCGATCTTCCATCGCTTAAGCAAGTTTTGTAATTGATTTAAATGGTTTTGTACTTTATGTGATGCCACATTAGGGTCGATATCCACTGCCAAGATTCCCGTATCATCGGGACATGTAGCTAAGAAGGTATAATTGCTGATTGGAACGTCTGAAGATATAATTTTAGTATCAAGTACAGTTGGTCTATTAGGTGTATTTTTAGTTTGTAGAGGAGACCTTCATGCCATACTATATCAAATACCTGTTGTATATCTAGAAACACTCCAGCGCGATATAAATATTTGCTTGAGTGGCAGGCTTACCAGGTTTCGGAATTATAGTAACTTGAGCATATTTCCATTGTATTGGAAAGTATCGAAGAAGTAGTATGCTGTTGTATATTATTGTTAATAGCACCACTGCTTTTCTCCGTAATTATATAATATAAACTATAATTTTGGTGTTTTTATTCTTTTTGTTTTATTTGACTGCTTGTGTGCTTAGTGATAATATTTGTATTACTTTTAGTTGTTCTAATACAGGAGTCTTGGACAGTCAATTTTTTTCATGATTTCAAATAGTTTTTGTCTACTTACCCCATCGAAGTCTTTTGCAAAATATATAAATGTAAACTTTTTCCTTTTCGATTACATTTTTTACGATGGAACCATTGTCTATAGTATACCTGCCTAATCGAAAACACTGTTTTTATTCTCCTATAATGGCATCGGTAATGTTTTTTCGTGTATTGTTTGCTCCGTTTCAGATATTTTGAATTCTAAATTCTAGCATCATTTTGATACAAATATGACTTGCCTTTGCTATCAGAGTAACATCGTTAGCATATCGCAGATTATTTAAAAATTTCCAATTTAAGTTAATACAATCGAATCATGGTACTTGAACAAAACTTTTAATGATTAATTATTTTTTATTGCACAACACTAATAGTAATCACGGAAGGGCACTTAAATAAAATAGTTTCTCTATGGTTTAAAAGTGTTTGAATGAACCAGTTCACATTTGCTTATGTTCTGATTCTATTAAACATCCAAAAAAATCGGCAACAGTGCCATAAAAGCGAATCGAGCGAAATGCCATTGGGTCTCAGCAAGTAGAAACTTCCAAACTTCGACTTCGACGACGAGTCAGTCCTATTTCGTATTCGAAGGGAGAGTCGATGACTGTTTTGTCGGTAATCGTTTGAGACCCGAACGCTCGTGTGAGGACGCTCTTTTATGAAATTTGGATGTTAATAGAATGTTTCCTTTTATGATCATGTGGATTGAATAATGCCGTTTGTGTTCTAAGTGGCTATTTGACTCTTTGTCGGCACTTGGTCCACCGTTTCTATTAAAGTAAACAAGTTGGTAAATAGATGTGATTGTGTTCTCGTTCCGGAAAAGTTGTAATAGTTTTGTTACTGTTTTTTATATTATATTTTAGAAGCATGGAATGACATTTTTCTTTAGATATCCCTTTAGTTTTGTAGATTTTAAATATAGAGTAAATATATTCTTTATACTTTACTTTAGTGAGTTGTTAGATATTTCAATTTATATATATATTACAAGAGTATTTAATTTTACATATAAATAGTATTTTTTCGCCTTAATTACTTTTAATTATAATTTATTGTCAAATTTTAAAGATATCTCATATTTGAACGTGATCATGCGCAAAGGCCGCTCAGCTGACCATTGACAAGCACGTTTATATAGTCGTAGTCTTTACATATTGTATACTTTACATATTGTATACTATTGTAAACTGGTACACTTTTTTTTCCCAATGTAAACCTGTGTTCAGAAATCAATTCGTTGTTGCCATTACAGATAACGGAATCGCACTAAATGTAAATAAAAAAATAACGTTCAAAAATGTATAAAATTTTTAGATAGGTATTATTTTTATCATTAACAACAAAAAAACGTATCTTAGAAATTAAATAGGTAAGCAGAAATAGGGTTGAGTTATTATCCAAAATGTTTGAAGGATCTCTTTAAACCTAAGGTATTGGCACAGGGAACATTCGAATGCATGTACTGTAATTTTATACTTCAGATACCTACCGAACTGTATTCTGTGTCAATAAGTTTAGTAACAGGCAAACTACCAAAATTAATTTTTTATTTATTACAAGAATAATAAAAAATGTAAAAAACTAACATTATACTTTTTCCTACTTATTATAAACTATAAAATATTCGGGGCGAAAAAACAGTTACAAAACAAATATCTCACTGTAATGTTTTATTATAATGATTTGAAGTTCGTCTATATTGCTTATCTGTCATTATTTTTGAATTGAAATACTTTCATAAATTGTTATAAAACAGAAATCAATATATGGGTACTTAATTAAGATGATGGAAAATTGCACAATTAATAATATAATTTTTTAGGATGCATGTTTAAACAAATTTAATGTGACTGACTGATCGAAAATACTCGACAATGTTTTAGTTTTTAGTATACTCAATACTGGTGTCTGTCACACACCCTTGCTTTTAATTAATTTTATACAATATTTTCGTTGAACTAGCAACGGTGACCTAGAAATTAGAATGACACACGTGACAAAATCAACGTACACAACTTGTACACACAAGTTGTGTACGTTGATCCAGTTTTTTATGACGCGAACGGTACTTGATTAAGAAACGGTAAAACAAAAATATAAACAAAGCTAAAACAACATAATTAATATTTTAAAGTTGAAATATCTCCCATTGATAGCCTAGATTTTATATCTACTCGTTGTTTTCCATTAAATTTAATCTCCAGGCCAAAATTTCTTGATCTTTAAGTGCCGTCTCCCAATCGGAGGTTGGATATCATCATCACTATCTTTACTTTATCTACTGCTGCTCTAAAGAGTTCTGTAGAACTGCGTTTAAACCAGTCCCTTAAATTCTTCAACCATGACACTCTCCTTCTTCCTATACTCTTTCCTCCTCTTATTTTTTCCTTTATTATCAGCCTTAGCAGTTCATATCGCTGTCCCTTCATTACGTGTCCCAGATATTGTAACATCCTTATTTTTATTGTGTTTATTATTTCGCATTCTTTGCTCATTTCTCACAATTCTGTGTCCATGCTATTCTAAGCCTTCTGTCCATCCTTCTGTAACACCATATTTCAAAGGACTGTAACTTATTTGTGTTCTTGCTTCAATGTCCAGCTTTCAAGTCCATATTGCAGTATCGAAAACACGTAGCATGTCAGTGCTCTTACTCTCAGTTCTAATCTAAGATCTTTGTTGCAGAGAATTGTTTTATTTTTACTAACGTATTTCTTGCTATTTCTATCCTAGCTCTTATTTCAGTTGTTTGATCATTATTTTCTGAAATCCAGGTTTCTAGGTATTTGTATTTATCAATCCTTTATATCGGTACATTTCCCAAATGCATGTTTGTTACAATATTTTTTTTCTTTGTTATTATCATGTATTATTCATTTTTATTACATATTTTTTACAAAAACTGTTTGTTTTGTTTAGCAGTAATTGGAGTTGTTCAGCAGAGCTTGCCATAATCACGGTGTCATCTGCATATCTTATGTTGTTAATAGATCTTTCGTTAATTATTATTCCTTCACTTTAAAATAGTCATACTTTTACAAAAATGGCTTCACTATATACATTAAATAGTAATGGGGACATAATACATCCCTGCCTCACTTCTCTCCTGATTTCATATTCTGGACTGGGTTCGTTATCCATTACGATTTGTGCTCTTTGTTTCCAGTAGAGGTTTGTTATTATTCGTAAGTCCCTGTGGTCTATGTTTTTGGTCTTTAGAATTTGGACTAATTTTTCATGTCTTACTTTATCAAATGCTTTTTCAAAATCAACGTAACAAACATGCACATCAACATTTATGTCCATGCATCTTTGAGCTAACACATTAAAAGCAAATACCGCTTCTCTGGTTCCTAGTCCATTTCTGAACCCAAACTGACTATCATCTATTCCTTCTTACAGTTTTTTATTTATACGACCATGTATTATTTTCTGGAATAATGTGACTTATTAATGATATTGTTCTCTATTCACTGCAATATTTAGCGTTTGTATTTTCAGGGATAGCACAAAAAGTAAGGGTAACCAATATTTCGGTATGTGTCCTGTTTTGTATACTGAGTGAAATATGTCTACTATAATGTCTAAGGTTTCATCATTCATGCATTTTAAGATAGGGATAGGGATTATATTTAGATAGGGATCTAGATAGGGATTTCGTCTGGACCTAATGCTTTATCAGTTTTGCCATTTTAATTTAATCTTTTAATATCTCTAAAACCATATCCTGTTCTAATTATATCTTCATCTGTTCTGTTCTATTGTCTTTGAATTGTTTATTGATGTATTCTGCCCATTTCTTTAATTTGTAGTTAGTATTCAACACAAGTTTCCCATTTGCATCTTTCAGTATTCCCGGTTTTCTTGTTCTATTGTTGTGAGTTATTTCTTTAAATTTTTTTATGTTTGTTAAAACTCTCATGTCTTTTCTGTTCTTCTATTTCTGCGCATTGTTTTTTTAGCCATTGTTCTTTCCTTTTCTTAATTCTGTATCTTATTTGTTTATCCACGGTTTTGTACATCTGATTATCTTTGTTCTTATATTGACGTCTTTCTTCCATTAAATCTAAAATTTCTTCCGTCATCCATTGCTTCTTTTTATATCTGGTTTGTATTAGGATTTCTTTTTGACTTTTATCTATTTCTGTCGGTAAGGTCGGTCAGATAGCCAAGCGCGCTGGGCGGCCGGATTCTCATTCGCTTCACTGTGAGTGGTTCAGCGAATGTGAGTTCGATCCCCAGCTCGGTGTACAGAAAACAAAAAGGCTAACGCAGCAGTTTAAAATTTTAAATAAATCTGCGACTTAGACTAGAAAATGCTGGTGTCTGATCGGCCTTTGGTGGAGCAGTACGGCAAGAGATAAGGTATTGCGGCTCGGTGATACTCCTCCATAGATCCCTACCGGAAGGGCATGTGCCGCCTAAATACTGGATATATATATATATATATATATATATATATATATATATATATATATATATATATGTATATATATATATGTATATATATATATATATATATATATATATAATATATATATATAATATATATATATATATATGTATATATATATATATATATGTGGCGCTGCTTTTATACTCGCTGTACGCGCGAAAATGGTATGGGCTGTCGTGGTCTGAACTGACGTGGCCTGAAAGGTATTGGCGAGAGGTCGCTGAAGTAGGGGTCGCCATGTTGGCGGCAATCGTTTTGCGTCGTCGCGCGTATTTAAGCTGTTAGGCCGTTTTTCGATTTCGATGGCTTCACGAATGATTCTTGATTTTAAGGAGCGGATGGGGTCGATGGTTTTTGCTTTTTCGAAGTCTATTTTGTGGCCTGTTTAAATGTGATATTGCCGATTTAATGGATTACAACTTCCTAACGACTACCTTCTTGTAAGTCTGGAACTCGGTTCCCTTTTTACTAATATCTATCTAGACGCTTGTCTAAGATCCATAAACAAATATTGGTTCGACATAAGTAAATATTGCAAAATCGTTAAAGATAACTTCTTATCTATAGTCCGATTTCTATTCAACAACACATATTTCTCCTTTAACAATAAAATATATAAACAAAAAATAGGCACCCCCATGGAAGGATACGTGAGTTCTATTCTGACCTCATATGTTATGGATGATCTCTTAGATATAGTCATCCTTGTTCTTCCATTCAAAATTACCTTCCTAAAGAAATATGTCGACGATATAATCTTAGCCCTACTAAAAGACATGACTAAGGAACTCTTATACATTTTTAACATAAAATTTACAGTTGAAACACAAGACAAACATCAGTCAGTCCCACTCCTTAACACCAAACTAATATGCAACAATAACAACGTAATAACAACAGATTGGTATAGGAAACCTATCAGCTCCGGAAGATACATTAACTATTGGTCATATCATAAGCATAGCACAAAAACTAATCTTATAAAACAAATGAAAAACAGAAGTTTACAAATTGCAGATCAATCTCTCTATAATAAAAACCTAAAACTCCATTTAAATACTTTAGATTACCGTTCATACAAGACTTAACACCAAAACTTACAAGAATTTTTAAATCAGCTGATGATAACATAAAAATCGCTAATCACACAGTGTTAAACATTAACTCCACATTCGCTAAACTAAAAGATAAAACACCTACGGATCAATTATGCAATATAGTCTTATCCTATTCCTTGCGGAAGTTGAAACAAACAATATATTGGCCAAACCCACAGTCACCTAAAAAGTCGTATCACTTTCCACAAGAGTGACAGCAGATCTATTATGATAGATGTTCCCTTGCAAAACACGTACATGATAAACACCACATAATGAACTACAGCGAAACGTATCATATTTTCAAACGTGTATTCACACTCGGTTGTTCCTCGTAAGAGTTTTGTCATTAGCGGATTAGCGATTTTTGTCTATAATTGATTCGATGTACTGTTTCTTTGTGGGTAGTCGTTCACTAAGAGATGCAAAAAGGCGTCTGTCAGTTCGGGCACCAATATAGAAGAGGCGATAAACAAAGTATGTTGTCTCTGGGAGTCAACATTAGAGAGAGGTGCGAAAAAAGCGTTGTCAAAAAAAATTGTCTACAAAAGCCAATATCAAAAAAAATATTAATCATTTGCATTATCCAAGAATGTGTGTACTTGGATTGGGAGAATAAAGTATTAGGAATTAATACTAACGGTAGGCTTATGTAATCATTTTAAATTCGAAGGGCCGTTCAGGATTTGATACAGCGAAAAATATAGTATTGCTTTTCGCATGTGAAAAATTGTACACTCTTTGTAGTACTGTTTATATTGATAACAAACTCTTCCCTGACCAGTATTATTTACGTGATTAGAATAGCAAACTTGGCTTTATCAAAATTTTTAAACATGTTTTGCTTATTTTTTTGTCTATTGCTATCACCTTCAAAATTTAATAAATGAATGTATTCCTCTAACGTTTTTATAATCAATAATTTTAATATTAGCATTGCTTTTTACTAAGTTTGGATGTCTTTCGGAATCCAGGATATATTTTATAAATGAGGAGAAAGCCCCTTTCATAATTTCAAGTTTTTGTTAGCTTTTCCAGATCAAATATTAAGGGACATAAACTCACACTTGACCTTAATAAACAAAGGGAGATTTCTATAACGATCAAGCGGACGAATTTCGTGCTTGGTCGATTTTCACACTGATGCGGATTAATTCCCCACCAGAATTGTATACACACTAAGAGAACGGGATATTCGTTCATCGCCGGTTACAACGGATCTCTGAGTTTAACTTTAAATGTTAAATCGAAGTTATGACATCCCTGTCCCGGCTTTAACGCTTCGATTTGTTGTGTGGAATGGTCGTTTTTCGGAGAAACTTCCTGGGGGTGATTGAAATAAAACCAGTATTACAGAAGTTGAAAATGTATGATCTCAAGACCGGAGTCAGATTAATTAGGTTTGCTACAGGAAACACATAGAGTTACCCAAATTAAAAACATGTTCAAAGATTAACACATCAAGTTCCAATTGTAATATTCGTAGTTATAAATTCAACAGATGCACCAATTTGGTGTTAAAAAGTTTTATGGTATGCTTATACACAACCTAAGAAATTGCTTATATAAAACTCTTGCTTTATTATTTTTTTCATACTGACTCCGCGATTTCCCAAAAAATCCATACTAGAATCAGATTGAGTCAAGCTTTTTAAAAATTCTCTTGTATGCCAAATGCATTCAATATAATATAGGCTTTTGTCAATATACGAAACAAGAAGTTGTAGATTTAAGTTGCAAAAGGAGATGGTAGTTTAAAACTGTATACTAAACCTGTATACTAAACAAGGATTCTCTTGTTTAGTATAAAGGTGCTGGTACAGACATGCAGAGATATAAATCACAATGTGTACATTAGTACGGTCGATTTTGAAAAGGCTTTTGACAAAGTCAGACATAACAAAATGCTAGAAATATTGGAAACAGCTGAATTGGCGATAAAGATCTACGAATAATTACAAATCTATACTGGCATCAAGTAGCAAGAATAAAGGTTGAACAAGAATTGTCGGATAAAATAAATATAAAAAGAGGAGTGAGACAAGGCTATATATTGTCGCCTTTTTCTTTTTAACATATATTCGAAGAAAATACTTAAGGAAGCCTTAATAGAGAAAGCTAATTTAAAAGCTTAATTAAGAAAACTAAATATATGATAGTTAGCAAATAAAATTATATACAGGATGACGGTATAAAAGTCGGAGATACCACAGTGGACAGAGTAGAGAAACTCGTGTATCTCGGCAGTAATGTCAACGAGAGCTGGGATCCAACCGCAGAAATTAAAAGCCGAATAGAACAAGCCCGAGCTGCCTTAGTAAAAATTAATAACGTACTTTACAGTCACGATCTTAGCATTGACCTTAGAATGACATCTTGTTACATCTTTCCTGTCCTGTTGTATGGAGTGAAAGCGTGGACTCTAACTGAGGCTATCCTTAAACGCTTGACAGCCTTAGAGATGTGCGTTTACAGACGTCTACTGAAAATAAGGTGGGTAGATAGAGTTAGAAATGAGGAAGTCCTTAGACGGCTGAACCAAACAACACAACTGGTCAATATAATAAAGAAACGCAAGCTGGAATACTTCGGTCACATTATTAGACACCCTGAAAAATATTATCTTTTACATCTGATCATTCAGGCAATGATCCAAGGTAATCGTAGTCCTGGTAGAAGAAGAACATCATGGCTGAAAAATCTAAGGCAATGGTATGGAAAATCAACTACATCGTTATTTAAAGGTTGTATCAATAAAGTCACAATAGCGAATATGGTAGCTAACCTAATATCCAACGATCGATAACGGTCATGGAACTAGAACAAGAAGATACTTATACTACATTTAGATATTTAAAATTCTTGTTCTTCTTATTCCATTGTACAAACAATATGTTCCAATATTATTACAAGCTTCTCTTCTTCTTCTTCTTTGGGTGCCGTGTCCGTATTCAGACGTTGGCCGTCATCATACTTACAATTTCCTGAAACCTTTCTCTGTCCATCTCTTTCCTTCCACTTTTCCTTGTATTACAAGGCGAAGTAAATGGTATTTGGGTCCTCTAATTATATGGCCGAAGTATTCTGTTTTTCTCCTCTTTATGATGTTTATGAGCAGACGTTCTGAGTTGATCATTTGAAGAACATCTTCATTGGAAGTGTGCGAAACCCACGATATCTTTAGGATTCGTCTATAGCACCACATTTCGAATGCTTCTAACTTGTTTAGCATTGTGGTTTTTAACGTCCATGTCTCACAACCATACAATAGGATCGACCACACATAACATTTCAGGACCTTCTTACGAATGTTCATTGACAGGTTTCTGTTGCATAAAACTGGTTTCCAGGTCATAAAAGCCTTACGTGATATTTCGATCCTGGATATTATCTCTTCATCAGAGTCACAATTTACATTTAACCAGCTGCCAAGGTATTTGAAATGATTTACCTTTTCTATCTCTTCTCCATTAAGAGAAAGCAGACCTTGATCTATATGGATCTTTCCAACTGCCATCCACTTTGTCTTTGAAATGTTGATTTTTAGGCCTCTCCGATAACTTGCTTCACTGACTAGATTTAGTAATGTTTGGAGATCTTGTAAACTTTCTGCAAGAATGGCTGTATCGTCAGCATATCTAATATTGTTGATTACTTCTCCACCTAGTCTTACTCCCTCTTGTCTGTCATCCAAAGCCTCCCTAAAGATTTCTTCAGAGTACAGATTAAAAAGAGTGGGTGACAAAACACAACCCTGCCGTACTCCACGTTTGATGGGTATTTTTTCAGTGGGACTGTCTCCAATTTGGATAGAGGCTACTTGATTGTAATATAAGTATTTCAGCAGTCTTATATCGTAGTGGTCAAGTCCTGCTGCCCGTAGGCAGTAGAAAAGTGTATTGTGTTGGACTCTGTCGAACGCCTTCTCGAAGTCGATGAAACAAACATAAACATTCTTTCGGAATTCACAACTTTTTTGTAATAGAACGCGCATACAGAACAGTGCCTCTCTAGTTCCTAGACCGTTTCTAAATCCAAATTTCTTATCACCCATCTTACTTTCGCATAGAAGGAATACTCGGTTTTGTATAATTCGTAAGAGTATCTTCAGTGTGTGACTCATCAAACTGATTAGTCTAAAATCGCTGCATTTGGTGGGCCTGCTTTTCTTTGGTAATGTTATAAACAGTGACTCTAACCAATCATCTGGTATTTTTCCTTCGTTGTAAATTTTGTTGAAGAAAGTGGTTAAGCAGGCAATGCTTTCCTCATCCAAAAGTTTAAGTAGTTCGGCAGGGATTTGATCTGGTCCAGGTGCTTTATTGTTTTTGGCTTGCTGTATTGCCTTTTCGACTTCCGAATTCAGTATATTGGGACCTCTGTCCAACTGGTTGTCATAGGCAAGCAGTATGTTCCAAACACTTAAAATACTTTTTTTTAACACTAGAGCACAATAAAGTTTTAATTAAATAATAACGGTAATAGTCTAGAATGTGACACAATTGTTAAAAAATGTGTCAGTAAAATGTGACAGTTGGGACAAACAATAATCTAACCCAACTAAATTTGATTTCTTAAATAAGAAAAGAGACTCTCTTTCCTTGTTTAAAGTGGCCTCTCAAAATGCCATTTCCCGTCTAACAATATTTTTGCCCCCACTACCTTTACATTCCCTCTTCTGTGTTTTTGCTCGATGCAAGTAACACGTTTTTTTTTTTATTTTCCGTGCTAACATTATCAAAGCCGACTCGATGAAATGAATATCCTTACATGATGTAAAATAGAAGCCAATAAAATAATGTTTTATAAAAAATTATAAATGGAAATGAAAAAGGTAATAAAATACAGGGTGTCTCATATAAAAAAACATAAGTTAGTATAATTTTTCATCTAAAAACTTTTTTTCCTAAACCTAAACCCTTCCGTAATATATCTATCAAAAGCTTCAATTAAGTTTTTAACCTTTTCGACATTCTTCAATAATCCCTGTATAAGTAATATTAACTTGTATGTAGTGAGCTATTGATGAGTTGATTGGGCAGCCCCAACGAAAAAAGACGTCATGATATCTTGACTAATTTTTTTCTATCTCCTCTAGTTTTTGGTGTACCCTGCAAAACACCATGTAGTATCATGCATTCGCCAATCAAGTATAGACGAATTGAGTTTTCTATGATAACTGTAAAATCATTTTCAATATTTAATGCGAATATGCATGTGTGTGTGAGTTTTAGAATGAAATTTAAACAAATATGGGTTTATTGTATATTTTACATGGAGGGATTTTTTAACACTTTATATAATTCAAATGCCGACAAATAATGTATATTCCTACTTCCGTGTATATTTCGAAACACATAAACGTCAGTCATTTATATCGAAATGTTATATTTCACAACAGTATTAAATATTATAGAGATAGTATATCTACCAGATCACACAGAACCGATACGGCGATATCTAAAGTTCAAATGCCTGTTAGATTATAATCTGAATACATAATAAGTTTGTCAACCACCGCCTAAGCTTTACTCTCTGCATAAAATTTGCTTTTGGCCGGACTATGTTGCCTAATATGTATATAGGTCACGTGTTCAATATTTATCGATCTCCAGGCGAATATATAATTTAGTACCTTTGATACAAAGACGTATTTGCATTCTGCAATGTTTCGATATAATATTTAAAAGGCATTTATCCATCAACCCAATAGTTCGTTTCCATCGAATTGAGGGCTCGTTTTACATGATTTTGAACTCTTGGTACTTATGACCTAACTATACTCTATTTGGAAATGCTTGGTAGCATTGTTTTTTATGGCAGAAGATTACAACGAGTCAATGTAGAAATTAACAATGGAGCTTCAATTTTAGTTCACGCGTATGAACGTCAACCTCACCTACATCAATTCCACTTATTTCGAGGAAGAATGTATGTCAGCATGTATTAAATTACAATGATTTATACTTAGCTCTTAACTTACTTAACTCAATATAATTAGATAATAAAATTTATTTAGATAACGAGTAAAAAAAATTAAAAGTTTTATCGTAAAGGTAATGTACGTATCAAAAGATAATTCTCATATAAAGAAAATTACCACAATAGAAATTAAACAAAAATATTTGTGTAATCCTCACAAATTGGGTTTCCACAATTTGGCTATCAGGACTTTGTCAGAGCTTTTCGGTTTTCCTCATAGGGTAAGAGGCACATATATTAGATTCTCGTTTTATTTGTAGAGGCTCTGCTTCATCTTAAATTTCCAAATGGTCCCTTGTTTCTTGATGTGGATCCATTTTACTAAAAGATACAAATTAAAAATGGCAGTGGCTTCCTAACATAACAATAATAGTGTTTTACTGGTATACCTTACCCAAATATTAAACAAAATCATGAAATTTTCTTTTAAATTACCAATACATGATCGCACGCATAGTAGGAGTACCGTGTAGTACCGTGATCTAAAAAGGGCTGTCACTTCAATCAAGTATCACCAAACATACTGACCAAACAAAATATTCTGAAACGTTTTCCTACCCTCTTATTAAAATGCTAGACGCATTCCTTGGTGAGTAAGGTTATTGTAACAACTAAGAAAGTGATACGTTAATTCTAACGAGTGATCTGACGGTGAATGCTTACACAGTGGCAAATTTTAACACAAAGCCTACTAAGGATTGGATAGTCTGTTTGGTAGCAAAAAATGGTTCGTAATTCATTTTCAGAAGTGAACAGCGAGCATGATGAGGCTATCATTGTATGGGTATCGCTTGAATCAAATTAACTTTATAACAAAACTATAAGTGGAAAATTATTTTTTTTCCACGTTGAAAGAATACCTACGTAATAAATTGTTGTTATGGAAGCTCAAAATCCTTTAAATGAAGGCGTATATAAAACAATGAATAAGATATTTGGTTGAAAAGGAACATCTGGTAGAATACATCAAGCTCAATAGACTCAAATAAGCAGATCATGTAATACGGAGTAAGTGAAGCTGACATAAACAATGCGTTTTGGGAAACACAAGATGTAGGACTGCAAAAGAACGGTGAAAAGGTGTCAGAGAAGTTCTGTAGGGATAGAGGTAAGATAGTCGAAAATAGTGGCACAGGACCGATAGGAATAAAAATGAATGTTCAACTTGGCAAAATCTAACGGATTTTAACGCCATTGATGATGACGATAAAAATATTTTCGGACCTTTAGTTTTGCCTATAAATCTTTCTGACATAAATCAAACATCATTATTAATCAATGTCATAATATATTCAAAAGTAAAATATTGTACTTGCATAAAAATATAATTTAGGAAAAATTAATAATGTTTTGTGAATTTAATAATTTAATGGTTTAACCTCATGTTGTATGTTTTTTTTTATATAGTTTTATGCAATGTTTCTTTTAATTCTAATTTCATTGTATTTACCATAACATATTTTAGCATATTGTTCTGAAGCTATTTTCTTGTTGCATTTTAAATTAATTACTATTTATAACTGGGAATAAGCCACAATTAAAGATAAAAATACGTTTATTGACGTTTCAATTTCCAATTCGGAAATCGTTCTCAAAATACAAACAGTAAATTTACTGTTTGTATTTTGAGAACGATTTCCGAATTGGAAATTGAAACGTCAATAAACGTATTTTTATCTTTATTTGTGGCTTATTCCTAGTTATAAATAGTAATTAATATTTTAGCATATCCTGATGAAGCAAATAAATTTTGCGAAAGCTTGATTTAAGAACAAAGAGTTTTACTTATCCTTCCCTACTTAAATGACTGCATCCTCAAAATAAAACTTTATTTTATATATATATATATATATATATATATATATATATATATATATATTATATATATATATATATATATATATATATATAGATATCTATATATATATATATATATATATATATATATATATATATATATAGATATCTATATATATATATATATATATATATATATATATATATATATATATATATATATATATATATATATACGTTATGTTATTATTCAAAAGATGTTATCTATTGTATAGGCTTCAAAAGAAATAAAATATCTGTTTAAATTTATTTTTATTTTGAATTGATTGCTTTTGTAGTCCTCAAAACAAGCGGCGAGTACGTGATAGGACAACGATTAGATTTTAATCGTATTACAGTTTAAAATCAAGTGTGACGGCTTTTGTTTTTTGAAGACAAAGCTATTCTGTACGCTTTTGTTGTCAATTTCAATTATTTAAAACAATGCGGGCTGCGTACTGATTTACACGTAACGAAAGCCACCATGCTTCATGCCTATTGTTATACACCACGTGTGCAGAGACAACAGGTTTTCGTTTAAATTCAGCGTGGAAGCTTCCCAATTATTTAATTGACAGTACTTTAACAGGCAACTTTATACAATTATATTGGAAATTGCCGCATTTTAACAAATAAAAACCATAACGGTTTTCTTAATATTGTTCTGAAGCTATTTTCTTGTGGCATTTTAAATTAATTACCATTTAACTGGGAATAAGCCACAATTAAAGATAAAAATACGTTTATTGACGTTTCAATTTCCACTTCGGAAATCGTTCTCAAAATACAAACAGTAAATTAAACAAATTTTGTTTTTAAATAAATTTTTTCAATAAACGTATTTTGATCTTTAATTGTGGCTTATTCCCAGTTAAATAGTAATTAAAATAAAAACCAATTAAAACGTATTTATATACTTATGGACAAAAATATCGAATATTTTGATATTTTCCATTTTTTTTTATAGTCACTATTATTTCAAAATAATTTTAAATTGCTGATATTACTCATATAGTAGGCTGATATACTCAACTGGTTAGAAATATATTGATATCTATTTTGATGTTTATTTAGCGTTAACTGCCATTCGTGCATTTTATCATAAAAAACCTTCTTCATTTAAAGGAAACATCATACTACTTCGGTTATTTTTAGTTTACTGTAATAAGTTTATTAAATATTGTTTTGATTTAATTATGTTTAAGACAAGTATACTACCAAATCGACACTGCGATGAAGCCCAAACAGCAGAAATTGTAATTTTGTACAAGGGAGGATATACACAAAAAGATATCGCACGACTTCTCAGGAGACGTCAATCCACAGTTTGAATACTTTAAAAAGTGCCACGAAACAGCAAATTTTGTACGAATGCCTGATCATGAATGCCCAAGGTGCACAACCGCAATTGATTGCCGTTTTGGCTTTCAAATCTACAGGAAATCGCTCATTGGCATCAATGCATCTTAAAAATACTGAATCTCAAAGCTACTAAATGTGAGTTCAGAAACAGTTAGACGAAGATTAAAAGAAGCAAAGTTCCTAGACGTCCTGCCAAAGTTCCACGTCTTCTTCAAAATCATAAAGCTCGTTGTTTAGAATTTGCAAGAAGACATATTCAATAAAATATTGACTTTTCACTCATGAGACCGGATTACTATTATGGAAGCAAGATGGTCGAAACAACGTCTACTGAAAAGTTGGAGACGTTATCCAAATTCCAAAATATTCGATATTTTTGTCCATAAATGTAGTTTTAATATATTTTTTTGCTTGTTTAGTAATCTATGATAGACAAAACCTATGCTAATTATAGGATCTAACTTACCACCGAAGTTATGTAGAGGTTGAAAATCAGAATTGTTTTCACACGTTGCTTCAGAAGTCATATAATAATTTATACATGGTTACCGTCATTATGACATTTATTTTTCCGTCGCAAAATCATGTTAGCTAACTAACAAAAATATTGAACAAATAAACTTATTGTTCATATTATATAATTATTAAATATGTTTTGTACCGAGTTACCTCGCTGATCCCATTCCCCCATTTTACGGTTCAAGTTTTTCTGAGTTAGGACGTTTTTCGCGAACATTAACCATGTATTTTGGATTTGATTATTACCACTGATAGTTAATTTTCATGCCTTAACCGAAGTAATATTTAATATTATTTATTGTTTTCCCACCGTGTTGAATAATTTTTTAAATTTATTTTGCATTAACAACAATATTTTAGTATTACTAGAAGCAACTATCATATATTTACTTGTCCTATAAGTCTGTTCTACACTGAGGTAAATCCAATATCTAATAATACTAGGGCAATATTGCTTTTTTTTCTTTTCCTTTTCTTTCATCTCTCCTACCTTGCTTTATTGCATGTGAGAGAGGATATTTATCATTTCGAAGTATATTATTTTATGTCCCCCATATCTTTTCTTATTTTATTTATCTAGTAGTTTTCCATTGTCTCCAATGCGTCTAAATATTTTTTCATTTGTTATTCTAGCATCTTTCAACGAAATTTTGAGAATAGGTCTGTACAGCCAAATTTCTAATGCCTCTAATTTTATAGGGATATATTATTATGGTATTTCAATGTTCAAGTTTATATCTCATTTAGCAGCTGTTACCAAGCATGGCATTATAGGAACTGCAATGTACGTGATCATTGAGTTATATTTATTTTTTGGACTATTTCTGTTCTGACATATAATCCCCCCATCTGAGTCTTACTGGAAGTTTAGAACTGTTTTTAGATATGTATACTTGTCGATACTTTATCCTCTCTAGCTATTTACCTTTCGGTGTTAGTTATACATCGTCAATAGGTTCTTTTGAGATTACGATAATATTTGTTTTTATGTATTCTTCATTGTTAGACATATTTTAAAGCGAAGCTTCTATACAAGAATTGTATTACTTTTTTTTTCTACATTACAATTCTTAAGCGAGCGTCACGGAACTAGCGCCACGCGTGACACGGAGATAGCGTCGTCCCACTGCCATAGAATAGCGATTCAAGTTTCTTGATCAATTCGTTTCTAGTGGTCATATATTTACTCTAAGCAAAGTTTAAATTAAAAACTGCGTGAAAAATAACTAACACAATATAGACGTTTAATGAAAAGTAAAAAAATTAAAAGAATATCTGTCACTAACAAACTCGATACATAAGGCTGTTTAATCGGTACACCAAAACCTAGACACAGTGTTTTCTCTGTTATTTACCGACAAAATGTCTCGAAATTTGGACACGTTATTCAAAATTATGTTGCCTTTAAACTGATGGTTTTACTTTCTTTATTTTTTTTTTGAAAGGTCTTTTGAAATATTACATTATACTGTTTAATGTTGTATTATAACTTTCTTTAGCTTACGCGTATTTTTAAGCATAAATATAAAAATATTTTTTGTTTAATTTTTACTAGGCTAATATCAGTTTTCTCTAATAAATAAATAACTTCTTGAAATCATTTTCAAGCTATAACTGGGAACTTGCGCCCATTTTAAATCGCAGTGTGCTTTGACTGCTAAAACAGCCTTAACGATTGTCAAAATTTAGTAAAAGTCGTTAATAACAACCATGAATTATCTGTAAGTTAATGAATTATAAATAATATTTATTGTTTTAAAGATAGATGAAAATAAATGCTCATTACACAATATAGTCTAATCAGTTATATATAATATATGATTTAGGTATTTAAACAACCATTAAATCGCTATTAACAATAGGCATAGCCCAACGTACGCAATTCAACCGAATTCCAGAAATTTCTAAAACTAAAATAATACCTCGGGCATTCCAGTACACCCATCAGACAAAATCCCATCCAGAGGTATATCTGGAAATCCAATACCTTCACCAAACCACTCGGAAATCTAATCTTTGACATATCGATCCGGCAGTCTCCATTTCCCGGCATTAACTTGGTAAATCATCTTAGATTCCGCGGTGAGATGGACGGAAAAGGGGTCACTGTGCCTTTCAAAACTTGTAAGGTAATACTTTTCGCATTAGGTACTAGAGAGCATTAGTAGAACTTTGGTAGTAAATAATAAAACAATGAACCTGACATGTCAATTTTTCTGTCCGTATAACAAATTCCAATAACAACAAATGTTTTTATAACTGCAAACGAAACATTTCTACATATTATATCAAAAATTGCAATAAAGGTTTGCATAAACATAGACACTTCCTCTATGAAACTAACCTAAAATAAATATAAAAATAGAAGAGACATGTAAACCTTAGTAATAAGTTTTGACAGAACGAAAAAGAAAATCAAATTTCATTATGTGATTTAATTTTGCTAATTTTAAAACACAATCCTCACAAGGGTAAGCCTATTGAAGATATAACAACTTCATTTTTTTTATGTAGTTTTTTATGTTAATTTTTAGTACGTTTTGAAAAAGAGTACAATAAACCCGAAACCTTAACAAACCTAAAAGTTTTACTTAAGTTTTACTTAAAGGCTAATATTGACTACTAAACCCAAGATATCCATATATATATATATATATATATATATATATATATGTATGTAAATACTTTTTTCTTTTTGGGTGTGGTAGTCAATAAAAACTAGAGCTTTGCTAATGCGTACTATTTATTCTGAATCCGAGCTTTCGGTGGTTGTTTGCCACCTTTATCAAGGTCTACAATGAAAATTACTGTGTTATAAACTTTGATGCAATATAAAAGTTATAAAAACTAACCAGAAAGTAAGATTCGTAGCATATAAACACAACGTTAAATAACATAATGTGACATGAATTGTTGAAGGCATTAAAACTGTTAAAATTTAAAAATAACTAAAATAAATTTAAAATATTAATAATTTTAAAAATAAATTTAAAAATAAGTTAATGGATACTTTACAAAGTTTAAAATGCAAAAAGTAAGACGACCTGTTTGACAAAAAAACAGTCGTCTTTGCAGATTTGAATTCAGTCACATCTCACGAACAGAAAGAGGCAGTAGGAGGAACTATTGTTGTTTAAATAGTTGTAACTACGAAAAGCAAACTTTCAAACTGATGTCTAACAAAATACCGTTTGTGATTTTAAGTACTACCAACCATATTATCAACCTTAAATTGAGAGGGAAATTTAAAAAAGTTCATTATATCAAACAATAAAAAGAAAATAGTATTTAGTAAGTAGGTTTAGAAAAAACAAACAACCAAAAACAAAATGAACTATCTGAATAATAACTAATATATAATAGTTAATAATAATAGTTAATCATGATAATTATAGCAATTAATAAAGGTGTTTAAGAAACAAGTCAAACACTCGAAGATGCAGAAAAGCTCAGTCAAAAGTCAAAATAAAATTGTAAATTTTGCTAAGATTCTGGAAGTCAGATCTTTTATTCAGATTGTTGTTATCACTCTTGCTGATATGTACCATTTCTAAGAATGTTCTCTTAAATTTATTTTTCTCTCTGGCTAATATTTTTACATTGTTGAAATCTATCTTATGGTCTAGATCGATAGTATGTTCTGCCAAAGCACAAGTGGGTTTATTTAGTCTTTCATCCAAACCGTTTATCGCAAAATTATCATTAATAGGAGCATTTACAGATATCAATCTTCCCCTCAATCTCAATCTAAAGACTTAGACCCTTATCATACGAAAGCTTTTCTACATCAAAGGTGCCACTGACAAAATCTACAAAATTTATAAACCAAGAGGAATAAAGACAATATTCACCCACCAACAAAAACTTTCGTCTGTTGTCCGATCATTAAGAGAATATTTCAAATGAAAAACACAAAGTTTTTGAAATTCCTTGTGCAGGCTGTCCCCGATTCTGTATAGGACAAACAAAACGTAGAATCCAAAATAGGATTTATAAACATTCCATTTTTGTTTGCAAGTCCGATTTAATTTTAGCTCTAGGTCAATATCTTCATACAGGTCTCAAAACTAATTTTAAAAACTCCAGAATCATAGCCCTATTCGCTTCTATTGACCAAGAGTTATCCACAAAGTCATAGAAATAGAAAAAATACCTACCTTCGACTAGGAGACCTCTCACAAAGAAAAATCATCTGCTCCACCCGTCAGTCAAAATCCTACTGTCAAAAATGTTCGCGATAACCCCCGCGCCAATCTCCGCGCTAATCAGCACGCTGACCCCTACGCCAATCTCTATCCACAACACGTCACCATCGACGGTATAAACCGTTCTTTATTCCCAGTACCAGTAGTGCGTTGGTTAATGATAAGTGTAGCAGTGTCTGGGGGCTTGGGAGACTAGAATAATTTTGAACTGTTTGTCCTTATGTTAATGTAGTGTTATCTACAATTTATGTCCAGTCTATTATTACATTTTACGCTTGCTGGATAGCCCAAATGAAATGCTCCTGATGATGCTGTAGATTATTATATATTATTACATGGTCTATCTAAAATATATGTAAGTATTTTTTGGATCGCCACTACTTTGTTAGGTTCAGTAGTGTTCCAAAAAATTCCCGCCACTGCATTTCAAACCAGTACTTTTAACACATTTACATTTAACAAAAGTTAAATTTTTTTAGTTTTTTTAGCTTTAGCTTAAAATTTCGTATTTTTTCTACAGTAAAAGTACAAATAAACATAAAAAACTTGAGTTACTTTAAAGATTTATACGAATTTTCTATAAACTATTGATTGATTGTTGTAAAGTTCCGACCTTCTAAATATTTCGTGTTCGACGTTAATAAATAAAGCTTTTAAGCTTCACTGGGAAATCTAACGCGAACTCTATATTTATATACTCAATTTCTCTAGAATTTAAGGTTATTTAGAGCAAACAGGTCAAAAAAGCACTCGCTCAAACACGAAAATAATTGCTTTAACACGGCGATTTTAGCACGTAACAACTGTTATTAGAAATACAAAAGTTTTGGCAATTAATTGTTTTCCGACTGAATTTTTTCCAAAAAAAGTGCAAAGTTAGCATTTTATTGCCGTGTAGTATAAACAGTTGAAACAATTTTAAATCCTATTTACATAGTCTGCATAACGAACATTTCAATGGCTATTCTGTAATGAACAATCAAGAAAAAAGAAAGTTTATATATATATATATATATATATATATATATATATTTATATATATATATATATATATATATATATTATATCTATATATCTATATATATATATATATATTATATATATATATATATATATATATATATATATATAAGTAAACTTTAAATATTGGGTATGCAGCAATAAAAATGAAAGGTGTACTCTTTTAAATTTTTATTCCAAGCTTTCGGACATTGGTTATGTCCTTCATCAGGGAGCTACAAATGTGATGAATAATTTTTACAAATTTGTATAATTAATTAAAAATTCGATACTTACAAACTTAATGAGGTTGTCTCATAAATGATGTTATAAAAATTGTTGATAAAATTTATCACAGTCTGTTGAGCTAAAACCTGTTCCTATATTTGAAATTTTAAAAAAATTACTTAACATTCACACAAACTTAATTATTTTTAAACAAATCTATGACATTGATATTGACATTGGCAAGTGAAAATCTCACATCCCTAATATCAAGCAACTGCTAGTACAACAAATTATAGGCTTATTATTAGGTATATCGTGGAAATATAAATTATTTTATATTTGTTAATATCATTAGGAAGTGAAACTTCAACCTGTCAATGTTTTAAAACAAATCCTATTAAATTAACATAAATAAATAAGGTCGTAATTCTAAAAACGTTACAATTTATTGTGATTTTGTTTTGTATGACCCCAGTATCTGTGTGTAAACAAAAATTATTAAATTTAAACAAACTAACTTTGTAAAAAAAAAATAAATTCCTCAAAAATAAACTTTTTAATTACTTAAATGTCAATTGATAAATTATTGTTTGTCTTATTGTTGCATTTATCTAGTAGTAACAAGTAGGAGAACATTTCATTTAGATGGCCAATATCTGTTCTATGATTCATTGCATTATTATTTTGGCAAATGTAGGCCATTTCCAGAAAAAGTCTTTTGGTGATGTTACTTTCTTGTTCTACTACTTTGATGTTATTGTAGTTTATCCGATGCCCTAATACCTGTATATACCCAATATTTAAAGTTTACTTCCTTACGTGGTCAGCAAATACTTCTGATTCATTATATATATATATATATATATATATATATATATATTATATATATATATATATATATATATATATATACATCCTACTATCATTTTGGCATCGATACATTATGCTTTTACCATCAATTTAGCATCGTCTTGCAAAGTAGCATCTGTATATCGACGCTACTTTACAAGACCTTAATAACTTTTTTCCTGTACTTGTTACAAGAATTTTAACCATCTCAATGATTAGAGATTTGATACCGTGTTGGTATTTTAAAATGTCCGCTTTCTCTTTTTATCCCTTACTGAGTTATATAAGTTTATTCCAGGAAATGTTTGAGTCTAAAATGATGGTACAGTGAAAATATTATATATATTTAGTTCAGGGTTTTACCGTTTACTCGCTGCCATTATATACATGAAAATGTATATCGCACTTTCATTATCAATCATTTTGGCATCAGAAATTTGGCATCGCTGTTGAATATAATATTACCCACAACGAAATGGTAAATTTAAGAATTTATATATTTTTTTTTCATCCATAAATCATTCTAGCATCTTGTTTGATTAAAAATAACGGGTTATATATTGGGTATATATAACGGGGTATATATTGCATATTTTTGCTCCAATTGGTCCAGTCGTGATGTACAGCACCTCAAATGATAGGATTTAACCAATAAAATACAATAAGACAGAAAAGCAGCATGTCAAAAAGGCCTTAGTTATATATCTTCGTTTCTATAAGTCCAATCGTGACGTACAGTATCTCAAATGATAGGATTTAACCAATCGAAAAGAATGAAATAGAAAAATCAAATACAGCAACATGTCAAAAGGGCCGTAGTCACGTATTTTTGATCCTATTAGTCCAATCGTGACGTATAGTACCTCTAATGATAAGATTTACCGTAAGGAATACAATGGGATAGAAAAATGAAATACAGCACAATGTCAAAAGGGCCTTAGTTGTGTATCTTCGGTTCTGTTAGTCCAATCATGACGTGCAGTACCTCAAATGAAAGGATTTAACAAATAAAATACAATGAGATACAATGAGGTAATGGAGTTGCATGTCAAAAGGGCCTTAGTTATGTACCTTTAGTCCTTTTAGGCCAATAGTGACGTACGATATCTCAAATGATAGCACTTAACCAATCTTCTTCTTACGGTGCCTTATCCTTAAGGACGTTGGCCATTACATTTGCCCATTTAATCTTATTTGTAGCAGTTCTGAATAGTTCTATGGAGGTCATGTTCGTTCATTGCCGTAGGTTTTTAGAAAGAGTTGCAAGAGTTTTTTTGCAAGAGTTGCGAGAGTTTTTTTGCAAGAGTTGCGTCTTCTTCCTGGTCCTCTTTTGCTATTGACTTTGCCTTCGATTATAAGTTGGAGCAGTTCATAATTTTGACTTCTTATGAAGTGACCAAAATATTGTGTTTTCCGTTCTTTTATTATAAGCATAAGCTCTCTTTCCTTATTCATCCTCCTCAAGACTTCCGCATTCGTCGTATGGCTCATGTAGGATATTCTGAGCATTTTTGGATTCTTTTTTGTGTTGCTTCTGTCATTGTCCAGGCTTCAACACCATACAGCAGGGTGGAGAAAACATAGCACTTAAGTATTCTAGTTCTCAATGAGATACCCAGCTGGCGGATGATAGAACTTTTTGCATTTTGTAAAACATTGTACGTGCCTTTTTCAGGCGTATTCTTATCTCTAGTGAGTGGTCCCAAGTTTCATCAAGATTACTTCCAAGGTACGTTGTTCTTGTTACTCTATCCAGATCTGTTCCGTCGACATTGACCCTCACCCTTCTGTTTTGGTGCTTGCTGATGATCGCCGTTTTTGTCTTCTTTGTATTCAATTTCATTCCAAATTCTCTACAGGCTGTCGTTACTCGGTCCATTAAGCGTTGCAGGGCTTCAGCATTATTTGCCAGTATGACAGTGTCATCAGCATATCGCAGGTTATTTATACATTGCCTGTTTATAATTATACCATCCGAGGTGCCTTCCAAAGCTTTCTGAAATATCTTCTCAGAGTAAACATTGAACAGCAAAGGTGATAGGACACATCCCTGTCTTACTCCCTTCTCGATATTGATTTTTCCAGATGTTTCGCTTTTTATTCTGATTTTAGCCTTTTGTTCTTGGTAGAGGTTTGAAATGATCCTTAAGTCTTTATCGTCGATATTACATGACCTTAAAATATTTATTAGTTTATAATGTTTCACCAGGTCAAACGCCTTCTGAAAGTATATAAAACACAAGTATACATCAAAATCGACATCTCTACATCTTTCAACTAGCACACGTACTGAAAAAAGTGCTTCTCTTGTTCCGTACCCATTCTTAAAACCAAACTGAGTTTGACCAGTGTGTTCGTCTAGTTTATTGTATACTCTATTGTGTATTACTCGTAGGAAAAGTTTCAATATATGATTCATCAGGCTAATAATCCTATGGTCTTCACATTTCTTGGCGTTTTTCTTCTTTGGTAGTGGTATAAACACCGATGTCAGCCAATCATTTGGTATTATGCCTGTTTCGTATATTTTGTTAAATATATCTTCCATTACTTCGATGTGTTCGTCTAGTAATATCTTTATTATTTCAATTGGGATATTATCTTCCCCAACAGCTTTTCCGTTCTTTATCTGATTTGCCGCTTTGATAATTTCTTGCTTTGTGATACAAGGTCCAGTCGATGCCTCCTGCATGTAAATGTTCGTCCTCTCTCGGTCTTGAAACATCTCTTCCACGTATTCTCTCCATCTACCTATTTGATCTTCTCTGTTCAGTAGCGGGTTCCCATGTTTATATTCGATGAAAGACGTAGGAGTTTGTTTAAATATTCCAGCGGCTTCTTTTACTTTTTTATGTAGATTGAAAGTATCATGTCTTTGTTCCAACTCTTCAATTTCTTGGCGTCTTTCACTTAGCCAGGTTTCTTTGGCTTGTTGGATCTTTATTCTGCTATTCTTGTGTATTTGCTTGTATGTTGTTTCATTTTTACCTCTGTATTTTCTTCTTTCGTCCATCATGTTTTGAATTTCTTTTGTCATCCATGGTTTGTTACTCTTGTAAGTGTTTTCTCAATATAGTGCCAGTCTTCCTCTGGAGTTTGTGTCGATTGTACTGTTCTGTTACTCAAGTGTCTATGTATTTCTTCCCGTATTTTATTACTAGTGGATTCTTCTTTAAGCTTATCTGGGTTAATAGCTATTATTTGCTTATTTCTTTTTGTTCTTTTAAATTATATCCTAATTGTTGTAAGAAGAAGATTGTGGTCGGTGGGGATGTCCCTAGTATTTTTAAAATATACCAATTAGATAATAATAATCAAGCAATAGAACACTGAAAACTTTTGTTTTTAACTGTCCGCCCGTGAATGACTTGCCTTTTTTTAAATAATACTTCATATTGCACTTTTTTATTGTATTTTTCTCATTTTTTAAGATAATTCTTGTAGGAATATATTTATTTATAACATACGGTCTTATGGTCTCACGACAAGTATTACGGCTTGATTATACAACCTAAATATATCTTGTACCGCACTGTTAATTGAGAATTATGTTTGTAATGCGATAAGAGGACCGTATATACGAGACACCAGTGACTTATGCCACACATAAAACTTCGACAGGAAATTCTATTTCTACATTTCTATAAAAAAAATAGATTACTTGTTTTGTGTAATAATTTAGTTTAGGTCGAACAAGAGTTGCAGTAAAAAATTTTTCTGAAATAGAATTTAAATCATATTTCGAATGCTTTGTGAAAGATAACCAATTTATAATATTCCCGACAACGTAAAAAACACATTTCTTTTAGAATATGGGTCGACGAATTCAAATCATAGTTCAAGAAACGAATTTATGTGCAGATGTTCTATTACAAAAAATTCAAAACCAAAATCTAGATTAAAAAAGTCGCAACTACTTATACTGAAACTTCACCCCATTATTGATTTCACAAGTGATAAAATGGGTCGACAAAGAACCAGTTTTAATTATTACAACATTTAAACATAATAGTTGTATCTTGGTTTATTCAGGTGGAAAGAAAAATTAGACACAAGTGCTAAAACCACAAACTATTCTAGATTATAACGTTGTGAAAAAAGAGTTGATTTTAGCGATCAAATGGCTTTGTACAAAAGCCCAATACGCAAAATACTAAAGTGGTACCGGAAAGTGGCAGTGGAATTAATATTTAATACCGCAGTAGTCAATACTTAGTTGCTAAATAATAGAAAACGCGAAAAAAGCGACAACCTATCCTTGAGTTCAGACTGGAATTAGCGAAGGCGTTTGTAAATAAAGAAATGTTGAAACCCTGATGACTAATTACACCCAAAAAATACCATCTCAGGCAAAGCGATGTAGATAATAAAAAGAGAAGGAAGTGTACAAGAGGTTACAAAATTTT
Source organism: Diabrotica balteata (assembly GCA_918026665.1). Classification (NCBI taxonomy): domain Eukaryota; kingdom Metazoa; phylum Arthropoda; class Insecta; order Coleoptera; family Chrysomelidae; genus Diabrotica; species Diabrotica balteata. The sequence continues at coordinate 51,171,726 of OU898279.1, read as the reverse complement.
AAGAATAAGCGTGACTAGTAGAAAGGCCGATAGAAAAATTTAAAAAATTAAAACATACTGTGAAGAATGTGATAGCAAAACTGCAATATGTCTAGTGTGCTTCAATAAAGCAAATTAAAAAGCAATTTTACTTATACAGGAACTATTATTGAGTAAAAACGTGTTGTGCCTCAAGTGCCCTTATAGTATTGGAAAACGTAAATTGATAGTTTCTAGTAGTATGTTTTCATTGTTAATTACGTATGTTAAAGTAAGTTATAGTATTTCTAAAAAAATGGATGTAAATAATATTATGTGTTCGACGTCTAAAAAAGCTAGACGTAAACATAAACGTAGATTGACCACTGCTGAATTACAATCATTTTTAGAAGCATCTGGCGAGGATGATGTAGATTAAATGAATGGTGGAAGTGACTCTGACGAATAATTTGCACAAAGTCGTTTAGAAAAATCGAGGATTGCGTTTTGGAAACAGACAACACAAACAGAATTTAAAACTTTTCTCGGGCTTATATTCCAAATGAGGACAATTAAGATGAACCGTCTAAATGACTACTGGAAAAGTATGGGTAACTTCTATAATAGATCTATCAGTAATTGACTTTACTAAACAATTACTGATAGTCCATATTAAGAAATAACCGAATAGACAATCCCCACTTGTCAAAGAAACTAAAAAAAAAAACGTAAAGTGGTCAGTATTTACAGTCCTGAAGGAATATGTGTGACCAAGTGCAGAGATAAACAAGACATAATTACTAATTAAATGGGAATAAGCCACAATTAAAGGTTAAAGTACGTTTATTGGCATTTCAATTTCCAATTCGGAAATCGTTCTCAAAATAGAAACGTATTTTCGTCTTTTGCCGAAAAACCCTCAATTATTTTGCAGTAATTTATAAATGTTAATAGCTTCGTTATATACGTATTAACGTAAAGAGAGAAAGACGAAAACTATTAACAACAAACCCTTTACCGACGGCAGACATCCTAGCCAGTAATAAAGAGAAATACCAAGAGGAATTAGCACGAAAACTAGTAGCAAATACCTTTGAGCACAAGAATATAGATGAACTAGCTGAGAAAATAACTAAAGACATACAAACAGTCACTAAGAAACTCTGTTGCAGAATAAGAAAACAAAAGGAAGCTAAACTAAAACCCGAAACTCTAGAACAGATAGAAAAAGAAGAAGAACGAACAGAGATAACCCGGACTATAAAGCGCTCAACAGAAGCGTTAAGAAAAATATTAAGACCTCAGAGTTTATAGAACAAACCAGATTCTTGAAACCATAGAAAATAATAAGAACATGAAAGTACTAAAAACATGTAAATCCACTGGCAGGAATAAAATCATAAAGATAAAAGACGACCGTGGAACATTGTGCTCGCAAAAGGAAGAGATCGTTAGAGAAATTCGAAAATTTTATGAGCAGCTGTATACTTCTACTATTCCGAACCCCGGTATACCAAAAAAAACATATCTTAAATGTGGGCTCAGAGGACTTCCCTGAAATAATAACATCAGAAATTAGAGCCGCCCTAAAACAAATGAAAAATGGGAAAACACCAGGAGAAGATAAAATGACTTCAGAGATGCTAAAAATGGGAGGCACTGCATTAGAAGAGGCAATAAGAGCATTACTTAATAAATGCCTATTGGAAGGACAAATACCGAACACATGAAAAAATGCGGAAGTCATTCTACTCCATAAAAAAGGGGACGCCGCAAATATAGAAAACTACCGACCAATAAGCTTATTGTCACACCTTTACAAACTACTAACCCGAATAATAACAAATAGATTGACAGCTAAACTAGATGCATACCAACCAGTGAAGCAAGCAGGCTTTCGTAAGGGTTTTAGCACTATCGATCACTTGCAAACAATTCTGACCATTATTGAAAAAACAATAGAGTACAACATACCACTACATCTGGCATTTGTCGATTATCACAAAGCGTTCGACAGTATCGAGAATTGGGCTTTCTTAACAGCATTGGACGACGCCAAAGTAGATTGAAGATATGCTGCCCTCCTTAAGAATATATACGATGATGCTACTTTTCACGTAAAAATAGATGATGATCTGGAAACTAGAAAAATAGACCTTGGCAAAGGTGTGAGACAGGGCGACACCATCTCACCCAAGTTATTTACTTTGGCATTAGAAAATGTTTTCAAACAACTAAATTGGGCCGAAAATGGATTAAAAATAGATGGAGAATATCTTAACCATTTGCGTTTTGCAGACGACATAGTACTAATAAGCACAGATATCCATGAACTAAAATCAATGCTACAAGATTTAAATCACAAATCGAATCAAATAGGATTAAAAATGAATCTCGACAAAACAAAGATATTAAGCAACAGCCTAGAAAATATCACGATAGATAACATCAACATAGAAAAGGTAGAACAATATATTATATCTAGGACATGCAGTTAAAAACGAAAAGGAAAATCAAACCCTAGAAATTAAAAGAAGGACACAAATATCATGGGCTGCTTTTGGTAAGTTGAGGTTCATTTTAAAAGACAGAAAAATCCCAATTCACTTAAAACGAAAAACCTATGACACTTGTATACTACCAGTTGCAACTTATGGATTGGAAACTATGGCAATAACAAGAAAAATGGCAGAACAATTAAGAGTAACTCAACGGGCCATAAAGAGGGCCATGTTAAATATAAGCCTCAGAGACAAAATTCCTAACACCGAAATACGTCAAAGAACTAAAGTAACCGACATCATGGAAAAAATAGCGACATTGAGATGGCAATGGGTAGCACATGTAGCAAGACAAGACACCAACAGATGGTCTTATAAAGTGACATTCTGGAGAGCTCGAGAAACAAAAAGAAGCGTGGGAAGACCTAAAAAGAGATGGATAGACGATATAACTGCTGTAGCTGGAAAGCAGTGGATGAGAGTTGCAAAAGATAGGGAAGCGTGGAAGCAATTGGAGGAGGCCTATGTCCAACATTGGATAAATGAAGGCTGAAGAAGGGAAGAAGAATAAATTATTAAAGTGTGGTATATTTCACATAGATCACAAAGTTATCCAATTTGTTTATCCCAAAGAGCGATTATCTAAACGACTGTACTTGACCAGATAGTCACTCTGTACTCTCTATACACACGTGTATTATGTAAATCGAATTCGCTTTTATAAGAGTTCATACTTTCAACGGAAAAATTTAGTAAGATAGGTCAAAATAGCACAATTCTTATTATTTGGTTGAGCTACCCTAGTAAAGAAATGAAGGTTCTACGTGCCACAGAAGCCGAGATATTAAATATTTTGCAAGCGTGCTTCAATTTAAAGTCCGAATCTAAAAAAAAACAAGCTCAGTCAGTTCTTACCTCCGTGGTACTTTTCCGTGGCGGTAATTTACGAATACCATTATTTTAATGGGTTTAAACATTTTACTCCTTTACTGTGTAAGCCATCTATAACTTCGATCATATATTATAGATCTTAATTTAAAATCTTTTCAATTTTTAGATCTTGTATTAATAAACAATGAAAATATGATTTTAAGAATTAAATTTTATCTTAGTTCTTATTGGTTAAATATGGTTCTGTTTTTGTCTCTTTGTTTTCTTATAAGCCATTAAGATTGCAAATTACAAAATACTTGTACATACAAGTATTGGACAAGTATTTGGACAAGTTCAAAGTGATTTGCTTAATATTTAGCACACCTTAAAAACCCATTAATTGCGATTATTTGAAGTAGCTATATTATCTGCCGTTGGGCAAAAAATTCAATTATTACCATTTATAAATTACTAAAAACATAAGATTTTAGAGTTTAGGGTTTTTTGAAATTACCTTGCTCAATTAATTATATATTTTAATTTGGTATCCCTCAACATAAAAAACCTTTTATGGTCTACAACTTTTATTTTAATCATTTTTCTTTAGAATGTAAAAAAACGTTTTACAAGCAAACATTTTTTTTGTATCTTTTAAGATTGTTAAAAAAAAAAAGAACAAAGCATAATCAACTGTACATCTTTACGAATTTTCATCAGCTATCTCTCATACTATTTAGAATTTAAATAACCGTAGATTTTTGAAAACTATTTACCGAGGTTCTGTGAAATACTTTCTTGTTGCATGGTTAAGTTAAATATTATTTTTTATGTATATTATGTATATAAAAATGTAATATTAATTACATTTTTAATTAACTAATATTTATTGTTTATTGTACAAATTATCTAAAATGTGTATACACATTTTGTACAAAAAAACGTTTTTGAGAACGATTTCCGGAATGGAAATCAAAATGTCAAACACAAGTTAATTAAAAATGTGATTCTTATCACAATTACAACCAATAATTGAGGCGTAATCCCATAAAAACATAATATTTACCTCAAACTATTCACCGATAGCTTGGATTAAACAGGTAGTAAATTGAAATTTATGTAAAATATTCCCCTACACAATTCTCTGGGAAAAATATCTACCTTAAATAAATATACCTTACATTTAGGCAAAGAAAAAACCAGTTAAGACCGCAACGTGTTAGCAGGTCGTTAGCACGTTGACCGAAAACGGATCGATATTTGTGTACCTAGATATCATTTTAAGTATTAATACCGGCAACATCTATTGGCTTTAAAATGATAGCAAATACAGTGATTTTAAATGATCGATGTTAAAACGTAGGATTGATGTAAAAAATTAAATATATAAAAAAATCAGAATATTGAAAAACCGACAACGCTGCTAAGCCAACAGAGGTGCACTAAACGAACATACACGACTTATATATAGAAAATAATAGATTTTCTTGGTGATGCTAAATTACTGCAACGTGAAACGAGTTTAAAATGATGGCGGGATGTATATATATATATATATATATATATATATATTTATATATATATATATTTATATATATATATATATATATATATATATATATTTATATATATATATATATATATATATATATATATATATTATGATCTGCTTTCCAAATTACTTTAATTATTTATTATAATGCAAATCAAAAATAAATAAAATTATGCAATAGATTAATTTTTCAGGGCTAATTTGTCATATGAATTACCTTTATTTCGTGGTTCAGCAGTTCTTACTTGTGTGATTTACCCAGGATAAACAAGGGAAATAAATATAAGAAAACACAAATTTTATAAAACATAAAATACCATATATTTATTATACCTACCCAAAAAAAAAATCAATTATTCTTTGTAACTTTTATCGTCTAATCGACAATATAAAAAAAAATTTCAATTGTTTATCTTCTTGTACCAAATCTATTTACTTTACTATGAAATTAGCTTTAATAATAGATTGTTAAAAGAATCAACTTTTAATTCTGTACAAATATTCTGATATTAACTTTACTTTTAAAATTATCTTATTCTGATGGATGAAATTTATTTTTAAAATTATTAATTTATAATTCTAGGAATTTAAGGATAATTTATTTATGTTCCAATACTAATAAATTAATATGACTTTCAAAAATAAATATGGTATACACTATAAACAAACATTCTCATGTCACAAATAAGTTGACCAAACATTAGGGCGCTGCTACGTTTTTCGACGGATATCAATAATTCTCCTTGGCTGTGTTATTAACCACCGGTCCCAATTCTTCAGCAATAGCCATGTTTCAAAATGCACTCGTTCAGATTCTCTCCACCAATGAAATATCCGAGTCGTTCAAAATTAAAAACAGCAATGTTTAGTCCCAAGGATTTTTCTCCTCGACTTGGTGCCTCGTGATAATTTTATATAATAATTCTGTTCTTTACTTACAGAAACTGGAAACTTCTGAAACACAAGGAGTGTGGAATTCTCTACTTGATTTCTTTCCAACTAGCTCGATTCTGCTATCACCAAAAATAACTACACCAACAAACACACTTTGTAACATAACTATTAACTGGACTCTGTGCTGTGATCTCGATAGTAAAAACACAATGCTTAAAAACTTCTCATTTAAAATTCACATCGACTCATATTTTCCTCCCACGTTTTTTATCGCCAATCTAAAACACCTTTCTTCCTTTCTACTATTTTCCAAAAACCCCTACTTTATTTTCTCTTAAAAATCCACGTTATGTTAACTCCAAATAAACATTCAAACTTTCTAACTATTATTATCAGAAAAAAACTATTATCTATGATAAACCTGATGCATTGTCTAATTAAAACCCCAAAGTTCCATGACCCATTGTTAAATGTTCGGGTTTAATGAGTTACACTTTTCTAAACAATGTTTACCTAACTTTCTATCGATTATCAGTACTTATTCTTAGAACGTAAATCACCATTAAAATTCAATTTTCTTTGAACGCACTTCTTAAACTAAATAATTATATTTACAAAAATTTCATATACAGGGCATTGAAAATTTATAATATTGTGGTCTTTTACACGGGAAAAATTATTTTATTTTTTAAATGAATTTTAAAATGCAACAAAATTCCCGCCTTTGCAACGATAAAAATTCTCCGCATATGCAACTGATTCTTCACGTGGCAAACCAATTTCCCTGTATATTTCCTTCCTTTACTCATGATATTTCTATATATCGTGAAAAATGTAAATTCCTCTGTTTATTTCCGATTCCAAATGCCTCAGAACATAGCTATTTACTATATCTTCAATATTTACTATGTAAGAACCCTCTAAAATAGGCATTAACTTCCCACAAATATCATTAATGAGGTTTGATCCTCGCAATATCCTTACAAGCACCTTCTCCCATTTGGAAAGTCACTGGTCTTCGTCTTCTATTTTGATCCTGCCTTTGGACATATTCCTCATTACTTCTGCGTAGCCGTCTCTGCACCGTTTGCAAAACTTGTTGGTATTCTCTCGGCTCTGTATCTTCCCATGGTCTTATCGGCATTACCCCTTTCATAATGTACTTCGGTTTCTCTTTAGTTACCGTACTCGGAATGGATAAATATAATTTTACATATTTTGGAAAAACAGCAACCATCACCAAAATATGTTATTTCTTTGGGTCGTCATAATTGGATCGCTTAACATATATATATATATATATATATATATATATATATATATATATATATATATATAATATATATATATATATTGCTACAATATCCAATTTTTTATTGGATACAACATTTTTTGCGATATTTTTATTTCTAACGTTCCTACTTTTATATCTTTGACAACTTACACACTTTTGGGTAATTTCCTTAGCAATGCGGTAGTCTTGTCGGCATATATAGTTTTCTCGAAAAACTAACCAAACTTTCCTTATGCCGATATGTCCATTGTCCTCATGTAATTTCTTTATAATTTTCCCTCTCTGCACTTCTACTTTTTTTTCCTCCAGGTCTTCTTGATTTGTTCGTATCTAATTTAAAGAAAATATACCTTCCTCTTGAGTCAAGATGTTTAGTCCCACATGTAGCATAACTTCTTCCTTTTTTCCTATGTCTTCATCTCGTGTATTCGATTATTCACTAATTCACTAATGATGTGGACCAACGCAGCATGATCCGTCTCGATTGTGAATTTAGTGCCCAACAGATAGAACTTTAATTTGTTCACACAAAATAGTACGCTGGCAAACTCTAGTTCTGTCACACTATATTTTCTTTCATGTGTTTTTGTCACCCGAGAGATAAAATATATTGCAAAAAGCACTTGTATTTGCACTCCTGCAATTTTTTGGATAGACGCATCGGTTCGAACTATAAATGGTAAATTATACATGGGGTGATATATTTTCGTTCCTTTTGAAAATTCTTCTTTTAAATTTTGTAATGCTTCCTTCTCTTCTTCTTTCCAATTCCATTTTATTCCTTTCTTTGGTAGTTTTATTAGAGGTATTTCCTTTTGGCTTAAATCGGGAATCAATTTTTTGAAATAATTTATCGTGCCAAGAAAACCTCTCAATGTTTTCAAATTTGTTGGTCTTTGGTATCCGTCAATGAGCTTGATTCGGTCTTTGGCCAAACTAGTTCCTTTTGTGTCCAATTTAAAACCTAAATACTTAGATCATTTCCTTTTTGAAAAATTGACATTTTTTGATGTTCAATTTCAATCCGGCTGTATCCAATGTTTCCATAATTACTTTTATATGTTAAAAATGACCCTGTTCATCTTGTGAAAAAATCATCAAATCATCTATGTAATGGAGTATGAAATCTTCATATCGCTTCAGCATGGTGCTGAACAATCACTGAAACCCAAATGGCACTGCTTTAAAACGGTATACAATATCATCGATTGAGAATGCGGTGTAGTTTCTACATTTTTCAGCTAAAGGTATCAATCAAGAACTTTGTTTAAAATCTATTTTAGAAAACATGTGTGGACCCGTAATTCTTCCAAAAATAGTCTCGATGTTTAAAGGTGATTCATATTGTGATACCGTGTGCTGTTTGATATTTCTGGCACTTAAGCATAGCCTTAATTTCTGGTCACATTCATAGATCTGGCATCTAAGCATAGCCTATGATTTGATTTTCCAACATTTAGTTAATCTCACCTTTCATTTCTTGTCGATGCTTATACGGAATCGGGTATGTCTTCGATCGAAGTTTTTCACCTCAAATGAATGTTCATACTTTTTGGTCACTCTATTTTCTTCATTTATTAAATTTTCATAGCCTCTTTAAAGCAAACGCATTTCCTTTTCTTTTCCTTCTCCACAGTTCAATTCTCTTTCTTTCTCCCCCGATTCTTTACACATATTTATTCTTCTGGGCTTATCTCTTTTTTTGAAGAATCCTAGGTTTTATTTTCTTTAGTCTTCTTCTGCCGCTTTCTCCTCTTCCTTTTCTGTCCTTGTTTCGTTGCCAAATTCATCTCCACCGTTTGTTCTTTATTTGAATCATCCATTTTTCGTTTCTCATGTTCCTTATCCTTTTTCAGCTTGTTCTGTTCTTCTTTTTTTTCCTCTGTGTTTCATCTTGTTATTTTTTTAATCAATCACGGCGTGTTTTTCTGCCAATTCCTTAACTCCTACGATCATGTCATGCGACATGTTTGGCATTATCACACATTATAGTGCATAAAATTTCTTACCCAATCGTACCTTTATTCGTATGCCTTTATTTATCGTTGCCAATGTCCGTTTATGTGCGCCCACTAAATTTACCCTAGATATTTTATAAATTAAATTAGTTAAATAAATAAATTAAATAAATTATCTTCTATAATTAAATTTTTGTTGACTAGCCTTATTTCCGAGCCAGTGTCTATCATGATTTTAATTGGTTTGTCGTTGATAAAACCATCCACAAATTTTAAATTATTTCCACAGACATGCCTTTTTGCTTCTTCCGGTTAGCCTTAATTTCATTGTTGATATTTTTTTTTGTAAATAACTAAACTTAACTTTTAATAAACTAACATTGTGTCTATTTATTTCTATAGCATGCCATTTAAAAAAACTTTCAGTAAAATTATATTTGCAGACTTACAACACATAATTAAATGGTGCATAACCATACGGCACAAGCAATTCACACCACATAAACGGCAATTGAATAACTCAACCTGTTACCCACACAACAACTCACCCTATTTATAAATCTCGCCCATTGTTCTTTAAGTCTGCACAACATTCGCTTACTGCTTCTATAAAACTGTATCTGTCCTTAAATCTTAAATTCCATAAGGATAATATTGGTATGTCGTTGCATCATATACTCACATACGGATCGTATTGTATTGTCAGCATCTAACTTAATGCTGATATGAATTACAATTCCAATAAATAACCAGCTAGATGGTTTCAACGACCATTACAACACCTCCTGATGAGAATAAACGTATCCTTCGTCATGCAAATATTTACAGGGGATGATTGAATAATACGGAGCTATTCTTCGTGGACTAGTTTATACATGACACTACTACAAATATTATGTACAGTTGAATATAGGAACCTCCACTATGCGCTACTTTCGTATAGTAGGAATCGCGTACATTGTGTGCAAAAATAAAGTATTCACTGAATTTATAACGAAAATAGAGTTTCAATCAAAATTGACTACTACTACAAAGTCGGAAATAACACTCTTCGTGAATTGAGAAAATACAGACATGTAGATATTTTGAATGAAGTTAAAAAAAGTGCAATGATATCTGATATCAGTTTAAAAAGCTATTATTGAATATTTAAATTGTGGATTTTTATAAAGTTTACAACTAATAATTAAAATTTTAAATAATACTTACAATATGCGGATATTATTTGTACTTATAGGTTAACACATGTAACTTTGTTTTTTACGACAATATGCAAAGCTGTGTTGATGTATGGTTTACATAAAATGTATTTAAAATTGTTTGAAACACATCAACTTAAACTCAAACACACACTTAAACGCTGCAAGGGTGTATTTTATTTACCCATTATGTAATATTATATTTTATTTACCCATTAAGGAATGATTCTTTAATGTGAATTGACTTACTTAGAAAGTACATATTGCTTTTATACTAAATTGATATAATAAGTAAATGATAGCGAATGTTTATACACCTCTACATTTATATTGATCATATTTAAATCTATAATTCAATATGGATGTTTGTGTTCTATATAGTTCAGCTTTAAACGTAGTAGATATTGCAACAAAACTTAAGTCTGTGCATTTGTTGGAAAGCTATAAGATAACTTCAAATAACGCTTCACGTATTGAAGCATTCTAAATTTAACTCAAGTATAGAAAAAAATAATTAGAAATCTTTACTGAAATCAGACAGCAAATCTCAGAGTTGAAGGTGAACACAGTGACTATGTGAAAAGCGTGCGTGGCGTGAGGCAATTCTGTATTTTGTCTCCTCTAATCTTCAATCTGTATTCTAAAAGAATATTTATCGAAGCTTTGCACGAAACTGAAAAAGGTATTCTACTAAATGGTTATCGGTTTAACAACATCAGATATGCAGATGACACCATAGTATTTGCGGACAACTTAGAAGACCTACAAGTTCTTATGAACAAAATCACGTATTACAGTCAACAATATGGACTCAATATAAACGTTAAAAAGACAAAGCTTTTGATAATTAGCAAGAAAAGGATAACAGAAGGTCAACTCTACGTCAACCAATCTCCTGTAGAAAGAGTGATGCACTACAACTACCTCGGCACTATAATAAATGAATAATGGACCAACAACCAGGAGATTAGAGCATTCATGGCAAAAGCTAGATCCACCTTCAATCGGATGGGGGCCTTCTTCAAGAGTCACAACCTCTCTTTTGATACAAAAGTAAAAATACTGCCATGCTACGTCATCTCTGTATTTTTATATGGTGTTGAATCGTTGACCTTGAACGAAGATATGAGCAAAAAACTGGAAGCATTTGAGATGTGGCTATATCGGAGAACACTTAAGATCCCGTGGACAGACAGAGTCAAAAATGAGAAGGTCCTTAGAAGGATGAATAAGAACCCAGAGGTACTGACCACCATTAAATCCCGAAAGTTACAATTCTTCAGACATATTATTCAAAATGAATCCAGATATTCTCTCCTTTAAGCCATCCTGCAAGGAAAATATTTGGAAAGCAGGTCTAGGAAGAAGGAGAACATCTGTCGTCAGAGAGGAAAATTAAAAAGCAGATTTCGTCAGATAATATATTCTTTTATTTAAATATTTAAAAATAATAAGAGAAATACAAAAATAAAAATGTCTGATGATAAATTTAGGTCATTTAACGGATCTGATAAATAATTTGTTTAAGATGCATTTATTAAAAGCAACAAAAACATATTTTCATATTGTCTGACAAAACTTCTTTTCCGATTTTTCTAAGTGACGGAACCAAACATGTCCCAGAACCAAAAAAGTTACGCAGGAAAATAATGTCAGATTCGACTTAATGAAAGGATACCCAAAGTTTAAAGGAGGTATCTATTACAATTTTTTTGCAAATGGGCACTTTTACTGTTACTACAATATTAGCAAACTAAAAAATAGAGCATACATACTGGTAGCACAAAACTTAACTCTACTTATGATTCTTTTCGAACTCTACATTTATGATTTTAATTTAGTTGTCAAAACTTTTTTATAGATTTTTATTTTGTTTTATATTAAGTTGCATTATTAAAATTAAGCCAACATGAAAATGTTGATACTAGCTCTAATATTTTGAGAACTTTCTTAGAGTTTTTTAAAAAGTATAATCTCCTAAGACGAGCCTCTAGTATTTCTTGAAAAGAAAGATAACATCAAGTACACCTAATTACATGTTAATTACAGTGTTTTTATTTTCCATTCTCTGTGCATATGAGTTAAAACACAACAGTAAAACATGCAATAAACAAAGTTGTACCATCTTTACCCTAAAAAATTTTAAAATGTATTTTGTCCATGATCTTATAGTTTGTATATTTTAATGTATGTTGTAAATGTTGAGTGTCAATGCTTTTACAAATAATAATCTCAACGACTAGTAAGTTACACTGAAGAATTGTGATATTTTTTAAATATTTACATATTTGTCTCATTACAGTGTCTTGAAAAAGGAATAAAACCATTCCGACAGCTAGACAGAAAGTCAAAAGAGTGTTTTTTTTTAACATTCCGGCCAATTTTCTGACTGCATCCCTAATAAACTGTGTTGTTTGTTTATATCGACAGTCACTAATATCCAGTATTTCTTATATATATATATATATATATATATATATATATATATATATATATATATATATATATATATATAATGGAACATGGACTGCAATTATATTGTTGCATTGGGCTTTCACTATACTAGCCTAACTGGGGTTTAGGAAACACATATTATGGTACGTTCTTTGTTTTAAATATGCGGCTTACATGGCCAATTTTAATAAAATGTGATAAGTTACAATAACATTTCTCACTGATTTTATTAATTGTTTTACCATTATCACATTTGGCATTGAACTAATTTCAATTCGAATGTAAAACAATTTGCTTTGGATTTACTCATTTACCTGAAAGATTTTTTTACATAATTAAACGAATTTTCTTACTGAGTAAATTCCTACAACTGTTTTTAATGCTATAGGAATTATATTTATACCATCCAGTTTGATTACTTATCATAAAAAGTAATGTTGTAAAACACATAAACAAAAAAAATATTGCAAAATGTAGCCGCTCATAAGAAACATATTGTAAAAGTTACGACAACATAATAACCAGCTAAGACGTGGCTTCGCAACTTGGTAATGCTCTATAAACATCGTAATGTCCCCCGGTAGGTTAGCACTGGATAAGGTAGTAAATACTGTGTGCGCTTGTTGGTGGCACAGGCAGCAGCAAAACAAAGACACGCTCTCGAATTACGGCCGCGACCCACGCCGTCGTTTGAAAACAAAGCTCGGAATTTGATGTAAGGGCCAACAATCGTCGGCCAACAACACCACCCCTTGATCTATCGTTAGACACGGGAGTGCCTGCCCGCCCGGCTGCGAGAAACTTGATATAGTGTCGAAAAAGTTCGGAATATTTCAGATCAAACAAAAAAATAAATAACGATCAAACATTCGGTTGGTGTACGCATAATAAAAAAAGGAAATATAAAGGTGAAATACTCATAGTCACCGGCAAATATAAATATTGAGATTTTGACAGGTAGCAAACAAGAAAATTATTTTATGTTACTACTATTAGTACTTGTGAGAAGTTGATCTTTTAAAAACAGCTGATTTCTATAGCAAATATCGATTTAAAACATCGACTTTAGCTCGTCCCAATAGATAAAACCGCATTGGTTTTTGATGCATCGTATTTGCGACCGTTTGCTTGCGTGGTGAACCCACATGTGTCTCTGCATAATCGGGAACAACGAATTGTTACATGTTATGAAAATAATATAGGTATACATGCAGACTTAGTTACAAAATAAAAGATAAGTATAATAAAAACTGCCAAGTACGAAGTATTTGCAATATTCGTGACATTGATTTTATAATCACATGCAGTATATAAATTCGATACAATCCAAATCATGAGGATCATTGTTATTTTTAGAATTAAAGAGATGGATGTTAACGAGGTTTACCGACCTACGACAACGTAATGTAATACCTACTTGTCTTAACAATATAGGTTTTAGCACTTTTCGTTTCACAAATTATGTAACTTTATAGATTTATATTTAAAACAAAAAACTACAGTCGCATGGAGGCCAAACTGCTTATTAGAAATGAATGAATTATGCGACAAGGAAGCAACCTACTGTTAAAGGAGCTAAACAGCGATTATTGACTAAAATAAAGAATTATGTGACAAGTGAGCAACCATCTGCAAAGGAAGCTAATCAAATACTACTACGACCTGAAAATCTGAAAATCTTAATATGTGTAAAGAAATTTCACTAGTATTTCGTCTAAAGATCAAATTGTGGTGTATTGCTTAATTCATAAAATCTGAGGAAATAGGTAATCCCTTTGTGTGGATAATGAATAGATAAATAGCCAGGGGCGTACTGTTTCTTTTCACGTTGAAAAAACAAGTTGACAAAATTTCTCTAGTGGTCAACACTACAACACTACGGATACTTATCTAGACGAGAATGTCTTTTATGCATGTTGTGTGTTTTCTACCCACTCAGCTCTGTCCTATATTACCCTTTATTATTAGTTGTAAATATAACATCTTTTACGTCGATGAAGTAACGATGTAGGTAGAAAACGTTTGACAACATATATTTTCGAAGTAAGATTTTATTATTTAATAGTTTTTGCACGCGATGTCCCATGTTAGAGAACATGGAAAAAAGTGGCGTAAGAAACTCCTTCAGAACCCCCCGCAAAATTATAAATGGGATCCCCCTTAGAAAATTACTAAATGCAACTTGTGTAACAAAAACTTATAATTATGTGTTAGTGCATTGATGCACTGTTTATAACAACTAAAATTTTTCATCTTTATTGGTATAGAATAAAATAGAACAAAAATTAATAAATGATTACATTATTCTTCTTCTTCCAATGGCGCTACAGCCCAAATTGAGCCTTGGCCTCCTATAACTTCTGCCTCCAACAAAGGCGATCCCGCGCCACTCGTCTCCAAGCCCTGACGTTCAATAAGTTGTGCGCATCTGCTGTGACTTCGTCCTCCCATCTATTACGTGGTCTTCCCTTTGGTCTTCTGCCCTGCATTTTACCATCTAAGGCCTTTCTCGGCAATCTGTCGGCATCCATCCGTACTACATGACCAGCCCATCGAAGCCTTTGTACTCTAGCGAACTCTGCAATAGGTGCTTCTTTGAACAGTTGGTAGAGTTCATGGTTATATCTAGATCTCCACATCCCATTTTGAGTGATGGATCCAAAGATCTTCCTTAGGATTTTTCTCTCGAAAACCTCTAATCTTCGTTTAGTGCTTTCTGTCAAAACCCATGTCTCGCATCCATAGCATACTATCGGTCTGATGATAGTTTTATAGACCTTAAGTTTCGATTTTCGATGTACCGTCTTGGGGCAGAATATGTTAATCAGGGAAAAATAGGCTTTATTTCCCTTCATTATTCTCTTCTGAATTTCGGCCTCTTCTGTTCCCTCCGTATTCATTTCGACTCCCAGATAAGTAAAACTCTTCACTGTTTCAATGTCATCCTCTACTTTGATTTGATTTCTTGTTTGCTTTGCCCGCGTCTGTGTTAGTATTTTTGTCTTCTGTGTATTTATTTCAAGTCCAATCTCCTTGGCCGTTTTTTTCAGCTGCGAATATGTTTCTGCTGCATCATCCACTCTGCGGGACATGAGGTTAATGTCATCCGCATATGCGGCGAGCTGGACAGATTTGTTTGTTAGGAGATTGGCTCTTCCGACATTCAGCTTTCTGATGACATATTCAAGGGCCAGATTGAACAGTGTTGGAGCTAGTCCATCACCTTGTTTCAGCCCTTGAACTATTTCGAAGCTGTCAGTTAATTCGTACTGTATGCGTACAGTTGCTATTGTGGAGTCCATCGTTGCTTTTACTAGTCGGATATATTTCGAGGGAATATTGAAGCTTTCCATGATGTTATATAACCGGCTTCTATTTATGGAGTCATAAGCCTGTTTGAATAAATAATAAAATATAGAATAAAATAGAACAAAAATTAATACATGATTACATTATTACACAATATTATTCTATGAGATGAACAACTTTCGTCGTGCACTACTATCAGCGAGTATATCTACAATTTTATTAATATCTATCTGATGGGCAATCTTTATTTTCGATACTTATAAGCGCTAAAGAAGATAACCGTACTTCTGACATTGTACTACGAAGATATGATTTTATTTATTTAAGTTTAGAAGAAGATCTCTCTGAACTAGCGGTCGTGAGGGGTAAAGTTAAAAATAAGATGTACGCATAACACACTTCTGGTATGCAAGCACTAGTGCAATGAAAATATATGAGAATAATTTTGGCTACATCATAAATATAGTTTGCCGATTACAACTGTGTCCTTATTGGTTTTCTTACAAGTTTCAGTTGCTTCAAAAACTCATTACTTAAATCTGACGGGTACGCAGCAACTAATTTACTGGCTTTGGCAAAAAATTCTGGATACGATTTGAAAAGATATCCACTTTTAGGGTCTAAGATTTTAAAATCGTTGTTTACTTTGTACATACTTAAAAACCTAGCTTGAATTTGTTGAATGACTACATCCAAATTTCCGAAAAACACGCCTATTCGATATCTTTCTTCGAGGTTTGAGATGCGTTGATCTTATAATAATTCATCGAAATGCTTCTTAACTCTACCAAACCTTTTGATTTTAAAACTTTAGGGCAAGCCACAATTAGTAGCAATATCTTTGGATTCTTGTAAAAATTACGTACAGTTTTGCCTAAGATTTAATTAAAAATCTTTACAGTTATGTAAAAGTACTGTTGCCTGTGAGAGATCCATATTTTTGGACTACAAAAGAGTGACAGCTAAATTTATAGATTTCAAAACTTTATTTTGTAAAATAGTTAGAAAGGCACATTTAAATTGTTCAATTTTACTTTCTAAATTATTATCTGTCATTCTCTCCTCACGATCTGTGGTAGTTAATATTATTTTAGACAGTATTTTTAAAATTTTTTTGTAGTTCTGCTTTACACCAAGCATAGTTTGAAATTTGGATGACCACCTAGTCACCGATAATGTTTTTAGAGTAAGCGATTTTGGTTGAAAATTTTTCTGCATTGTTAGCAAACGATCCCATCTTTTAATACTTTTGCCGAAAAAATTATAAATGCTTTGTATGGTATCGTTATATTCACTGATTTCTAATATATTATTGCTTGCGTCCTCTAACACCAAATTTAAATTATGAGATGCACAATGGATGTATGCAGCTTGGGGTTGGACGGCTTTAATTTTCTTTTGCACTCCGGAGTAATGGCCACTCATATTTGCTGCACTGTGATAACCCTGTCCGCGACACTTTGCAACTGACATACTATGTTCTTTTAAGAAAGATAAAATTAAATTTAAAATATCTTCTCCAGTTTGGCTATGTATATCACAGAAATCTAAGAATGATTCATTAACTTTTATATTACTAGTAACATGAATAATTGGATCTCTTTCAATAAAAACGTACCTAATTATGACTGATAATTGATTTGTTAATAAGTGTTATATTGATCTGTTATATTGATATTGATCTATTATATTGATCTGTTATAAGTGTCCTGTATTGCATCTAATAATATAGACAAAAATAAGCTTTTTTGAAAATTAATTATAAGAGAATCTCTAATTGAATTTCCTAATAAATTTAATAATTCATTTTGAATTTTTGGACTTAAATATCTCTTAAATATCTTGTTTGACTATTTCTATCACTATTTCTCTATGTCGAGATTTTTTTCTTTTAAATTCATTCTCCGTACAATAATATAAAGATTTGTTATTTTTGTTTAAGTCATAAACAACTGAGGCGTGGAGGTGAATTAAAATTTTTCATGAACCTTAATTTTTTTTTAAAAACCCTGCCAATCCTTCACTCCTTTAATCCATGCCGAATTATATGACTGTGCTGTTCTATCGGCAAAAAGCCAGCAAGGCTCGCAGTATGCAACATCGTTTTTTTGCGATTAGCACAATCAGTAACACGGTAATTCAGTTCCAGCAGGAGATTTAATAACAATAAAAGTTTTCCGAAAAAGAACTGTTATTGGCGTCTTTTGGGAATGGCCCTTTAGGTCTAGATGGTCCCTCCTGTATTATTTGTTTTTTTTTTATAGCAAAATCTTCAACATTGTCATTATACAACCCCTTATCGGAACAGCGATAACTTGGTGGGAACTAGAAGCATTTTTTAAATTATTAGGTAGTCTACTGAAATAAAAATGAAATGTTACCTGGAACTACAATAAGCGTAATTAATCTGCTCGACGTTCAATTCTACTTCTGGATTGTCATTTTCATTTTGAGTAGGATTAGTAATTATTGTTTCCTGACTAAGACCAACTGAATCTATTGATGCTTCACCAGTTTCACTAGGCTGCTGTTTTAATTTACCACTTGTTACAAAAAATAAAGATATTTTTGGCAATTTTTGTTTTTGTTCGGATTTTTGAGCACATACCTTTCGCTTTTCTGAACCATTTTTATATTCCCTCTTAGAACTCATTCTGTCTCCTGCACATGTATTACAATAAGAACGTTATTACATGTGTAAGTGTTATAATTTCCTTATCTTACCGTTTATCTGTTGAGAAATTGTCCAATGATAACACAAGTCATCAATAATTGATAAATAAGTGCGTACCAAATTGATGCAACTAAACCGTAAAACAACACACCTAACACAAAATCCAAACAACCAAACAATGTAAGGATATAATACTACTGCCGAATATCGTATCGAAATACTAAACGTAAACAGAAAACGCATTTCTAGATCTAGAAAAATATTGTTCTAAAATTCGCAAAATTGCAATTTTCAAACCTTTCAAATATTTCAATAGTCACCTACAAAGCAATAACGTCATCATAAAAGGTCGGGACACCGGAACAGATTAAGTTTATGTTTATGGGAGTAGTAAATATGAGATGATAGTTGCCGAAATGTCGAATATGCCTATTTAAAAATTTGCATTCTTAAATTTAAACTTCAGGTTTTAAGTTAATTCATGTTTTTAAGATTTCCAGGCACTGCTTAAAAACGTTGCGTCTGCATGCGTAATATAAAATAACACATTTTTACATATATTAGACGATAAGATGGGGCCCCTGATATATTGGGGTCCTTCCGCAAGCTTCATGCCGCGGGGGGCTCTGTTACGCCTCTGATTAAAACCGTAAATAGTAAATAATTTTTTTAAAACCAACAATTTCCATTTTTCTTTTTTGTTTTCCATTTACTATCGTATCTGTAGACTCATGTTTCGGTTGTTTCTTATAATCAGGTTTAATTACTTTTTTCTTTACTTTTAAACTCTTTGACCTTTTCTCTTTTTTACATCCTTTGAAGACTATCAAGGCATCATTAACGAAAATTCTTTCATCCTTTATATGTCTCATTTGCTACTGGGTCTGCAAAATCAACGTTGAATACGTTATATAACGGTATAAAACTTAGTGGAAGGTAGGTAGGTACTGTTGGTAAGAAAGTTACTGTAAGAAGTACATTATCATTGATAATATTAGTAGAGGATATAGACAGTGATGACGAAGAACCAACATCAAAAGAATTACTAAAACAAGTACTTAAAGAGCTTATACAAAATGAGAAAATATACTTAACAAATCAACATAATAAACTCAAAGAAGAGCCTCGCCCCCAAAAAAATATTTCAGAATAATATCAAAAATTAGAAAAAAGAGCAAAATACTAAGAAAAGTAGAAAAAGTGAAACAATATATGAGTTATGGGTAATAGCTATGAGTAATTTTTTAATGATCAAACGAATAAAATCAAATTATAAGGAAAACGTAAAAATAGACCGGGCTATTAGTTTCTATATTTTCACTTACTTCGTGAAAAATAGGAAAAACACGTTTTCCTATTTTTAAAATAGGTTTTTAAAAATAAGGATAAAAATAAAAATAAACCAAGACATTGAATTTAAATAATAGGTACCTATTAAAAAACAGTTTCGAAAATAGAAAGTATAAAACAATTTTTTAGTTTATAGTCTTGATATTACGCACTTTACTTAAAATCACTATAATGTACTAGTGTGCCTTTCATATAAAAAAATGTGGTATAATAATAAAGTAGAATAAACTAGTATGGTAATATAAATGTTTATTTTTTTTTTAAATGTGAAAATACTATAAGTTTGCCCGCACTATCGGCACCATAGAAAAAGCTTTAAAAGGGCGGTCTTATTCTTCCTTACGGGTCAGTGACAGCTTGAGGGATAGGTGTCGGAGAATGAACAGCGATAAATGCCCAACTTTCGGAATGGATCACAGAATCAGAAGGACGAGGAGAGATAAAAGTGAAATTGGTTGTTAGTTTTTTTGTGTGCGGTGGATTCGGGAGAAAGTTTCACCGCGTTCGGAATTTGGGAAATTGAAGTTTGATTTTTTTTCTCCTTTCCGGTTACACCTATACGATTTTACAGCTGACCTGTTCGAAGAAGCTTAGAGAAACCTGAAAGGGAAAGTAATGCTATGTATCAAACAAGTTAAAATATGGTTGCATTGATCGGATCTTGTGAGGAATGTATAATGGTAGTTATGCGTTAGAGCTTTTGAATTTACTTTTTTCCCAATTAAAAATTTTAGGTTTTGTAATCCTCTTAATTAATCATTTCCTATTATGGTTATTATTATTTAATTACAGTCCATTTTAAAAAGATCCAAAAACCTGTGCCGGGTGGCCCTTTTAAAAAACACACTCAGTTAAACTTAGGTTTAATTAAAATAAAAATATATTTAAAACAAATAAATAACACAATATAATTATACTCGAGAGGCTATGTACAAACAAATGCGAATCGATCATAAGGCCGCAGTGTCGGCTAACAGCTCGGCGATTCACTGTTTAGTATCTGCGAAAATAAAGTAAAATATTAATGTCATAAAACTTAAACAATAATTACAATGTGTTAATACACACGCGGTGAAGAAAGGAAGGACGGGTTAGAGAAGTAGAGACGAACGGATTGATCAACACTCAATTCTGCGAGGAGTGAGAAGCGACTAATCAACACATAGCCATGGAAAAGAATAGATCTGTCTCAGATCAGCATTCCAAGATCGGGTAAGGAACTGCTACTAAATGAACTCTTTAGGAGAAGCGATTGTCGTTTAGTTAACACCTTAGGACCACTTGAGTTTTACCAGATCAACACTCTGATATAACTGGATTTTTCGTCCAACTGCTCCTGTTTAATAAGGTCGTCGGCCATCGATCTCCTCTAGCGCGCGTTGATGGAAGTGGAACTCGCTGCTGGGAGTGCGTGCGTACGGCGCGTGGACAGTATGGACGCGATGAACATCGTTGCAAACCTACGAAGAATAAGTTCAGTCGTTAGTGATATGCAATGTGTAAAATATTTCTTTAATAGTAAAGTAGATAAGATAAGATAGGAAAGTAAATAAAATGGCATGTAGTTCGAATACGTCGCGGAAGAGAAAACGTGTTAATATTAAAGTTAGTATGTGTGGCCTTGCGGAGGACGATATCGATAAAATACTAGAGTGTCCAGATTCGAATGAAGAACGCTACATTGACAGTGAAAGTGAACTTCAACCTACGGACAGTCATATGTTGTGTGCCGAAAACCACAGCGTCGGGAAGATAAATAAAATGGCGGCCAATGTTATAGATGACCAGAAAGAAGCACAAGCGGTAAGGAATGTTTTACCTGAAAACTTTAGCTTGAATTGGACAAAAGTCAAGTTTATTTCTCAAATACATAATTTTGACGATAAAACTGCTGGTGCTTGTTTAGAAAACATGGAAGTTCCATTAAGTGAATTAGATTATTTTCTATTATTTATGAAGGATAAGGTAGTGAACATGATTATAACGCAGACTAATAACTATGCTTTAGAACAGACACGTTTGAATAAAAAAAATAACCATAACTAAAGAATATTTCTTTAATTTTATTGCTGTGCTTTTTCTTGCTGCTCATCATCGAAAAAAACAAACTTTTCCAAAAATTGGTCGACACATGATATATTATACACTTCAATATTTAGAAAAGTTCATCATCATCATTGGCTTTTACAACTCTTCGTGAGTTTTTGCCGCGTTTACTATTGCCTTCCATTGATTCCGATCCTGTGCTATTATTTCCCATGGCCTTACTTCCATCTTCTCTAGGTCTTCCCTGACAGCGTCTTTCCACCTTTTTCTAGGCCTTCCTGTCGATCTTTTACCATCTGGTCTTTCCCAAAATACATTGCTAATCAGTCTGTCGTCATCACTCCGTACCACGTGGCCTGCCCATCTTAATCTATTGGCTTTTATGTATCTTACGATGTTGCCTTTCCCGAAGAGAGTCTCTATTTCATTGTTGTATCTGCTCCTCCATTCATTTGTCACGCTGTCCCTGCAAGGACCATATATAATTCGCAGGATTTTGCGTTCCCATACTAATAGCTTATTAATTTCTTTCTTTCTCAATGTCCATGTTTCACTTCCATATGTCACTGCTGGTCGTATTATGGTTTTGTACATTTGGATTTTGGCACGCCTTGAGAGAAGCTTTGACCTCATTAGATGTTGAATGGCAAAGAATGATTTATTCCCCGCCAGTATTCGTATTTCAACCTCCCGTTCTCCTGTGTTTTCACTGGTAATTGTTGCTCCTAGGTATTTGAATTCTTTGACCACCTCAAAATTATGATCGTTTATGGTAATGTTTTGTCTTATTCGCTGTCGTTCCTTTTTTGATACGACCATGTATTTAGTTTTTTCTTCGTTTATTTTCAGGCCTACGCTTAGTGTTGCTTCTTCAAAGTTCGATACTATATCCTTAACTTCCAGTGTTGTCTGTGCTACTGCATCTACATCATCTGCAAATGCGAGAATAATCTTTGCTCCTCTGGCAGTTATGTCTGGTTTGACTCTGGTATATATTTTTCGCATTGCGTATTCCAATGCTAGGTTAAATAGTAATGGAGACAGCGGGTCTCCCTGTCTGAGCCCGGTGCTTATGCCGAAAGCCTTTGAATTTTTGCCTCCTATTCTAATTTGTGCAAATGAATTGTTGACACACATTCGCGCAATCATGGTCAGTTTCTTTGGTACGCCTAACTCCATCATTGCACTCCACAGTTTTAAGCGATCTATGGAATCATATGCTTGTTTGAAATCTATGAAGATCTGGTGTACTTCTTTATTATATTCCCAATACTTTTCTAGCATTTGTCTGATAGTAAATATTTGGTCGATTGTTGATCTTCCAGGCCTAAAGCCGCATTGGTAATCGCCAATAATTTCCTCTGTATATGGCAGTAATCGTTTTAGTACAACTGAAGCTAATATCTTATATGTAGTACCGATTAGTGATATTCCCCTGTAGTTGCCACATGTATCCTTTCTGCCTTTTTTATGTATTGGCACGATAATACAGCCACTCCATTCTTTTGGCATTATTTCTTGTTCCCAGGCTTTTTTCATTAATTGGTGTATTTTAGTTCTAAGTTCATGCCCTCCTTTTTTAATCAGTTCTGCATCTATATTGTCTAGTCCCGGGGATTTGTCATTTTTTAGGGTTTCTATCGCCGTGATAATTTCTTCCAGGCTTGGCGGGGGTACTTCTATCTCGGCCGTTTGGTACTCACAATTTGCTTTATTTCCATCCGCGTCTACCTGGACATTTAGCAGACTTTCAAAGTATTCAGCCCATCTTTCGATTATTTTATTTTCAGCTGTAATCATTTGCTCATTTTTGTCTCTCACAAAGTTCGGTGTTCTTATATATGCACCTTTCTTATGTTGTCTTACTTCTTTGTAGAATTTTTTATTTTGCTTGCTTCTGTGTTCACGTTCTACTTTTTCAATTTGTTGTTGTAATTCTTGTCTCTTTTTTCTCCTTACTGTTCTTCTGGCTAAGGCTCTCTCTCTATTATATTGTTCACGTTTTTCATCCGTCGGGTTTGCTAGGTAGTCGATTCTTCTTTTGTTTGCTTCTTTTAAGGTATTCTCGCATTATTCATCAAACCATTTTTTTCTTTTTGCTTTTCTCTTCCGACCTATACACTTCTCTGCTGTTTCTGTAATGATCGTTTTAATGGAGTGCCATTTCTGGTCTATATTTTGTCTTTCATTTTCTTTCGTTTCCAACACCTGGAATCTGTTTCTCAATTCTAGTTGGTATTGTCTCTTTCCCTCTTCTTCTTCCAATTTAGACACATTCCATCTTTCTGGTCTGTATCACTATCTGGTCCCCGTCTAGTTCTTACGTCTATTATACTACTGGAATGCCTCCCATCAATTAATACGTGATTAATTTGGTTCCTCGTTCTTCCATCATTTGATCTCCATGTTACCTTATATATGTTTTTCCTGGCAAATTGGGTGATTTTGATAATCATGTTGCACCCTGCTGCAAACTCAATCAGCCTTGAACCATTGTCATTGGTAATGTCATGTAGACTCTGATTTCCAGCTACCGGCCTTATGTGTTCTTCTTTGCCTATTTTTGCGTTTAAGTACCCTAATATTATTTTAATGTCATGTTTTGGGGCTTCCGTGTATAATCGGGTTAGGGAGTCATAGAATTCTTCCTTCTCTTCCTCTGCTGCTTCTTCGGTTGGTGCATACACTGAGAATATCGATAGATTGAACCATTTGCCATTTGAACCATTTTAGAAAAGTTGACGAGAGTTTAATGCTTTTTAAAGGACTTTTGCTTTGGCATTGAACTATTTCTTTTGTGCGACTGTGAGATAGGATACGTTTTAAATTTGATCGTATATACAGGCTCCAAAACGAAAATAGAGGAAAATACCAGGATATGGGGATATCAGGGTCAGTTGTAACAACACTTATAAAGTTTTATTTAGATAAAGGCTACTTCTCTTCTTCTTCTTAGAGTGCCGTCTCCCTACGGAAGTTGGCAATCATAATGGCTATTTTTATTTTAGAACTTGCTGCTATAAACAAATCAATCGATCTACATTGATACCAATGTAGATAATACCAAAATGGTTGTTTAATATGAAACAAACATTTTGGGTAGTTGTGCTACAAATAAATCAAACAAACTTCTAATTGGAGCTAACTTGTCATGCGTCAGTCTATCATCTTTATTATCAAATCGCAAAAAGCGGCTGATGTTACAAAATCCTTTCAGAGACATAGTGGCTCTAAAAATGGGCCTATTCTCAGAATTGCTCCAAAGTTCCTGCAGAGATTCTCCGGCACCTTTAATGAACACCAGCCAGAAGAAGTAAACCTTCAATAACAACGCAAAATTTCAAGTTAATTTATTTTAGAATTGTAATAAAAGTATTAACCTATAAAAGCTTTTAACTCTTCCAGTGATATTTCTTTTACAGTTAACATTTTTTCATTACATATGCGACCACGTTCTCTGTTAGTTTCCACTATGAGTAAAGTGAGCATTTTATCAGTGAAAAATAATCTCATTAAAGATATAGGTTCATCGGTAATTCGTTGAGTGGCATATCTAGTGGGACATGGCACAGGATTTAGTATATTGAGGGATCTAAAAAATATACAAAATCCACAAATTTAGTAAGAAACTATGTGTAGCACTTGAGCCACCACTTACCTTACACTTGACTGGGGTGGTGGATATTTGTTTCAAACTGTCCCATCGCAAGCAGTCTTTCGTAAATATTCTTGTTCGGGAACTTCTATTTCATTTTCCGAATTTTCACTTTCATCTTTATCATCATCAATTGTAGATACATGATGTTTTTCAGAAAATTCTTTATCTACTAACTCTTTAAGCATTACTAGTGACGGTTTCTAAATTGGTAGATTCATATTTATTTTCTGAGTCTTCTTTAAGGATTTTTCGTAATTCCTTTTTCGTAAGTCCTCTCCTGGTGCTCATTTTTCAGCAATCGCTTATTATTCTGTTTTTCAGAAATGATTGTACACCACACTTTCAATTCTAAACTTCAAGCTATCAATTCTGATACAATACTAAAGATACTCGACAAACGCTTCCGAAAATAGAACCCATAAAATCTTATCACCATTCTCAGAAAAATAAACAAAATAAACATTACGTACATTTGGAATTACTTCTGGGTACAGGTGGACCCATAAACAACAGATGTGTTTCTTTTATCTTAAAGAAAACCAAACTGATATTTCAAAATGCAAATACGTTAAATTGTATATAAACCTTATCTTAAGGGTATCATGAAACATCACGTCTCAAATTTACGATATAATTATTATATAAACATTTGAATTTTACTACTGGGTCCAGGTGTACCCAGAGACAAAACAAAGGTTTGACAACTCAATATTAAGTTTGACAACTGTCGACGAACCTATATGTTATAGTCGTAATAATCAATATATCGTAATAATATGTTATATCGTAATAATTAATTTGCTAATTCTTCTAGTTAATATAGAATTCAGTCTCCGCAAACTACTTCAAACAAAAAAATCCTTCTTTAACTAAATAGAGCCGACGAAAATACTTAGAGAATAGCCGCTGCCAGGGAAGTATCAAAAACCTAATTGGCAAAGAGTCTAGGGATCACTTTAAATCCAGAGAGTTGGCCCTAGGGAATGGGCTAGACGCAGTAAAAACCATCCAAGTGTGCAGTTAGAAGATCGTATAACACTGTAATAATGTCGCCTGGAGTAAGCGATAACTCTGTAAAATGATATTGTATCATTATAAATACACAAGTAGGATTATGGGCGCAACAAGCTCCGAGTTACTGTTTATTTTACAACTTTTATTAAAACAAAGGGGTAAGAAACAGATTAAGTTGTGCTGAATACAGCGGTTTCATTAAATTTATAAAAACAGAAGTTTTCCAGAAATTTAAATCAAGTTGCCGAAAATTTCTGGAATATAGTAGACATTTATTATTGTTTTGATTGGTCATTACTATCCCGATATATTATGAGGCAAAATCCAACGAATTCAATATTGATCGATCTGTTTGTATATTTAAAATCAGCGTATTATAGATAACTTAGAAGTAGATTATAGTTAACTAAATTACTCGATGTGGAAAGCCACAGGGTGACTACTACATTAACAGTCCGCATACATATCCTTAAAATCTTTCATCTGCATAGATATCTTTTTTTATAGTAAAAATCATCATGTCACTAATCCATAATTTAATAAATGATCATGGAGCAGGGAATTCAAGATCCGATAAAGAAGGACAAACATATTTAGACGACAGGACCTTTCAGGTCGTCATCAAGGTAAATTCCTGTCAAACAAATTAAAATAACTCTATAACCTTAAACATAAAAAGCTATACCGATCAAGCAAACTTGATACCGCTGTTTCGGAGATGAGCAGAATGAAGATTAACATACTGGGGCTTAGCGATATACATTAAATACAATGGCCTGAATTAGGAAAATGTAACATCAGAAATGGAACAAGGTATTATTCCAGTATTCCAGATAATGTAGTACGTGACTTTCATTGAAAGTTTGTCTGAACTTCTTTGTATATCTACTGTGCCATAAAAAAAGCTAACTACTGGCGGAGTGGTGGTAAGACGTTGGTCTCGTATAGTCATTGGTCATCAGAAATCGTTCAATGCAGTGCGGATTAATTGGGTGAAAATAGATCTACTCTAGATCGCCATATTCTCCTGCATAGAATTATATTTCGGCTACTAACCTTTGGGACTTTTTAATTTGCACCTAATTTACTCCGTTATCTAAAATTTTCGAAGAAGGTTGTCTTTGTAACTTTTTTTTGTGTTTCAACATTGATACTAATAATATGTTAGTGAGCATAACGTGCAGATATTTAGATTTCTCGTTGAACTCGAATTACGTTGTTTATCGTAGGATTCATTTAGTTTTATATGTTTGAAAATATCATACCATTTTTACAAATTTTATAAAACAACTATACAAAAATTTTATTTGGAATTATATTTTTTATTTTTTTATCATGATCATGAATGTGTTGCTTGTGTGAGTCCATTTCAAATAGGTAAAGAAATAATAAATAAGACTTACTCACAATCAATTTAATTTAACTATCAGACGAACGGTTTCGTTTTCTACAATATGCAAAGCATCTACAGGTCTCGATACAAAGTTAAATAAATGCTGAAATGATAAATGCCAATATGGGTTTTTATCATTTCAGCATTTATTTAACTTTGTATCGAGACCTGAAGATGCTTTGCATATTGTAGAAAGCAAAACCGGTCGTCTTATAGTTAAATTAAATTGATTGTGAGTAAGTCTTATTTATTATTTCTTTACCAATTTATTTTTTTATCTTTTCTCACTACTCTTTTCTGGGGCAGAAAATTTTCTGGAATCACTATTTTTTTTAATTTTTATTTGAAGAGGAAGAAGCGCCTATAATATAGCAATGTTTAAATGACCACTTTTAGATTAAAAACAGGCACAGTGTTACAGATCTTAGTCAAAAAGGTCCTGCATTTTATAGGATTATATGCCTTTTGGAAGTCTCTCAAAGTTTGCTCCCACTAGAGAGAGATCTATGGAAACGACAAAATGACGTTTGCGTTCTAAATTGATGTAATAAGTATATAACTTTAACATGATAAACATAAATTTGTGCAACATAATGTTCTAATAAAGGTGGTAATTCATTTTTAAAATCTTTGTAAGATAGTTTGTAGTACATACACATATTTATATCAGTTAGTAGGAGTGTGTAAGTGTCGAATAGTATGACTATTTCGATTATCGAACACTAGTAATGCTATTAAAAACCAACTAGTTACCGAGCTCTGTTTTCAGAATGATTATTATCTCGATAGCAAACATGCCGTCCGATTGTGAGGTGCGGGCCAGGATTTCTGCCGATAAACACACAATCAAGCACTAGCATTATCCGCTTTGAATCCCTTCGCCACAAATACATACACACACATGCATCGGGTCACATTTGGCCCCTAATGAGTGATTCGAATTGATTTCCATTAGAATTACTCAATTACTTGATATATAGGGTTAAAGTTGCTAAGTTTGTTTTCGCTCTATAAGTGCACGTAACATAATACTTGACTGAGAACTAGTAAATTCTATTCTGAATTTAGCTTTTTTTATCTTTGAGGTAGTAATTTATGCGCGCTATATAATTTTTTGACATTACTTAACCCATTTTTTCCCAATGTCGCATTTTCGACGAATTACCTTGTTTTGTTATCTCCTGCTAATAATAAAGAAACTGCAGCCTAATTAGACTTAACAATTGTCCATGTGAAGCCGTAATAACAATAAAATAATTACGGATAATTTTATGGTGGTTTTAAAACAAAAAACGGTGAAATCGTTGTATTATTCTTTACTATTTTGTGTCAATAATAATCTAATAATAATGACAAATCCCCAATGAGCAAATTTCTTAGCCTCTCATACAAGAAACTCAATCTGTTAATACGCATATTATTTCTAATTTAATGGAAATTCCATTATTAATTACTCATAGAACCACTTATCTAATACCAAAGGATCAAAATAACACCCAAGATCCAGCCAAGTACCGCCCAATGACTTGTCTTCTAACTTTGTACAAATTGTTTACATCCTGTGTAGCCCAGCGTACCTACCAACACTGTTTTCTAAACAATATAGAACCTTAACAGAAAGGATAAGCTAAGGGCTTCATGAGTGGTAAAGAACAACTTATTATCGACTCAGTCATTTCTAACCAGACATACAACAAAAAAAGGAACCTTTTACTGCCTTTATTTACTACAAGAAGTCCTTTGATTCAGTGCTGCATGAATGGTTTATAGATATATTGCAAATATATAAAGTCGATGATAATTTCGTGACCTTTCTAAAGTATAGAGTGGAAGACTAAAATTTACTTTCAAATACCTGGTGAAACCAATATCGATTCTAAAGATATCCTCATTAACCGGGGTCTTTTCAAAGAGATATCGTTGAGTCCACTTTGGTTCTGCGTAGCAACTCAGGTTTAGACATTAAAAATAACAATACTTTTGTGGCAAAGTCCAATCATCTGTTGTATATGGATGATTTGAAGTTAATGGCTTCCACTCGAAACCACCTGGATCAGATGCTAAAAATTATAGAAACTTTCTCAAATAATATCAGTATGCACTTTGGGTTAGACAAATGTCGTGTATTAAATATAGTTAAGTGATGCTTTTATTTTAATGCACGGTTTTGCACGATGCCATATCGCACGAGTCACCACCACCTATATATCTGAGAGCAGTATACCTACAATAAATTGGCCTGCGTTAAGCCCGGACATAAATCCAATAGACCATGTTTGGGATGATCTTAAACGAAGCGCCCGGGGCAGAAATCATGCACCATGGAGCATAATAGAATTGAGAGCTGCGCTTAATAATGAATGGGAAGCAATGCCTCCAGAATTTATTAGAAAAGTCATTCGATGCCTGCGAAATCGATTGGAAAGTGTAATTAGAGGTACGAATGGTAATATCAAATACCGAATAGTTAAGAAAATTATGTTGTAATTGATTATTTCTCTGTTCATAACGTCTTTCTTGCGTTAGTTCCAATTATGAATATTTAGTAAACTCTATTTGTATTTCATATTGTTTTTATAAAGCGTCTTCCAAATACTGCAATAGCACTTTTTGTAAGTTCAGTAATAAAGTTATTGTTTGTACATTTCCTTTTTTTTGTTTTCATACTTCTTACATTGAAACAGAAGGTGTAATCTCAAATATCGCTTTTGAGTCGGTTATTTTGCACTCAAGTGTAGTAGTGCATAAACGCACAAGTTGTTTTTCTATTTAAAAAAAAAGAAAAGAATTTCATTTTTCTTTCATTTTTGTTTAAATTACACTAATTCATTGCCAAAAATACGTTTGATTAAAAACAATTATTTCATTATTAGAGTTACTGATTCAATATGGGTTGAAAGTAATCAAACTATTGCTTTCCGGAAGTGTCATTAAACCAGTGGTGGCCAACTTGTATACATAAAACAGTCTTTGGAACAAAGTAAATAATCGACAAAAAAGAATTAAAAAGAAAAGTAAAATTTTAAATAATATAACAATTTTTCACTTAAGCTTGGCTTATTTAGATTTTTATTGTCTAAATAAATTAAATATTGTGGAGTTTTAATTATTTTCATTATTATTAATATAATGACGACTGCCGTATCCAACAATACATATAATATAATCAAGGCAGGTGTACCTATACATAGTAAATGAAATATTTATAAAGCTACCTACCTATTTTAAGTAAAGAAAATAAAATATTATTGCTGCATAAGTTTCACATTTTAAAGTTCTAAATCCCCAGCGACATTTAGGTGCATGTTTTGAAAAGTCTTGGTCTTATTTCTCCGTTGTCGTGTACTTTAGTCTTATTTATAGGCGACTGAAATAACCAAGATATATTTCTAAAACAATTCGTTTGACCGCTAAATCCCAAAAGTCATTTAATTGTCATTAGAGGAAACAAACATGTGATAAAGACTAAAATTTTTGGAATTAAATCAACAGTGATTTGTGTATCAGGGAGATAAATAATTGAAATCCTTTTACACTATAAATATAAAAGGGAAAATTTATTATCGTTGTGTTCTTTGAGAATTAAAAATAGTTAAAAATAGTTTAAAATTCTTCTGCTGTTTACTTTTTTATACCGAAAAATCAGCTTTATTACACATAAAAAGGTTATCATATATTTTCGGAAATACAAACAATTCACTAAGTTTGAATGGTTGACAGGAACAAAAAAAAAGATAAAGTGTACGAAACAACTTGTACTTCTATCTTAGGGCCAGTGCCCACGGCGCAACTCTTTTAAAACTACGGTCTGAAACCTACTGCGCTGATAACTATTTTGTGATCTTGGTAACGCAAGGGCTTGGGAATTTGAGCATAAGCCGAACCGGCTAAAACTTGTTTCCAATCAGTCTAACACCGATTATTTTCGTACTTCTTTACGTGATTTCAATTGTGTTGCAATTTTTTTGTAGGATGTCATTAACTGTTTAATGAACCATGATAACCCAAACCTGTATGTTTTCTACAATGGGTTCACCATCACCACTATCACCAATAGCGCTACAACTCTTCATTAGTCTTTGCCGCGTTTACTATTGCTTTTCATGTTTGTCGGTACTGTGCCAGTAATTCCCATTGTCGCACTCCCATTTTCTCTAGATCTTCTTTGACTGCATCTTTCCAACTTTTTCTAGGCCACCCTACATACCTTCTTTCATCTGGCCTTTCCCAGAACACATTCTTTATAAGGCGATTGTCGTTACTGCGTATCACATGCTCTACCCATCTGAGTCTATTGGCTTTTATATATCTGACTAGATTTTATTTTCCAAATAGAGACTCTAGCTCGTTATTGTATCTGCCCCTCCATTCTTTTGTCACGCTGTCTCTGCAAGGGCCTATATCATTCAAAGAATTTTACGTTCCCACACCAGCAATTTATGTACTTCTCTTTTTGTTAGCGTCTATGTTTCGCTTCCATACGCGACTGCTGGTCGTTATATGGTCTTATATATCCGGATTTTTATACCTCGTGAAAGAAGTTTTGGCTTTATTAGATTTTGCGTTGCAACGAAAGATCTATTTCCTTTCAGTATTCTCGTTTTAACTCCTCGTCTAATTTATTGTCATTTGTGATTGTTGCTCCTACATATTTAAATTCTTTAACCACTTTCAAGTTGTGATCATTTATAGTAATGTTTTGCCTTATTCGCCGTCGTTCTTATTTTGAGAAGACCATGTATTTTGTTTTGTTTTCATTTATTTTTAGACCGATGCAGCTTCTTCAAAGCTCGAGAAAATATCCTTAATTTCTAATGTTGATTATGCTACTGCATCTACGTCATCGGCAAAGGCGAGTATGATTTTTGCTCCCCGAGCAGTTATATCTGGTATGATTTTTGATTATATTTTTCGCATGACATATTCTAAGGCCAGGTTAAACAACAATGGGGACAACGGATCTACCTGTCTCAGTCCAGAATTTACGCAGAAAGCATTTGATATTTTCTCCCTATTCTAACTTGTGCAAAAGAGTTACTTACACACATTTGTGTTACCGCAGCTAGTTTCTTAGGTACGCCGAGCTCGATCATTGCCTTCCATAATGTTGCACGATTAATTGAATCATAAGCCTGTTTAAAGTCTATAAAAATCTGATGCACGTCGTGATTATATTCCCAATACTTTTCAATCATTTGTGTTATTGTAAATATCTGATCAATAGTCGATCTGCCAGGCCTGAACCACACTGGTAGTCCCCAACTATTTTTTCGGCATGTGGTACTAATTTTTTTAATAATACCGAAGCCAATATTTTATATGTAGTGTTGATTAGTGAGATTCCTCTGTAATTCATTCATGATTCCTTTTTCTCTTTCTTGTGTATTGGTATAATAATACTACCACACCATTCTGTCGGCATTATCTCTTGTTGTCAGGCCAATATTTATTATTAATTATTAATTATTTATTATTAATCTATTAATTGATGGATTTTACTTATGAGTTCATGACCGCCTGTTTATGAATTATGTTCATGAATTAGCTCGGCATCAATATTGTCCAGACCAGGGGATTTAACGTTTTTAAGCGTTTTTATGACATGCATAATTTCTTCCATGCTTGGTGGGGGTATTTCTAATTCGACCGGTTGATACTCATGTTCTCCATTGTTTCTACCATTTTCATTGTTTTTATCAGTGAAATTTTGGATATTCAGGGGCTCTTCAAAATATTCAGCCCACCTTTCTATTATTTTGTTTTCGGCAGCCAGCATTTCTCCATTTTTATCTCTTATGGGGTTGGGTGTGCTTATATACGAGCCTCTCTTATGTTGTCTTACCTCTCTGTAGAAATTTTTACTCTGATTTCGTCTGTGTTCTCCTTTTACTTTTTCAATTTGTTGCTGCGGATATTGTCTCTTTTTTTTTCTTAGTGTTCTTCTAGCTGCGGCTCTTTCTCTGTGGAATCATATACGTTTTTCTTCTGATGGATTTGAGATAATCAATTCTTCTACAATGGGTTCGGTGGACTTTTAAGTTAAAAACTTAAAGCTAAAAATCCACCGTGTTAAAAAATTTCATATATAAAAATAGTCAAGTCTTCTACAGCTGGCGCCGTTTCTAGCATCCCAATTTCCAGTTTTTTCTGTTGAATCAATCGTTAGTTTTTAAAGCCATAGAGGTCATAGCATCTTCTGCAACTTGAACGTCCTGATTTAAGTCCTAGTTCCATGACCTCTAGGCAAACCTCGTTTTCTCGTAAGTCCATTTTTTTATTTTTTTTTTCCACCTATTTTCAGGCATTCTCTCTTTTCGCTTCGATCGTATCTATTATGCCTATGCTTATGTCAATTTTGATTTCTTTTTTAATGTCTAATGTTTAATGTTTAATATTTTTTTAAGTTCCTCACCCTATTAAGTCTAATATGCAACATTATTTCTTATATTTTCATTACCTTAATTTGTTTTTTTTTTATTGATTTTCCAAAGTTAGGCGCAGTACAACCCAATACTTTCTATTGTTTTTGTAAATTTTTCTTTTATTTTCATTTGTTTTTTTATTATTCTACAATAGTCCATGTAGCTATCTAGTGGCTGCTCTTGGTTGGTCAATCCTACAATAAATTTCTTTGTTACTCCTTGCTTTTGTGTTATTTAACTCCTAAGTATTTGAAGGTTTTAGTTGATTATATAGTTCCCATTTTAATCTGTAGGCTTTCTGATTTTTCTCCTGTAACTAAATACTCAATTTTTTATATTAATTATAAGACCCCACTTAGTGTACTCCTCCTTCAGCTTTCAAAGCATAAAGTCTATATCGTTCTCATCTTTAGCTAGAATGTGTTGGATTTTTCTCTCAATCTCTCGTCTTTCATTGGAATGCCGATATTGCAGCATTTTTTTCACACTAAAAGCGCTTCATTTAGATATATTTTGAAAGGTATAGATGCTATACAGCAGCCTTACTTTAGACCCTTTCTAATAGAAACTTCTCTAGTTAATTTGTTTTCAGTTTTAATGTTTACCGTCATATTTTTGTTAAGCTGTTGTACTCGTTATATTTATTTTTTAATTATTTGTTTTTCTATTGCTACCCAGAGCATTGAAACTTGTGCACTATCGAATGCCTTTGTAAAATAAAGACTACATGAATTGAAAGGTGGTGGGCTAATCTTTTCTCAATAACCTGTTTTAGAGAAAATATGCTGTCTATACAGGATCTGCCTGCATTTTCTACATCAGTCATCTCTTTTTCAATTTTAGTTAACATTTTTCCATAGACACTTTAGAGTGAATTTATGAAACTTAGTCCCTTGTAGTTTAAACAATTGTTTTTATCTCCTTTTTTGTATTTGTTATTAATATGTAGTTTTTTCTACTAGATACCTAGATAAACCAAAATTAACGTGGTTTTATTTCATTTATTGCCCTCAGCTAAATAATTTATGAAATTTTCATTAAACTGTTGATTTTGATTATATAGATTATGCTTAGCACCAAAAATGGGATACATTGGGTATATAATGTGTTCAGTGAGGAATAAAAAGGACTAATCTCAAAACTTTGAACTGTAATTGTCTCCAACATAATAGAATAACGCTTTATCGTGCCTTCCTACATGGTTTAGTAAGTAAGGTCGATAATTATGAAATTCTTGATCATTTAAATAATTCTTTCTTATCATAAACAGAAATCTTCAAAATTAAAATAATTAATAAAACAATAAGTTAGAAGACTTACGAAAGCTATCTATCTTTATGCTCTTTTCTTAATAATATACTTATTTACTTGTGTACGTACATTACGGTAATTTATTTATACCTCTTCCCTTTTTTTAATTCCATCTTTTATCAAAGGTTGATATCATTGCATCACTAATGCATTCACACCATTCCCTCAAGTTCTTAAGCCACGATATTCTTCGTCTTCCTACATTTCGCTTTTCTCAAATTTTGCTTTGGACAATAAGCTGCAATAATTAGTATCTTTGGACCCTCATAACATGGCTTAAGTACTTAAGTTTTCTTCTTTTGTATGATTCTGCTGTTACACCAAAATTAAAAGACAGCCTAATATTTAAACTTATTCAGGTGCACTCGTTTTAATGTTCACGCTAAAAGCCATAAAGAAGAGTAGTGAACACATAACACCGAAGCATTCTTAGGCATAGTCCTAACCTTATATCCCGACCACAAAAAAACTTTTTAAGTTTAACGAATGACGCACGTGCTATTTCAATACGTGTCTTCTTTGGTTTGGTCTACATTTGATGTTATCTATGTTCCTAAGTAGTTGTAAGTATTTGAACTCTCAATTAGAGTATCCTCAACAATCAAATCAATTGGATGTTTGCATCTGATGATTTAGTCACAATTTGAGCATTTAATTTTTTTTTAAATTCATCATTGCTGTTATTCGTCATTATTACTGTATCGTTTGCAAAGCGCAAGTTATTCAAAACCTGTTCATTGATAGATATACCTTCTATTAAATCTGAGAAGGCTTCTTTAAATACCGCTTCGCTGTAGACTGTAAAGAATAGTGGTGACAGCACGCAACCCTAACGGACTCCTCTCTGTATTTTGATATCTCGGGTATAATACTTAAGTATTATCGGCCTTTTATCTTGTGATGTTATTGCTTGCAATATCATATTTCGTTTCCTATTTATGAAAAATGCAACGTATTAAAATGTATAATTAAAGTGTCCAGCATATCTGTTTTTCTATTTCACATGTGTATAATAAATTGCGATAATGTAAATTTTAACATGAAGAACTGTAATTTAATTTTTTAAATAATTAGCTTGTCGCTACAGATATACGTTGTATTATCAATAATAGTCAACTGTAAAGTATTAATTAACTGAACATACTGATACTTATTATTTACTGGTATTTTTTAGTTCTGTAAATTTTTATTTGTTTATTGATTATAATTTTATTGATTGTAACTTAAATTATTTAAATCTGAATTTATTTTAAAAATGAGTATTATAATTACCAGTTAATTGAGCTACACGTTCTTGTATCTTTTATAAATCAACTAAGACTTTATCTACAATAGCTTCTTCGGTTGTAAACTTAAAAATATTAAAAATTATTTCTCGTACTTGAGATCCCAAAGGTTTGCCTTTTAATACACTTCTCATTTTAATCTTCTTCTTCAGATGAAAATCCACTAATGGATGTTGGCGATCACATTTTCCATTAACTCTCTATTTCTTGTAATATGTATCAGAGATTGTATGTCGTTAATCCCTGTCCATTGCCTTATGTTTCGGAGCCAGGACATTTTCTTGCGTCCCATTCCTCTCTTGCCTTCAATTTTACCCTCGATTATAAGTTGGAGGAACTGGTATTTTTCATTTAGCATGATGTGACCTAGATACGCCGTTTTCCTTTTCTTGATGGTTTCGAAAAGTTGGCGTTCTTGGTTTATTCTTTTAAGGACATCTATATTTGTGATTTTCGCTGTCCATGGTATTTTTAGGATACGGCGATAAAGCCACATTTCGAAAGCTTCCAATCTGTTTATATCCCTCGTATTGAGTGTCCAGCCCTCTACGCCATATAGCAGCACTGACCATACGTAGCACTTAGTAAACCTTAGTCTCAGTTGAAGATCGAACTCAGAACAAGTCAGTACCTTCTTGAATTTTACGAAAGCTTGTCGAGCTTGCTCAATGCGACATTTTACTTCCCTGTCCGATGCCCAGTCTTCAAAAAGCCACGATCCCAGGTATTTAAATTTACTCACTCTTTCTATGGACTTACTATTCAGTGTTATGGTAAAGTTTTCAAATGCATCCAAGTTTCTGGAGATGATCATGAATTTGGTCTTTTTGGTATTAATCTCTAGTCCCATTCGCTCACTGTATTCTCCGATTATAATGACAAGTTGTTGAAGATCGACTATGTTGTCACAAATTAAGTCACCATCATCAGCATATCGTATGTTGTTGATCAATACTCCATTCACCTTGATTCCCATCTCTGCATCCTCCAAAGACTCTTGAAATATGGCTTCTGAATAAATGTTAAATAAAAGAGGGGAAAGCACACATCCCTGTCGAACGCCTCTTCTTATATGTATGGGCTTAGATATAGAATTGTCTATTTTTAGCTGTGCCGTTTGATGCCAGTACAAGTTTTCAATGCATCTTATGTCTTTTTGGTCTATATCAACTTTCTTGAGAATCTGCATTAACTTGTGCTGTTGGACACGATCAAACGCTTTTTTGTAATCTAAAAAGCATAGGAACACATCCTTCCTCTGATCGTAACAATTTTGGACCAGTACCTGGGTTGCTACTATTGCTTCTCGTGTTCCTAAACCTAGCCTAAACCCGAACTGGGAATCACTGATGTCCCATTCACATTTTTTGTATAATCTTTGATGTAGTATTTTTAAGAATATCTTTAAAGTGTGACTCATCAGGCTAATGAGTCTGTGATCCTCACATCTTTTTGCATTGACTTTCTTGGGCAGGGGAATAAAGGTAGAGCGTAACCACTGTTGAGGATAGCAGCCAGTTTTATAAATTAGATTAAATATTTTGTGTACTGCTGAAATTCCCCTTTCATCTAGTAATTTGAGTATTTCTGACGGGATCTCATCTGGTCCAGGTGCCTTATTGTTTTTTGAATTTAATATTGCTTTTTCTATCTCCTCTTTGGTGATTGAAGGGCCAGTCAGCTGGTCGTCTGTATAAACTTCACTCATGGGTCTTTCGTCATGGAAGAGCTCCTGGATATAATTTTCCCATATATCAATTTTCTCCTTTTCACCCAGCACTATCTGGTTATCCTGATTAACTATGGTAGTTGGTCTTCGTTTTCTGTATATTCCAGCAGTCTCCTTAAGCTTTTTATGTAAATTACGGTCGTCGTGTTGTCTTTGTAAATGTTCTAGATCGATACATTGTTGCTTAAGCCATTCATTTTTTGCTATTCTTATTTTTGCTTTTATTTGCCTGTTAATGTTTTCATACATATTGCTGCCATCTTGGTTAGTCTTGTGTCTTCGTCGTTCTTCCATTAGTAATAGTATTTCTTCTGTCATCCATTTTTGCTTCTTGTTATTTCGTTTGTACCCTAAGTTGTTTTTCATGATGTCTGTTACAGCACTTGTAATCGTATTCCATGTTGGTGTTATATCTTCGGTAATGTTTGTCGTTAATATTTGAATTTGTGCGTTTATTTCATTGCTTATTTTTGCTTGTATCACTGGGTCTTTCAGTTTATCCAGTGCTATCTGTTGTTGAGTTTCAGGCTTGTTCTTGCATGAAAGAGCGATCTTTATGACGGCCACTAATAGTACGTGGTCAGAAGGGACATCTGCTCCAGGTTATGTGCAAGCTCTTTTGACAGTTGTGCTGAATCTGCCGTTTATAAGGATGAAGTCTATCTGGTTTCTTATTATGTTATGAGCTCTATCGGCTGGAGATTTCCAAGTATATAGGCGACGGGGGTGGAGTTGGAACGATGTGTTGGTAACTCTCATGTTTTCTTCTTGACAAAATTGTATAAGTCGGTCGCCTCTTTCATTCCTTGTTCCAAGACCATAGGGTCCAACTATGTCTTCAAAGCTGCCCTTCCCTATTTTGGAATTAAAATCTCCCATAATTATATTGACATCATGTTTCTTTGTCAATTTAAGTAGTTCTTTGATTTCACTATAAAAGTTTTCCACTACTTCATCTGATGCGTCTGTAGTTCCAGGCCAAGAATATCTAGATCTAATCTGCTCATTTCTTGAGTTAGGTTAGCCAGCTTCCCGGCTTCAAATAAGCTGCGTGTATTCCAGGTGCCTATCTTTAATGTCTTTCTTAAGTTTGCTCGTACGTTTGAAACATTCAAGACCGCTCCCCCCAAAGATCCGATTGGGGAACTATTCATACCTCCGGATAATTTTGAGTTGAATGTATTCATGTGATTGTCTTGGGAAATATAATGAAGGTGGTATCCCGTTGCCTTCCTTCATGCCGCTTCATTTTAATGAATATAAATAATAGTTTATAATATAGGGCCACTCCAAATAAAAATGTAAATACATGACAACACTGTCAGAAATTTAGCAATAATGACACGATATGAACTTCTAGCCGACTGCAATAGAAATGAGCAATCCCTTCCACTTTTCAATTTGTTCTACGCGCAACCCGCCAGATCTCGATTGTCGGATAATAAGTATAGAATTTCTATATCTTCTGTTGACGATAATATAATCTATTTGATTCTATTTAATTTATTTTACTTCGTATGCTTATTTGTTATGAAAATTGTTAATATTTTTATGTTTATACCTTTTATAATAAACTTTTGGGTTTAAAAAATGGTTTATTTGTTAATTAATAAATAAAAATAATAGAAATATGATGGTCGGGCATTTATAAATACGCAGTCCTATAAACTAATCAAATGTGAGTAACAATATTTTTCGTATCAATGTCGATTTATTTAGACAGGATTGTTTTGAAAATACATTATTTATACAATAATAGCAACAATAACAACAGTATAAAAATAATAGATTTAAATTGTTTTATTTGTGAAATATAACTATTTGTTTTTGTTCTTGTTGCTCTGTATTTAATACCCATCGAAACTGGTATATGTGGTCATTAAATAAAAATCAAATTTATTGATATAATTTTTTGTTATTATACATATATTTGAATTGGTAGCATAACATTTTATTGTGGTAATATACCATTCAGGTATTGAATCAATTTAAAACACATTTTATTCTAAAATCGCATTCGTTGAGCTCTGTTAATTTGATTTAATTAAATATATTAAATAATTTTGTAAATTAACTAAGAGTTTCTCGATAATACTTCTTTCTCTTTCTTCTTCCGTCTCCCTACGGAGGTTGACAATCATAATGGCTATTTTTATAAATGTTTAAAAATAAATCTAAATAGTCTTATAAATTTAAATATCTTTCTCTTTATAAACACTGTATTGTCACTACATCTTTTGTGCGGTCGTCCTATACTTCTACCGATTGGTGATTTATCTCTTGCCATTTTGATCACATGACATTTCCCCATTCTGCTTATGTGGTTATTTCATTTTTTTTCTCGTTTAGTGCCCATTGTGATCTAGCAAAAGTCGCAGTTCTAAAGACGGAAATATGCAAGAACTCTGAAATATCACGAACTTTAAAAATGAGGTTAATCAACTGGTTAATATTCCCACTACTAAATTACGAATGTAAATAATGGACCCTACGACAGGCTAAAACAAGAAAGATGACGCCACTAAAATGTTCTGTTAGAGAAGAGTGTTGGGAATTCCGTAAACCGACCATCAGACATATAACTCAATTTTAAATGAGCTAAGGTCATTAAATGGCTCTCCAGCAAAATCCATCTTTATCAATTAAAATACTGATGAAAGGCATATTATGAAAGCAAACACGGAAAACATGGAAAGACTTATTATCCAAGGAAAGATCTTAGATCTATATGCTTAGATCTATGATTCATCACCTGTGTATATACACAGCAGTTAATACACTGCGATCTCATTTCTTAATCATTTCCTTTTACCAATGGTCACGATCCTCTTTTTAACCATTGCCAGATTATGTGGGATCCCACCTAAACAAATCTTTTTTATAGCCAAATGATCATCTTATCGATGTTTATCATACTAATGCTCAAGATTAACTCAATCTTGCGATATGTCAAATGTCGATGTTGCTCGATTAGTTCACAAGCCGTGTAGATGGTTTGTAGTATAACAGCCTATTTTGGGTGACTTTCACGAAATTCGTCCAGGAGAGAGCTCCAACCACGACCGAATTCATTGTAACACATTTTTTACGGTACTATAAGATAGTGCTTAATCCTTGTATAAAGATTTAAGTTCATCGATGCAATCTTGTCTTGATAATCGTCGAAAGTTATGATAAATTATCGTACGAAATTGTTTACAATTTAATTTCATTTTTTGGCCGAGATAAATATTTCAAGCCAAAGTAAATAGCACAAATATTGTTAACTACTAATTAAATGTGAATAAGCCGCAATTAAAGGTTATAGTAAGTTTATTGACGTTTCAATTTTCACTTCGGAAATCGTTCTCTAAATACAAACCTTTCCAATAGAACAATTGAAACGTCAATAAACTTACTTTAACCTTTAATTGTGGCTTATTTTCATTTAAATAGTAATTACTTTAAATATTGTTGATACGTCAAAACGTTCTGAGTACGTGTATGCTTTAAAATATCAAACTTGCCAGTGCAAGTGTCAGATGTTAGTTGGCAGTACTTAGTGCTGCTTAGTCCAGAAATATAAATAGCAACCTCGTTGACACTTTTGATAATTTCATCTATGAATAAATTAAAGAGCATAGGGCTGCTCTCCCAATAATACTGCAGTCAAGCATTATAAAATAGAAGTGCATTTCTCTTTTTATCTCTCTCTCTCTCTCTCTCAATCTCTTTTTAATTCTTGTTCTTTCACTCATTATTGCCATCTTTTCACCTCATTTTCACCGCTATTTTTGACGCCACCCCATCTAAGCACATTTTTTTTGTGTCCTCTGGTCTAGTTTTTTTCCAGCTTGTGTCTGGTCTTCCTCTTTTTCTTTTATTGTCGGGTTGGTGTTTAAGCGTTTGGCTCGCAATATTGTTATGAATTTTTCCAAGGTATGGCTCATATATTTTTTATTTTTCGCTTAATTATAATAGATATTATGTTAGTTTGTTTTGTTCTTTCCCACAGTTCTATATTCGTTAGTCTGTTGGGACAGTATATATTCAGGATCTTCCCTAATGATTTCCTTATGAAAATTTGTAGCTTTTTTGCTACTCAGATGTTACGAAATAAAAGAAAACTGAAAAAAGTATTCTGCAGCAGAGATGCTACATGTTCTCCGTATTTTTTTATGGGTTGGAGGCTTGGACTTTAAAGAAAGATGTTTCGGACAGATTGGAAGCCTTCGAGTTATGGGCCTACAGAAGAATATTAAGAATAAGGTGGGAAGATAGAGTCAAGAATGTCGAGGTGTTGAGAAGAATGTTCTCATTAGAATCATTCAATGAATGAAGAAGTTATAAGTCAGAAAACTTCAATATCTGGGACATGTTATGAGGGGCGAGTGTTATAACTTGTTGCAATATTAATGCAAGGAAGAATACAGGGTAGCAGGAGTCCCAGAAGAAGACGCATCTCCTGGTTGAATAATTTCAGACCTTGGGTTAACTGCACTTCTGCTGACCTATTTAGAGCAGCGGCGTCGAAAGTGCGAATTGCCATGACGGTTGCCAACCTTCTTAGAGGAAATGGCACGTGAAGAAGAAGAAGAAGAAAACTATAAAAATGTGATGGTAATAAAAATTATAAACATATTTTTAAATGGGTAATACTTAATGATACTGAAGTGGCAGATAATAAGTTAAAATGATTGTGGTATTAAATTTTATTTTAAAAAGTATAAATTATGGCTTTTGTAGCTGTTTTGTAAAGTAATTACCGAAAAATACTTGTTCTTGTAATTATA
Source organism: Diabrotica balteata (assembly GCA_918026665.1). NCBI lineage: Eukaryota > Metazoa > Arthropoda > Insecta > Coleoptera > Chrysomelidae > Diabrotica > Diabrotica balteata. Next base: position 51,128,082 of record OU898279.1, on the reverse strand, counting down.
AATTTCTAAGAAAGTCCAGAACATTATTATTCTTGAATATTTCGCTGGACATAAACATAACTTTAACTATAAAGGCTACCATTAACAACGAATGTTAGAAATTATAACCAGGTAATTTTTAATGTGAACTTGAAACACCTATGAATTACATATTTTATATCCACCTGTAATTTATAAATCTTACAAAACAAACGTTATTTTTGCTTCAAGTTCTCAGACTTAAGTCTGTATTGGTATATAGTTATTTTCTTATTTTATGTTTTTCTTTTTTCTATTTTAATTTTATTCCGCGACTGACGCCAGTGTTGGATTTCCTGAGACATTTATTATCTAATAGACACTAATAATATACAATATATATGCAGATACTTTAAGAATCACCTGTTTTAGTAAAAAGAAGTGATAATATTCTTTTCCTAACTTCATGAGTCAATGACAAATATTTGATTTTTTAAATATTTAAGACAGAATGTAACTAAACGGGATTTTATTTAGAATATGTGGCTGGGAATATATAACTTTTATTCTCCACAAACCATCGGTGCAATGACTTGTTATTACAATATCTTTCTTAACCCTAGAAAGGTGGACTATCGTAAATTTGACGACGCTCCTCGGTTTTCGTCGCAGTTCGGGTGCAGTCGCGTAACCTCTGCCCATACACTTCTCAGTAGCTGTTTCTTTAGTCTTGATTTAACAGGCGGTGAGTGTGTTTCTCCACTACTGTATTTATGTATTAGATTTTTTGAGGGCACGTCGTCAATTTTACGAAAGTCCACCTTCTACGTTAGTTTTTTTCTCTCAAGTTTATTTGGACGCCGGTGACGTTTTTGGTAAGTCGTTATCTAATTCTTTTTTATATTTGTAGTAAATATTATTTTATTTAATTGTAGCACTATGTCATCACGAAAACCTTTAACGGCAAGTGAAATAAACGATGAAATACAGCGTATAATGAATGGTGAAGATAGTGAGCAGGAACCTTTTGAAGATAGTGAAAGTGACTGGGAGTTAGAAGAAGATGCTTTGGAGTTTGAATCGGACGATTCAGATGAAGAAGATGACTCTAAAAATAGTGGTAATTCCAAAATTTTCCAGCCATCCAGTGTATCCAGTTCATCTGTAAATTTAATGGATGCAGATATAGAAGCAATAGTGATGGAAAGCGAAAAATCTACAGAAGAAGTACCTGGAACATCAGGTGAGAACTCCACTGTTTCTCAGTTTATTGTAAATCCGGGAAAGGCTCTAAAAGGTAAAAACGGGCATAAGTGGTCAAACAAAATACCTTCATTGTCAAAAAGAACAGCTAGAAATATTATTCATTTTATAGCTGGTCCCAAAGGAAATGCCAAAAACTACACAAAAGTTGAAGAATATTTCTTACATTTTTTTTCAGAGAATATATTATGTCGTACTCTGTTACACTCAAATACTGAAATTACAAGACAATCTAAAAAATATGCCAGTCGTCCTAATATTTCTGACATGAGTAAAAATGAGCTACAAGCTTTATTGGCAATTTTGATAATGTCTGCAGCAAATAAAGACAGTCATCTATCTGTGAAATATATGTTTTTTGACAGTAATATATCAGGAAAATTTTATCAGGCTTGCATGAGTGGTCAGCGTTTCAAATATCTAATAAACTGTCTTAGATTTGATGAAAAGGAAACACGAAAAGAAAGGCAGCAAGATGATCCTTTTGCGCATATACGCGAAATATGGGACATTTTTATTACCACCTGCAGAGAATCATATACACCTTCATCCTATCTGACTATTGATGAACAGTTAGTAGGATTTCGAGGACGTTGCCCTTTTCGAATGTATTTACCTGATAAACCTAATTCGTATGGTCTCAAAATCGTAATGATGTGTGACAGCTCTTCGAAATATATGATCGATGCTATTCCTTATTTAGGCAAGAAAACCAATACAAATGGTTTGCCGTTGGGTACATATTTTGTAAAGGAACTTACAAAATCAGTTCACGGTAGTAACAGAAATATTACCATGGACAACTGGTTTACATCAGTTAGCTTAGCAGAGGAGTTACTAAAAGATCAGTATAAACTGACAATTATCGGAACTCTTCGCAAAAATAAAAGAGAAATTCCACAGGAATTGTTAAATGTAAAGAACAGAGTCCCCAATACATCTATGTTTTGTTTTGATAAAAGAAAGACATTGGTATCATATATGCCAAAGAAAAATAAGGTAGTTTTACTTCTTTCAACACTTCACGAAGGTGCTGATGTTTCCAAAATAAATGGCAAACCCACTATAATAACTGATTATAATGGAACAAAAGGCGGAGTGGATACATTTGATCAAATGTGTTCGAATATGAATGCGGGTCGTAAAACGAGGAGATGGCCTTTGTGTATCTTCTATAATATGATAAATATTGCAAGTATTAACTCGTATGTTATTTACACCACAAACACATTAAAAGCAAACAGAAAAGTTTTATCCAGATACGAATATATGGTTGAATTGGCTCGTCATCTCGCCGAACCCTGGCTGAGAGAACGATTGTGTATTCCAACTTTACGTCGAAATCTTAAGCAAAATATTAAAGATGTCCTCAAAATTTCCGAAGAAGTTGAACGTCCGTTACCTGAAAAAAAGAAACGCAAGGCATGTTTCCATTGTCCTAGTAAAAAGAGGCGCATGACTACCACATATTGCAACCAATGCCATCACGCTATATGTGGCGAACACCGAGGTAATATATGTACAATGTGTGCAAACGAGTAGTGTACATCGACTTTATTTATCTGTGTACCACTGACTAAGGCTTACATTTTTTCTAATTTTTTGTAATAAAAGTGTTTATAATTACATTTGTGTTTTTTTTCAATTTTTTGTTAGATGTCGTAAAAATTACGATAGTCCACCATAACTGTCAGTAAATAATAGTCCACCTTTCTAGGGTTAATATTTTGAGCTCAAATATTCTTAATTGTTTTTTCTCAGTGGTTCAAAGGGTCTACATTTCACATCCGTATGTGACCACTGGTCTCATTACTGTTTTTTAGATTTTAAGTTTAGACTCACGATTCCGATAGTAACTTACTTTTCATTAAGTCTTTGTATGCATAAAAGCACTCATTACCGCTAAGAATAGTGTGCTTGTGTTTCTTAGTTGTTGCTGTCTTATTATTGAGTTTTAATTGGGAAAGGTGAAGGCATATTCGTATTTATGGTTTTCTGCCTTTAGATTTTCCATTGGGAAAATCTAAAGGCAGACAGGTGTCCATTTAACTTTGTGCACTTTATATATTTTGTTTTCCTTTTATTTATATTTAGACCAAATGCTCCAGCTTCCCGTTTTAAATATATTCAAAATAATAAGATGAGTAATAAAATTACGTTTGTTAAGCATGTGTTATCAAATTCTTTGAACCCATTTTTTTTTAATTTTTCCTTAAAAAAGTAGGCATACAAGCAGTAAGATATTGCGCTATTACTGTGACTTTTTGAATATGCTGTAATATATTATCACTTTTATCATAATTTTGGGGAAATCAATTTTTCGTTTAAAATATTACCCAAAAACTTTCACAAAAAAAGCATCCCGATATGGAATTAAATGCAAAAGCGCCTTCATTTATTTCTTTTTATTTCTTTGATTTTATTCGTCTTTAATTATCATTATCATTCAGTCTTAACTTATCCACTGCTGAACATAGATTTCCTCTTATAATTTTCCATATATTTCGATCTTGTGCCTTTTGCATCTAATTCCTATGACAACGTTTTAGATCGTCAGTCCAACGTGTTGGTGGACGACCTCTGCTTCAGTAGGCATTATCTCTTGGTCTCCATTCCAGTATCCGCTTTGTCCATATATTATCTGTCATTCGAGACAAGTGAGCTGCCCAGTTCGATTTCAGTGTTGACACTATTCTCTCTACTGCACCAGCCACTCCTGTTCTTTATCGTAGCTGGCGATTTGGGATCTTGTCTCGTAGTGAAACGCCCAACATAGCACGGTCCATCGCGCTTTGACACACACAGATCTTTTGAACTGTTCTCCTTGTCATGGTCAACGTTTCCACATCGTAAGTCAATACTGGCAAAAATCACTGATTAAAGGTTTTTTTAAGGCAAATTGGTATATCAGACGATTTAAAAATATGGTTCAGCTTGTTCAAGGCTGCCCAAGTCAGTCTTATACGGCGGAGAAGCTCAACGGTTTGGTTATCTTTTCCTATGCAAATCTAGTGATTTATAGGCCATTACCTGGTCTATGGATCTTGTTCCTACGCATATATCTTCGCTGACTACAAGATTTGTCATCATCTGGGTTAAGAATACATTTATTTTCAATCCCCTTCTAGCGAGGAAAGCTAAAGCTCGTTTAAAAGTTCTTTAGCCTTATATATCCTATCAGCTGTTAGTACAATATCATCTGCGAACCTTAGATGGCTAAGTTTTTCTCCGTTTATGTTTATGCCCTTGTCGTTCAGTTTTGCCCTTTTACATATATATCCCAAAAGCGTAGTGAACAGTTTCGGCGATATGGTGTCCCCCTGGTGTACTAAAAAAAAATAAAAAATAAAAATTACCGATACAACTTAAAGTTGTATTACCGATACAACTTAAAGTTGTATCAGGAATTTCTGGGTTTGACGATCACCCACTTTGTTGCGTTTTGCAATGATCAACAGTGGCTGTTGCGTTTTGGTATATGTGTTTAATTATATTTATATACCGATAGTCAATTCGGCATTCTGTCAAGGCTTCCAACATTTTTTGTTGATTTACAGTGTCAAATGTCTTTTTATAGTCGACAAAGAAAAAAACTAGTGGTATATTATATTTAGTGCATTTTTCTATAAGATTTTTTATTACCAGTAGGTGACCATTTGTTCCATGGTCTTTTCTAAAATCCGCTTGTTCTATGGGCTGATAAAATTCCAATTTATTTTCTAGTCGTTTCGTTATTATTTTTGTAAATAGTTTATAAATATGTAAAAGTAGACTTATGGGCCTGTAATTCCTGAGGTCGGTAGCATCCCCTTTTTTATGAAGTATGATAATGTCTGCGTTATACCACTGGGTTGGTGTTATCAGAGAACCACGAACACACTGCGTTCGTAGTTCTCTGGTGTTATTGCTTTCTGCAAACATCTAGTGAATAGGTTGCCAAGGACCTGTCATAATCTTTTTCCAGCCACTTTCAAGGCATCTGCCACTATTTCATCGCCTCCGGGGGACTTATTGTTTTTTATTTCTTGCACTGACCTTCGAACTTCATTTCGTGTTATGTCCGATAACATTTCAGATCCCTGCTTGATTATCTTTGGTAATGATCCACTCCGGTTACATTGCTGTTCTTTGTATAGTTGTCTACTATAAAAACTCTATCGTGTTCATAATTTGAACTCTATCCTCAATGATTTGCCCCTGTTCATTTCTTAATTTGTGGACGTTTTTTCTTCCCATGGACATGCTCTGTCTGAGTACTTTCAAACTTTTGTTTTCTTCTATTACTCTAGTTATTTTCTTCGTATTGTATCGTCTCAGATCTTTTCTAACTTCCTCTTTAATTTTCTTATTCAAAATTCTTAAATCATTTTGGTTATGATCCTGATTTTCCCTAAGTTTTCTGCTTTCCTCTAGATCATGTTTTGTATTGTGGCTTAATTTTTTGTTATTGTTTTCAGGACGAGGACAGTATTTCTTTTCAACTTCTTTCAATATTTGAGTAATTATTGTTCATTACACTGATGCTGATATTCTCTAAGTCGTGTGTATTTTAAGTCTTGAATTATAGGTATTGCAAAATATCTTTTTTTATATATCAATATCTAATTTTTGTAAAAATATTAATATTGTGTAGAACATAGTTTCACCTTATTGTAAAAATAGTCTTATTATTATATTGACTGTCTGTATTGAGTATCGATAATTTTTATGTTAAACCTCACCAAGTGATTCAAAGCTGCTGCTTATTTTTATTTTAGAGCTAATTGATAAGTACATAATAAAAGACAGGTAGTATTAAGCTTAATATACAGATTTCCTAAGTTTCTTTTAAAAAATACCTTGTCACAATTGTCTTCAAGTAGCCTTTATATGTATTATAACTAACGATGTTGCTCAGTGCTCTGTATCTCGAATAATGGCTAACGGATTTAACAGCTAACATCTTCTGCTCTTCTCTTTGAAATACATTTGAATGGGATAACATTTGCCTTGGGCCCTTCAGGTAAATAAGTTAACTTAAAATAGCAGTAAAAATTAGCACACGCTAATATATATATATATATATATATATATATATATATATATATATATATATATATATATATATATATATGCATATAATTGAAAAATATCCGATATTTCGATTTCGAGTTTTCGGTTTTTTTTGCATTTTCTGCAACGAGCAGGAATATATAATATTAAGTATATATGTATATATATATATATATATATATATATATATATATATATATATATATATGTATATATATATATATATATGTATATATATATATATATATATATATATATTATTAAAAAAATATTTTTAATACTGTATAAAAGTAACAGTATCCACCCCTGAAAAATAGCTATATCTAGCATAGATTGGGGCGTCCTACGTAATGGAATTTGGACATTACCGCCACATGGGGGACCCACTTGCAAAATTTTATCAAACGAGTCTCTGCATACATTGCATAAAGAGGGAGAGAGTGTAGAGTGGTAAGCTATGCATTTAGAAACGATGAAAAATACACTTTATACATCCAAGGGGATTGGGTCTCCCATGCAACCCTCCTTGTGTTAGCATAATTAGAGAAAAGAAACAAAAAACGCGTTGAAAACTCAAAGAGTAACACTTTGTGTGTCGAAAGGCTCTCTTGTTGGTTTTTACGAAGAAGGGGAATTTTTTATGTCTAGACTTAGCTATCGATTTTTGTTATAAACAGGAAAATTTTGTTATTTTTTATTTATTGAAAATTTTTTATCACTATGTAAAAATGTTTTAATTGTATTAATCATTACACTAAAACTATTTTCCTAGTTTACGAAAAATTTCTGGAACATACTTGAGGTTTAAAATCAAATTATAGAAAGAAGTACCGATATGAAAATACCTGTTAATTAGGTAATAAGTGGCAACAGTATTGAGGAAGAAAGTTTAAGAAGCCTTGGAGTCCTATAGGTTAACGAACAATTTCTGTTATTTGGTTTCGGCCTTTAGGTTGTTTCTTCTAGTCGTCAGCATTTAGGTATTTAAATGCTAATATATCTCTTTATCTGTTCATTGGCATTTTTTATTTCTTCTTCTTTTTTCTTTCTTCTCAGATATCAAATAAAATGTGGTACAGTAGTTATTACTGGAGACCGGAGCGAAGCTTCATACTATTTGTGTTCTGTATTTTTAAATTTTAAATATTGTTTTTAAAATTAAACATAAAGTTTTTTAAATATAAACTTTTTTAACTATTTCGTGAAGCTAATTTTTTCAAGATCTCTGTAGCCTTTTACTGTAGAGACAAATTAATACAACGCCAGTACAAAAGCTTCGCTTCAAAATGGAACAGTCATTACGAATAGTTGCTTACAGAAAACAAACCTATTACTACCTCACCAATCGAAATATTAATTGAGAGTGACATAAGTAACATTGAGTGTGACATAACTAAAAAAACAGTCACTTGGTGTGGTAAAAGTGGGTGGTGAACAACTTAACTTCAATTTAAAAGAAAGATAACAGATTTGACTTATTCAACGATAAGGCTTATCAGTAACTAGTACTCTTAGTATCTTCTAGAGAAATCGACAAAGAAGATCAGGTTTTAGGGCTGGAAGATCTTATACACACTACATCTTAAATGCGCAAGCATACTGATCCTGTAAAAATGCGTTGGAAGGCACTACAAAAAAAATATTAGTCACACTCTTAGAAACGCTCTTAAATATCTATATAGTAAGTTAACTTTTCAAAATAAACATTAGTTACAATATATCAAAGAAATTTCTTGTACTGTTGGTTGCAAGATCTTTCGGATTTAATCTTCTAGTTATAGTTGTATACAGGGTCGGACTTGGACTGATACATTTTATCAAAATTACTGCAATCACACAAAGTAAAAGAAAAATACAAGAAAAACTTTTATATTAAAATATTTATTTAACAAAGTGAAAAAATACAAAAAAAAAATTAAACTTAACTATCGTCTACATTTAAATCGTTATCACTATCATCGCTTTCGTTTAAATCTGTAGCTACTCTATTTATAATGTTTTGGAACTGTTGGTATCTTCTGGTTTTTTGACATGCTTTATACATTTTTTTTCAATTATCTGCTGTAATATTATTACATTCGGTCTTAATTAAATCTACAACAGTAGAAAATTATTTAGGAAATTATTATTTTTCCTCACATTACTTTTTAATTGAGACCACAACAATTCTATTGGATATAGTACACAATTGTAAGGAGGTAATCTTAATACTTTATGGCCATAATTCTCAGCTAGCCTATCGATAACATATTTTTTTCACATTTAACTAATTTTAAAAGTTCTTTAAGTTGTTTTTTGTGTAAAAATCCATAAAATATATTTCATTTTTTTAAAAAATTCTTGAATTTCAGCTTTGTTTGAGTGAGTGTTTGGAGTTTTACTGTTTAATCTACATTGATATGGAGCATCATCCAAAATAATAACGCTATTTCTTTTTAATTTAGTTAGTAATTGTTGCTTAAATTACTTTTTAAACAAAAACACTATCCATATCTTGATGATAATCTAAGCGACAATCCCTTACACTCTTCTGCCGGGTCCAGACTAAGCAGACAAAACGAAAACACAATTCTGAAACAAAAACACGATAAACCGGCGACAAAATTTGTCGTCAAAAGACAAAACAAAATTGAGACATGTCCACACCAGAACAACAAAATGTAACAACAAATTCATTTGGTGACGTTGTTGTTGTGATTAGTGTTGGTTAACCATGTGGCGTTTTAATCAAGAAAAAATGAAACTGAAGATTTATTGCTAGCCGCAAGTTTTTTTTTTCTCATCATCATCATAGGTTGCTAAAAGAAAACCTTAACGTTTTAAGATTAGACCAAGCCTAAAAATGCGAGAAAGTTGTTCGATAGACAAATTGTTAGTTCAGCTGCGAGCAGATGATATTGGACTAAGGGCCGGTTTCACCAACAACAAATAAATCACTGAATAGTTAATCGTTGAATAAAATTTATTAGTAGAATAAATTTTATTCCGTTTCAATAACTATTTGTAATCCACAGTTAGTTATTTGTCGAATAAGTTCAAAGCGTAATGATTTTCCACAGACTGTACTCGTTGACACCTATTTTGGCCTCCACCTCATAGGTGTTTGGCCAGGCACATTGCACTATTTTTCACTGTAATTATATACATAATCTATTATATTTGATATTGGTTGATTTAATTTGTCAAAATAATAATAATTGTCAATGCCAATGGTCAATACATATTTGAAACGATCCTGTTGCATAAAAACGAAGAGCAATTAACAATTGATTTCGCACATCTCTGAGTCTATTTTTGTTGCTTACAGGATGCAACTGGTTACCGATCAAATTTAATAAATCATCTACTGAATTTTTTGATAATCTAAACCTAGTTTTAAAGTCCACATCATCAAATTCAGCAAAAGCGTTTCTTCCATTTGCAGCTACCAGCGTGATCTTCTCCTTCGCTGTTCATTTCCGTCATCAGAGGATGATGATGATGAAGATAATATTAGAAAATCAATATATATGTATACAAAATTAAATTGTCTGATATAATTACGTTTACCTGCAATACATTGTTGATAATTTCAAGTTAAACTAATGCATTTTCTTTATTATTGATATTTAAAGTGAGGTTAGCTGTCAACTTATTCGAAGAATAAATATTTATTTGGCCGATATTGGACTAATAACTTATTTGGAGTTTATTCATAGAATAAGTCTTATTTGACGTTGGTGAAACTCAGATATGTCAGTTTTATTGATCGAATAACTTTATTCATTGAATAGACTGCTATTTGTCGTTGGTGAAACCGGCCCTAAGTGGTGAAATTCGATCAAGCTTCAAAAATTGTTTAAGAATGTCCACCGAAGATTTTGAGAATCTAATATGCCTTGTTGGTCCTGCAGTTGCAAAAAGACATACTAACTTTAGAAATGCTATGAGTGTAACAAAAAGGTTAGCAATCACTTTAAGATTTTTAGCAACAGGTGATTCCTACCACAGCCTAATGTATCTTTCAAAAGTATCAAAGCAATCAATATCTGTAATAATACCGAGATGGGGCGAATTATTGCCCCAAGTCTAACGTTTTTATTAATATCTGTAATTCGGTATACTCCGCTTTGACGGCTTAGGACATTGGTAGTTGATGAATAAAGAGCACAAAGAAGTAGTAAAACTCAAAATACCGCGAACAGAAAATTAAATATTAAAATTAAAATTAATTAAAAAAGTATAATATATATATATATATATATATATATATATATATATATATATATATATATATAATAAAAATATTAAAATAAATTTAAAATTAAATATTCTCGTCGGATTGTGCGGAAATTTATGTGGGGCGAGAATTCGCCCCACGTGGTGTCGATTATTTTCACGTTCTACAAATCTGATTTTATCAGTTTAGATAAAAGTTTTAGAAAATGGTTACCAATGACTGTACTAATAACTTGCCATGATGTGCAGATGAATTCTTTACATATTAGCATTTGATTGTAATATGTTTCCTTTACCTTTGAAATTTCATTTTTGCTATTACACAGTAGGAACTTCTTTAATTCCCCTATTAGCATATTTTTGTCTAGATTCTTCGAGGCATCACTTTCTAGTGGGGATTATCTGTCTAAGAATTTGTAAAGTGCAATTATCCCTAATTATGTCTGATACCTGATAACTGCTAAAATTACCTGTTTATTTGTTGAGTTTCTGAATGTGACTGTCTTTTGTCTTTGATTTTTTACTTGTTGAATTGGTACTAAACAAAGTATACAGACAATAAATACTTAAAAAAATGGTAAGATTAATGAGATACTTATTGATGAGATTAATGAGATAATTGAACACATACCACAAAATTCAATTATAGTATTAGATAATGCACCTTATCATTCACGACTAGTAGAAATACTTCCAACTACTGCGTGGAAGAAACAGAATATTGTGGAGTTTATTTAGTTCTAATTTATTTGTGTTTATTCTAATTTATTGTCTATAATCTAATTTATTAAAACTCACGATAGCTAATTACTAATTTATTAAATAACTTTACAAATGTATTTATTTCACGTTTCGTTACATTTAAATACCGCGTGTACCGATCTTCTTATGACTGACTCAAATACAAAAATCTTTCATTTATATACACAACTGTTGTCATCTGGAACTTTCGGCAAACTTCCTGAATAATCTCGTATTTTGGTGAAGGCGCTCGACTCGTTTTTCAACCTCGAGACGGGGATGACTCACTAAAATTAGTGTCTAGAGATTTCTGTACACAACTGGTAGCGAAGCTCAGGTATATTTTGACCTACAGATTACGAGAATCAATAAAAAAGAATTAGTCATAAAATATTTACAGTTCTATATGCCATAACATTTAAAATCGTAACATTGCCCCCCTCTTAAAAGATGGTTCCTACTGGAACCTTGTCGGGACTGGAACTGGAACGACATGCTGATATCGGCAACTGGACCCTCTTTTACAACTTCCAGTTGTATAGAAATGACAAGGGACGGTTTTCTCTCCGCAGCAGTAACTATGCGGATTGCAACAGACTAACACCTGGACTTCGGTGTCTTTAAAGATTTCCTCCACCATGTTTCGTATAACCCTCCAATCTAATTGGCGGCACTCCAACTTTGGCATGGCTAACTTTTGCACGTCGGACTCTAGTACGTGCTCTCTCAACTGAAGTAAGGCTTCCCATACATCTCGGTAGGTAGGTTGGTCACGGGCAGTGTCTTTTGTTACCAGGTAGAAAAGGTAACGTGATGCATCTTGAAGTTTCAAGGTTTTACCAGGAGCTGGCACTTGGCATTGAAGTTCTGCAACTCGACCAAACTTCCTTCGAAAGACGGATGCCAACCCTGGTGCATCTTTGATACTGGCCGGGATGGTAAGGGCCAGTGAGTAGTCATCGGGAAGCGCGAGTAGATCTTGCCTTTCTTCAGTGGTAACACCATGTCTTGCTTTACCGGTACCTCCATAGGCACCCATGAATTCCTCAAACGTGAGGTCAGACACATCTTGGACTTGGTTTACTTCCACTTCTTCATCTACGTCGTGGTCACCCTCGAAAGACGCCAACCGGTTATGGTGTACTATCATCGGCTTTCCTCTCGGAATCTTGCTTATTCGGTAAATAACATCATTGATCTTCTCTATAATGAGGTATGGACCTTCCCAAAACTGCTGCAATTTGGGAGAACAACCTTTTCGCTTTTTGGGGTTATAAAGCCAGACTTTATCGTTCTTCTTAAAACACCCCTTTTCGGCTTGTGTATCGTACCGTTTCTTCATTCGGTCACTAGCGATTTGGAGATGGGAACGGACCAACTCGTGTACATCGTCCATTCTTCTTCGTAATTCGATCACATAATCTTCACCTGCTACATCTTCTCCAGGTCGACACCCAAACTCTAGATCACAAGGTAGTCGCATCTCGCGTCCGAATAGGACTCTGGCTGGTGTCTGGCCTGTTGATTCATTAACAGCAGATCTGTAGGCCATTGTGAAGAACGGAAGATATTGGTCCCAGTCTCGCTGATGATCGGATACCATCTTTGTCAAATACTTGCCAACTGTTCTATTCATTCGTTCTACCATACCATCCGATTGCGGATGATAAGCCGTAGTTCTTGTTTTCTTCATACCTAGTCTATCACATATTCCTTGGAATAAATCGCTTTCGAAGTTCCTGCCTTGGTCACTATGGATCTCCAAAGGCACTCCAAATCGGCTGATATATTCTTGGATCAACTTATCTGCAACGGTGGCGGCCTTCTGGTCTGGAAGTGCGTAAATCTCGACCCACTTAGTGAAGTAATCCATTACTACCAACATGTACTTGCCTCCATTATCACTTTCTGGAAATGGCCCAGCAATGTCCAAAGCTATTCTTTCAAACGGGCTTCCAACATTATATTGTCTCATAGGAGCTCTCCTTTTTCGATAAGGCCCGTTACTCGTAGCACAAATAGTACATTTCTTACACCAGTCTTTTACATCGTCGGAACTGTTCATCCAATAAAACCGTTCCCGAATTCGCTGAAGGGTCTTTTTCACACCAAAATGCCCTCCTGATGGACTGTCGTGTAACTGACGAAGTACTTCGGCTATTCTGCTCTTTGGAATCACCAACTGTCTTCTCTTCTCTGAACCGTCATCATTTTCCAGGACTCGTTTGAGCAAGCCATCTTCCATGATAAATGAGTCCCACTGGGCCCAATACGTCTTAACTATTGAGCCTAGGTTCGATATTTCTTGCCAAGGTGGTCGACGGTTTTCTTCTTTCCATTTTCGGATTTTCTGTATAACTGGATCTCTCTCTTGTTCTTCCCTGATCTTGGTAGGCGTCCAGTCGTCGTGGACCACCGTCGTTCTTAGCACTGCTGCTTCCTTGGATTCCGTTTTGTTGCAGTGAGAACACTCTGCTGGGCATGGCCTTCTGGAAAGAGAATCAGCGTTTCGGTGGCTAACTCCGGCCCGGTGCTCAATCTTAAAATCATATTCTTGGAGTCGTTCGATCCACCTGGCTATCTGACCCTCTGGATTCTTAAACTGCATCAACCACTTAAGGGCGGCATGGTCGGTTCGGATTAAAAACTTCCTTCCATAGAGGTATTGATAGAAGTGCTCTACTGATTTCACTACTGCCAGAAGTTCTCTTCTCGTGACGCAATAATTCCGCTCAGGTTTTGAGAGAACTTTACTGAAATATCCAAGGACTCTTTCCTGTCCTCCCTGAATCTGGGACAGCACTCCTCCAATTCCCACATTACTTGCATCTGTATCTAAGATGAACTCTCCTTCTGGCAGTGGATACCCTAAAATCGGTGCTGTGATTAAATGCTTTTTTAAGGTCTCAAAGGCATTTTGGCAGTCTACATCCCAGCGGTATTCTCTTGCTTCCTCTGTAAGTCGCGTTAATGGTTTAGCGATATCTGCAAACTTCTTAATAAACCTCCGGTAATAAGTACATAGTCCAAGAAAACTTCTCACTTGATGTTTGTCAGTTGGTTTTGGCCATTCCTTAATGGAATCGATTTTTCCCTTATCCACGGCCACTCCTTCTTTACTGACTATATGACCCAGATAATTGACTTTACCTTGAAATAGCTGGCACTTCTTGGGGTTTAACATCAATTGGGCAGCTTTAAGTCGATTAAAAACGTTTTCTAAATTCTTCAGATGGTCCTCAAATGTCTCCCCCAAGACGATTATGTCGTCTAGATAAACTAGGCACGTTTTCCAAGATAAACCCTCTCAACACATTTTCCATAAGTCTCTCAAATGTCGCAGGAGCGTTACAAAGTCCAAATGGCATAACGTTGAATTGCCATAATCCAGATCCTGTGGTGAAGGCTGTCTTTTCTTTATCTACCGGGTCCATTTCTACCTGCCAGTATCCAGACTTCAAATCCAAAGTAGAAAATACTTTACTTCCAGCCAATGTGTCTAATGTGTCATCAATCCGAGGCAGAGGATAACTATCTTTCTTGGTAACGTTGTTCAGCAAACGGTAATCCACACAGAACCTCGTTGTTCCGTCTTTCTTCTTAACCAGGACTACCGGAGAGACCCATGGGCTCGTAGAAGGTTCTATCACCCCGTCTTTCTTCATTTCCTGAACAATCGTTTCAGCTTCCTCTCTTTTCGCCTGTGGTAATCGTCGAGCTGTTTGACGAATTGGCTTAGCATTACCAGTATCAATTCTATGCTTAACAACGGTAGTTCTTCCCGTCTTTCCTCCTTTCGGTACGAAAATATCACGATACTGCCGAAGAAATTCCCTTAATTTCCTTTTCTTAATCTGATTCAGAGACTGTCCAGCAACTGCAACCATTTGATCAAATTTGTCGTTGGAATTATCAGACGTTGTCGTCTGACGGATTATGGATGTCACAGGTACACAAGTTCCTACTTTTGTCTCTTTCTTGATGGTCACTGGGTAGTCATTGACATTGATAAGTCTAACAGAAATTTCTTTAGCCGAGGTCACCAATTCCTTTCCAATTATGATTCCACGGCCAACTTCGTCGTCATGGTTCCAAGGCTCCATCATAACAGGTGACCCTTCGTCCACAATTCCCTGTAGCCGCGCTACTATGATTGTTTCACTTCTCGCAGGCACGACTGTATCTTCTTTAACGGCTGCTTGCATAGTGTTGTCATCATGTGGATGGAGAAATACCTCCTCGTTACCAACTTTGATTACTTTATTTTTAAAATCCAATTGGAATCCATGCGTATTCATTACGTCCATTCCTAATATAACATCCTCTTCGATGTCAGCAACTATAACAGTATGGACGAACTTTTCTGCTCCAATTCCTAATTGTACCTGGATTTCTCCATGAATGTTAGCATTTTCACCTGTAGCGGTCCGCAGTCGCAGCCTCGTTGGTAACAGTTTCTTACGGCTGTTTATAACTGTCGGGCGAATAATGCTTCTGGTCGCTCCCGTATCCACCAACAACGTATGCTTTTTACCATTTATTTCTCCATCTACATATACACTATCTTCACGACATTTCAAAGAAGCTATTAGTATGAGAGGGTCTTTGGAAAAGTTCTGGGTCGAAGCTGCCCCCCTAAGGCCGACCCGTTCTAGTTTTCCTGATGGTGAGTTTCTTGATTTGTGTCGTACCTAGGATGCTTACATGAACTTCGTACGTGTCCTATTTCGCCACAATTCCAGCATCTTATGGTCTTAGTCTTCTTGTATGTCATGCTTTTCATCATATTAACGAGCTGGTCCAGTTTATCTTCATCTTCTTCCTCTTTTACAGTCCTAACTTTACTGTAACCGCCAGAGGCCTGCGTAGCTGACTCGTATTCGAGGGCGGCGGATAAGACATCAACCAGCGTCTTGTGACGAGCTAATCGTAGTGTTCTTTGCATCTCATGATCACGAAGACCATCAATAAACGTTTGAACGGCCAACTTTTCCATCATGTCTTCGGGAGCTATTGGATAAGCATATCGCACTAATCTGGCGATATCTACTTCATATTCTTGAAGAGCCTCATCTTTCTTTTGTCTTCGATTTTTGAGCTGCGACTGATATACATGCTCCAAGTGTTCGTGGCCATATCGCATATTTAACCTCTTCTTCAGTTGTTCGAAATCATCCGTCTCCTCTACGGCTATGGTCTGGAGCACATCTAAGGCATCTCCTCGAAGAGCGATAGTCAGGTTTACAGCCTTTTCTTTTTCAGACCATCCATTCGCTCTTGCAGCTGATTCGAACTGTTTCATGTAGTTGTTCCATGATGATTTTCCGTCGAAAGTTGGGACTTTGACATGAACGGAACTTCCACTTCCTTCAAATTTCGGCCGTGTTTCCAACTTACATTTTGTCTCGTCTTCTTTTATCTCTACCGGATCTAAAGCTACCGTATTAATTGGTGGTAGCACTCTCGTGTTAGTTATCATGGTCTCTAACTGTTTGATTTTCTCTTCAACTTTATCAAATGTTTTAGAGACTTCTTCAAATTTCTCATTATTCTTTTTAGAAGTTTCTTCCATCATTTGAGAAACATTTTCAAATTTCTCGTCGAATCTTCTAGACACATTTTCGAGTTTCTCGTCGTTTTGTCTACCTACTTCTTTAATAATTTGAGACGTTTCATCCAATCTTTTGGAAACGTTCTCGAATTTCCATCCAGTCTTCATCGCGTTCTTCTAGTTGCTCACGCAACTGTTTCACTGAAAGTTCTACTAGCAGCATCTTTGGTCAGGCACACACGTACTTTTTAAATGTTCTTTCGTACAACGATCACTACTGAACTACGCGGATGTTCCCGACGAACAATACCTTTCAAAAGTTCAAAAGTCTTTTTCAAAAATCAAATTAAATTTATCTACGATCCCACTTCTGCACCACTGTGGAGTTTATTTAGTTCTAATTTATTTGTCTTTATTCTAATTTATTGTCTATAATCTAATTTATTAAAACTCACGATAGCTAATTACTAATTTATTAAATAACTTTACAAATGTATTTATTTCACGTTTCGTTACATTTAAATACCGCGTGTACCGATCTTCTTATGACTGACTCAAATACAAAAATCTTTCATTTATATACACAACTGTTGTCATCTGGGACTTTCGGCAAACTTCCTGAATAATCTCGTATTTTGGTGAAGGCGCTCGACTCGTTTTTCAACCTCGAGACGTGGATGACTCACTAAAATTAGTGTCTAGAGATTTCTGTAAACAACTGGTAGCGAAGCTCAGGTATATTTTGACCTACAAATTACGAGAATCAATAAAAAAGAATTAGTCATAAAATATTTACAGTTCTATATGCCATAACATTTAAAATCGTAACAATATTCTTAACTGGCTGCGGAATAAGTATCTGCCTTACGAAGATGGAATGGTAAAAGCAGAACTTTTATAAATTGCCCGGCAAGACAAATCTAAGTTCAAGAGATACGTATTTGACATAATGGCGAAAAGATGAAACATCACAGTCCTTAGACTTTCACCCTACCACTGCGAAATAAATTAAAATTAACTCATTTGGGTACAAATGAAAAGTTATGTGGCTAGAAAAAATACGTCATATAAAATACAAGCTGTACGTGAATTGTTATAAGAGTCTTTACAACATTACAGAACAAAACTAGAAAGATGCAGTAAGACATGTAATAAAAGAAGAACATAAAATATGGGATCTTGATAACATAATTGATGCGACCGTAGAGATACAACCACTAATTATTAACCCTCAAGATGACTCGGATTCCGAAGTTGATCCTATTTATTTTGAATTTGAATAGTTTTCTAATCGTAATTACATAAGGTAAGTAATAGTAGTTGTAATCGTAAGGTATTAAAGGGGAAATGCGCAAAATGTTCAATATGTATCCATTTTTTTTAAATCCTAAGAAAACTAAAAAGCATTTTTGAAAATTTAAAGGCAGATTGAAATATGTATTAGAATAAATAAAAAGTTTCTTTTGCATGCAATATTTTCAATTAAAAATTATACTATATTTTCTCTTTTATTTTCACCCCTGTTACATAACATAATAAAATAAACATTGTAGAAGTTTTCAGGGACTTTCTGCCTTTAGTAGTAATGAAATCTTTCATTCTGCGTTTAAATTTTTAAAAAATATTTATTAGTTTTCTCCGGATTCAAGAATAATGGATACATTTAAAACAAATTAAAAATTTTGCCTGGCGACATTTGGCTCCTTTCCCCTTAATTTAATAAATGTATCTTTTACAAATGGCAAGCAACTTTTTATTTTTGAATAAAATAAAGAAGTTTTATTAAAACAAAAATACAATTTACAAAAAAATATTTATATAGTTTAAATAAATGTTTCAATCATATACTCTACGACACTGGTCGGTCATCTGTGATCAAAATACCTTCGTAATCGGATTATAAGGTTGACTGCTGTATTGTATTCCTTCAGATACAAGGTGGTTTAGTCGAAAACATTTTAAACCGTCTGTTTTGGGTTGGTTTTTACTAATATATCTTTTCTAATATATATAATCTAATATATTCTAATTCTAATATATAATCTTTTCTAATACTCTACATTCCATGAAAGACCTGTGATTAGGTGCTTAATATAGATCATCTACCTTTAATAAACATAGATGTTGCAACAAATAAACAAACACTATTCCAACCGTCATAAAGAGATGTTAAACATCAAGTGTTTGCATTTGCATATATTAATGTGCAAAATATGTAATTTGCATCGTTGTATATTTGTTATTATTTACTAATAACCTTTTGAACATAATTTCTTTCAACTGCCGTTGAGGCATTCATAAATATGTTTCACTTAAAAATGATTTATGATCACACCATTTGGGAAGATAATAAATGTATTATTACTTTCAAAAATAGTAATCCATTAACTGAGTACAAGTATGATTTATAGTTGGCAAATTCACTTTAGAGCGAAATATATACTTTATCTTAAAAGGCTTGTTTTAGCCATAACCACATTAATTTATTTATTATCACATTTCACTTAGTTTAATTTGTTATATATGGATATTGATACTTCATGTTTTATTTGTTTATTAACAATATTACGTTTTTAATAAACTCCTCTATTGTTGACAATATATAATAAAACCCTAATGAATATTTTATTTCTAAATAAAGTGCCAAAAAGAATAAAAAATAATTTAAATATAGAGGTGGAGAGGTTCTTAAAAACGTTCACTTAATTCTGATATATTATATCTATTCTCGATTTAAGAAGTTGTGATTAGAGTCGCAGGTCATAGCAATGCACTAGGCTAGGTTATAATAGCAGTGTCGGAACATGTACTCAGGATGACGATGGCATACAGACGCCATCCTAATACTCAACAAAATCATGCTCAAGCAGACCTGCTAATCAACAAACTGAAACGAGATAGTGAGGACTGTGGAGGCCCTGTGGAAGGGAAAACACATTAATCTAGTCTGATCTAGAATAATGAAGCAATTATCAAGACCTGTCTAAAGAAATAAAATCAAGGCCTTAAGACGGACGATTTCTTCATGCCCTATATATAAAATTTTGCTTGTTCATGTAACGGGCTGTTGTTTCTATGAAAGATTGTCACTTCATTTGTTCTGTGGTCGGACGCTACTATAACCAGGTGGTGATTTATACCTTCCTAGTTTAACGATGCTTGTGACCGACGTTCTACTGATGTAGTTGTTTCATTCGTTTTTTATATTTAGTGTCCACTTGTTGATACCCTGTACATTACATTTTGTTTAGATTTCGTCACTCCTTACTCGATATCTCAATGTATTTCTTTTGGTCATTTTGATTATTTTATTTTCCTTTTTGCTATTTTCAGCATTGTCACTGTTTTGGCTGCTTCTTCCCATTTTTGCTATTTCCAGCATTCTCTGTGTGTTAGTCTTATATTGACTTTAGATGTTCTTAATTTCAGCTCACAATATCTTAGTTACGTTGAATACTGTCATTAAGGTTGATAATCCCACTAATCTATTCGCTTTTTGTACTTGATCTTTTACTTTTTTTTTAACATTTCCATAACTGGATAGTTTAATCTCTATATCCTTTATTTCCATTTATTATTCACTGCTAACTCCATCAACTTCTTATTTACATATTATCGGTTCTTTACAGAACTATTGTTCTAGTTTTCTGAGTTCAAATCGTGATGTTAAATTCTTTTGCTATTATAATATATCTGTAAACTAATCTTTGACGGCTACTTTCATATTCAGTTATCAATATTATATCGTCTGTGTAACAGATCATTTTAATTTCATTGTTCCACACTCTGTATCCTCTTTGTTAATTGATAACTTTTATGACTTTTAATCATGACATCATCAGAGAAAAAAAAACAAATGGCTTAGTGAATTCCCTGTCTTATTCCATTAACTGTACGTATAGGTTCTGTAAGTTGTCCATCTATTCTGACTTTCATATTTTTGTTTTGATAGACGTTTTCAATTGTTATAATGTCCAGCGGGATCTGTTTATTATTCAAGAGATCTATTATATTGTAAGTCTTCCTTGGTCAAATGCCTTCTTCAAGTCGATGAAACATAGGAATGTGGGTCTATTGTATTCTAATGCTTTCTCCGGAATATGTTTTATGACGAATGTTGCATCTGAACACTACCTTTTCAAGTGAATAATTAATTAGTTGACTTTAAAAAACTGTAAAACAATGATTTACACAATCAGTATCCATATTAGGAAATCTGTCTAATAAAAGTGATTAAAATGGCATACACATTTTACTGAAATATTGCCAATTAAATATTTTTGATGCCTTTGATAAAAGAATAAATGTTTTCTAACTTTCTGTAAGGCTTCTCCACAGCTCGAAGGATATTTTGCCCCATCTAATCACCAGTGATGAAAACTTGACTTAAAATTAAAATTTTAAAACTTAAAAAATGGTTTGGTCAACAGAAAATGTTAAAGCAGTTGTATTGTTTTCTATGAAATAACAAACAAATAGATAACAAAAACAAAAAACAAAAAACAAAAAAACAAAAATGTTAACTGAAATCTTTGTATCTACTTTAATTTGTGTATAAGTATTTTTTTATTTGAGTTTTATTTGTAAAAGTTATCTCTATTAAATTAATAACTTAAATTTTTAAATTAATTTTTTCTTTTCTTTTCAGGTGAGTACACTATAGGGGCAAGAATATTGTGATGACGATATCGGTGAGTGGAGTCGTATAATATTCTATTTTACAGGCAGAATGTAATTTCCACAATGTAGCACAATTTACCTGTAACAAAACAACAACCAATGTGTAACGACAGTGCTACCACCTAGATCATTGGATGCCAATTGGTTAATAATAAAATAACACCTCAGTAGTGTAACTGTAAAACCACATTTAAGATGCCAATTTTATTAAATGATGGATTTGACCAGTACTTGAAGGAAATTTATTTTATGTAACTGAAACTTTTTTTTAAACTTCCACAAAATTTATTTTCACCTCTTATTACTACAGCTGTTTGGGCTGATTTCCTTTCTCAAGTGATCTATTTTTTGCTTTCTTTTACACTTTATAGTCCCTAATGAAATAATTTGAGGAGGGGAAAACTGTTTGTCTCAAGTTGGTCATTCAGAATTAGGTCTGTTTTTTAATTTGTTGATTTTCATAGATTATAACAAGGATAGCTTAAAGCCTTGATTTTGAATGTGAAGAATTTTAAAATTCGTCATTAAAAGAATGACGGTGATCTAGAAGGTGAATTGCGTATGTAGAATCTATTTTTCTATTATTGAAAGCCCTTTTATGTTCTGCTATTCGTTTATTAAAGTTTCTACCAGTTTGACCGATGTAAGTTTTTGAGCAGTCGCCACATTTAAGTTTGTACATACCACTGTGTAAGTGGTTCTTATTTTGGCTCTTGTTGTTTATGATATATTTGCCTATGTTGTTATTTGGTCGAAAAGCTGGTGTTATTCGTTTCTTTTTTATGTGTTTGGCTATTTTTGTTAATATTTTGCCTGTATATGTAATGTATATGTAATGTGTAGTTTTTGATTTAATAATAATGTAAGAAGTATTTAGGATGACAATGGCATTGTCTTTATCGGCGGGAAAAATGAGTAGATTTGGATTTGACTAAAGTTTCGGCCTTTTTTTCTCGGATTGGCTAATGTTCGTAGTAAAAGGCTTTGAGTTTCTAAGAACTCTAGCAATACTTTGTCCAGTTATTTCAGCATCTTCGGAAGAAAAACTGGAGATGGCGTCTTCAGTTTGACCGATGATGATTGGCTCAATTGAAATTTGACTTGAAGAAGGCATGGTAAATAGAAATGAGTGACGAATATGGGTAATGAACTGCGACCTCTGAAAAGGAAAAAACCGAGAAACAAGAGAAAGAAGAAGCGATATTTAAAATTACCTTTAATTGTGTTACTTTATCTTAAAACTTTTAACCAGTTCGTAATACTTACATATTGCCACTCTCATTAAGGCCTTGTCTCATACTGACTTGATTAACAATCTATTATCTTCCTCTCTAGGGACTGGGAGGAAAATTCTTGAGAACCAAAACATAAGATTTTTTGATCCTTTTTGTTAAGCCTGTATAAAAATGAGGTTAATTAATAATAATTCAAAAATAATATGGATGAAGTAAAAAATCACAACAGAAAAAAACATTAAAAGCTAACCACAAATAGTTTTAATAGGTTGTAAAGAAAAGCTCGTTTAACTTTATATTCAAATAAACCAAACATACTTTAGATAATAAATCAATAATATTTTTTTACTTATCGTTTTTACTTACCTTTTTTTGTTGTAGTATCATTTCTAGGTTAAAATATTTTTTGTTTATGTTGAATATCATAAATATTCTTAAATTCCAAGAGTCTTTTATTTAAGAAAACATTTTTGGAAACCCCTGATAAAATTCTAGATACATCATAGTATTTTATAACTACAAAGCATACCAACGTTTTATTTCTGTACTTACCCACGAAGCGGCAACTTATTTTAAAGCCTTCTCTGGCAACTTTTCCGCTACATTTTAGCGCTCAGCCTGATTATCATCTCTCGAAATAAATTCAAACAATCCTTGTTGACGCAGTTGGCCTTTCTTTCCCTTTGCAACCATGTGGGATTATAGCCGTATCCTTTCGAAGTACTAAAGAACACCGACAGCTTTGTTATTCGTTTTCGTTTTTCGCACCTGTCTCGCATTCGCCTGTATTTAATGATGTTTTTATTCACAAACGCAGAAGTATTGTCTAGATTAGAAAAAGTAAAGAAAAGTTCCAGTCAAAACTAATTTACTTACAACAAAAATTAAAAAGGAAAAGACGAGTTTTAAGACTTTATTGATTTACACTATACAGAGATTGTTCAATAAGTCCTTGGTCGATGAAAAAAATGCAAATTTTGTATACATTTACAATAAAAAAAAACATTTTCTACCATATCTTAAATTAAACTATGGCCTAGACTTCAACATTAACAAAACCAAATTCATGGTTATAGCAGCGAAGGAAGAGATTGAGAGAGTCGAAACATTTAGTTACCCTGAACTCAAAATGAAACTTGGCGCTGAGGAATTTGGATTAGGTTAGGTTGGGTTAGTTATTTTTTTAAATAGCTAGCAAAAGACAGAAACGTAAAAATGGGGATGTCCATCTAAAGAGATGTTTAAATGAGGAGGTTTTTGTAGATGCTTTTGGCTTGATTGGTTCGGGATGTGAGGATGTGTATGATTTAATTGAGGGTCTAAGTGATGTACAGGAGTTGACTTGTGTAAGATCAAATAGCAGGTATTAAAGAAAACAACCATACTGGTGGAACGAGCAGCTTGAAAATCTGAGAACAAACTGCATGAGAGTAAGAATGTAAGACGTTAAGAAGAGTACCAGCAGTAGATTTGTAAAAGAGAATAAATGAATTAAAGCGAATGCAAAATGAATACAGAAATGAGATAAGACGACCTAAGAAAGAAAGGTGGAATAACCAGCTTCAGGATCTCGGAAATGATATGTGGGGACAGGGCTTCAAGATTGTCTGTACCGAATTGAATAAAAAAAACACCCTACCCCCTGACTGAGGAAAAGAAACTCCATTTAATACGAGAACTCTTTGCTCAGGTAAAGGATAGGCGTGAAAGGGTTATTGGTTTCTCAGATGCGGAACCTTTTACTTAGTTGGAACTCAGCGAGACCGTTGGACGGATGAAGATCCGAAAAGCACCTGGCATAGATGGAGTCATGCCGGAGACAGTAAGACTCGTCGCACTAAAATAACCGCAGGGTTTTCTGAAACTGCTAAACAAACTGCTTGAAAAACAGCAGTTTCCCACAATGTTGAAAGAAGCTAAGGTTGTCCTTATACCGACAGGTAGAGGTGAAGAGAAAGAGGTACGATTTTCGCCAATTTGCCTTCTTAGTTCGATAGCTAAATTGTTCGAATAGCTTATAAAAGGCCGCCTTGAGCGAGATCGAAAAGAAAGTCATGCGCTGAACGACTACCAATATGGTTTTAGGGAAAAACGGTCCACCATAGATGAGGTCACAAGTAACCTCTTTAGTCACGCAAGATGCAGAGAGATGGGTGGCTCTCATCCTGCTCGACAACAAGAATGCCTTTAATACGGCATCATGGGAAAAAAGCATGTCCAAGCTGAGAGAATTGGGCGTTAGTGAGTAACTGGTCAACGTAATTGACACATATCTTACTGACAGGTCCATAAGAGAAAAAGATACCAGTATCAGTTTGTCGCAGGGTGTTTCGCAGGGTTCAGTACCAGGTTCCATCCTGTGGAATGTCCTGCACGACGCGGGGTTGAGGGTACAGCTGCCAAGGGGATGCATTCTTGTAGTTTATGCCGATGATCTCGCACTGGTTGCGAAGGCCAGTCAGAAAACGGACATGGCTAATGCGGCTAACACAGCCCTGCGTTGCATTAGTAGGTTCATCAGAGAGAACAATCTACAGTTAGCGCCTCAGAAAACTGAGGTGTTAGTTCTCAAATGGGCTTGGGAAAAATTATCTCTTCGCTTTATAGTGGAAGGTGTGAAGGTTGCACCAGTTAAATCAATTAAGTATATGGGAGTCTTATTGTCGGAAGGTATAAAGTTCGGAATACACATCCAAAAGACAGTAGAGAAGGCGAACCGAAATCTGGAGGCGTTGATACGGCTGATGCCAAACATTGGAGGCCCAGCAAGCACCAAAAGAAAGGTGAAATGGAGTTTTCCAGTCGGTGGTAACCTACGCTGCTCCTGTATGCCTACTGCGAAAAACGTTAAGCTTATGAAGACTTGCAAAGTTCTGTTCTGTAAAGAGCGAGGGAGGATATATGCGAGGATGATGGATGTAGATATAGATAAGAATGAGAGGGAAAGAACGATAGTAGAGTGGCAGGGAGAATGGCCGAATGATATTGGATAGGCAAGGTGTACGAAGGAGCTTATTCCCGATCTGAGACCGTAGTGGAAATGTAGGTTCAGGAAGTGATAGTAAATAAGAGGTATAGGAAGAGCTGTACATCTGTCAAAACATACCTGGGGGCAGACATAAATTCTGATCATGTACCAGTTGTAGGTAATTTTAAAGTAACAATGAAGAAGGTTACAAGTAAGTCGATGAAGAAGTATGATTTCAGAAAACTGAAAGATCCCAATGTTCGACTAAAGGTGAGTGGAAATATCAATACAAGGGTGCTAACATGCAAAAATGCAGAAACTATAGAGGAAAGTCTGACCATTATACAAGAAACAATAAAAGAAATAAAAGAACAACACCTGAAGAAAGACATAGAGAAACGCAAATCGTGGATGACCGATGAAATACTTGAGCTTATGGATCAGAGAAAAAGAGCAAAGAAAATCTCCAAGAATATACGAGAATACATACCATCGTCAGAAGAAAAATAAGAGAAGCCAAAGAGAATCAAAAAACAGAACAATGTCAAGAAATAGAAGAGTATCAGAGTCGATATGATAACTTTAATGTTCATCGAAAGGTGAAGGAAATAGCTGGAGAGTTTTGAAAACGCAACAGCGGAAAAATAACCGATAATGAAGGCAATCTTACCATAACTAAAGAAGATAAAAAAAAAGTATGGGAAGAATACTTGGGGAAACTTTTCCATGACCTTGGAACAGTACGAGAACCCACCGTTGAAGGAAATTTAGGTTTAAAAATCCTACCAGAAGAAATAACGGCAGCTATTCGACAAATGAAGGATGGAAAAACACCGGGATTTGATGACATTCCTGCAGAACTGTTGAATCTTTTAGATACAGAACAAATAAAAATAATAAGTGATATATTTAATGCAATATACAAGACAGGAAAAATACCAGTAGAGTGGCTCAAATCGGATTTCGTCCTATTGCCCAAAAAAACAGGAAAAAAAGTTTGTGAAGATTATAGGATTTCTTCTTAGGGTGCCTGTCCGTTCCGAACGTTGGTGATCATTCTGTTTATGATGATTTTGTTGGTTGCTATACGAAATAGCTGTGTTGCGGTCTTTCTATACCATGCTCTCAGGTTAGCAAGCCAGGATATTCTTCTTCGTCTTGGGGCTCTTTTTCCTTTAATTTAACCCTGCAAAATGCATTGGAGTAGCTCGTAACTGCCTTGATTTCTCGGGATAGGATAATAAGCCTAATAAGCTATCTGCTGAAGCTGTTTTTAAAGGTCATCCACAAAACAATTTACCGGAAATGCGAGTGGAGTGAGACAGGGGTGCATAATTTCACCACTGATATTCAATCTGTATACGGAGCACATTTTTGAAGAGGCCCTAAAAGATATTGATGAAGGCATCTCACTAAATGGAGTCAAACTCAATAACCTGCGGTGTGCAGATGATACAATAGTGTTTTCCAATACCATAGAAGGGTTGCAAAACTTAATGAACAGAATAACGGAAACAAGTAGAACATATGAACTGGATATAAACACCAGCAAAACCAAGCTAATGATCATCAACAAGCAAAACATAACTTGAGCAAATCTGTATGTGAACCAAATGAACGTGCCTCACAATACAATTACCTGGGAACTATAATCAATGAGTCGTGGGATAATACCCAAGAGATTAAACGTCGCATCGGAAAGGCTAAAAGTGCATTCTTGACTATAAGCTCTGTGTTCAAAAGCCATGACCTCACCCTGAAAACAAAAATAAGGCTCCTCAAATGTTACGTGTACTCAGTGCTTCTGTATGAAATAGAAACGTGGACATTGAAGGCGGAAACTATATCAAAACTTTAGGCTTTTGAATTATATTTATGCAGAAGAATCCTGAAGATACCATGGACAGACAAAGCCACCAATGAAGAAGTACTGCAGAGAATGAACACAACCGCGGATTTGGTCAACATTGTGAAGAGCCGTAAGCTGGAGTACTTGAGACATATAATGAGAAATCAAGGCAGATACGAGCTACTCCAATGCATTTTGCAGGGTAAAATTGAAGGAAAAAGAGCCCCAGAACGAAGAAGAATATCCTGGCTTGCTAACCTAAGAGCTTGGTATAGAAAGACCTTAACACAGCTATTTCGTATAGGCACCAATAAAATCATTATAGCCAGAATGATCGCCAACGTTCGGAACGGACAGGCACCCTAAGAAGAAGATTCAGAATTATCTTAACTGCATTGTTTATTTGAAACAGATTATTGGTAAATTGATTTTTTACGTTTTTCTCCATCTACGATGTGGCGTTCTATGGGGAAGCCGTTGGGCAAAAAAACTTTTTTAGATTTTTTTGGTGGCTCCAAAATTGACGTCCTAAGTAAAATCCAGCTTGTTCGTATGATTTTTAGAGATCAAATCTACGACAACTTGACTATATAGAAATATAGAGTTTCACTTAGATATGCCACTAGAAAACAGTCTGAGAATCTCAAAGCACTTGGAGAAAAAAAAATTAATAACTGTAGAAATTCTGAAACTTATAGAACAACGAAGAAAACATAAAGCAAAAGTCCTGAATAAATACAGAGAAACGGAGGGAAACATCAAAAAGAAAATTCTGAAAACCTCTCTGACCGATACAATAAAATGTAAGATCTGGATAAAAAGTATAATGGCTTTAATATATAAAAAATGATAGAACAATACTCTTAAAATAATAGATTAAATATAATATTTAATGGTGAAAAAGAAGATATTACCAGAAGAATTCATCTGTCATCAAAAACACAAAAGATGAGAAAACTAGTATACCAGGAGATGTGCCAATCGAATGATTAAAACTCATTGATAAAGGTGTTACTGATGTAATGGTTGAAGTTGTTAATCTATGTAATATATGAGACTGATACAATATCCAGACAATGGCTGCAATCGGCCTTTGTAGCAGTTCTCAAAAAGTCAAGTGCAACAATCTGAGCAGATCAAAGAAAAATAGCTGTAACGAGTCACACACTTTTGAACAAAATAATAACATTTTTGAAAATAATACACAGCAAAATTGTTAAAACTACTGAATATGAAGTTAGTGACGCTCAATTTAGCTTTAGAAATGGTATGGTCATAAGAGATGCTTTGTTCAGCGAGAATGTGCTAGTTTACAGGTGCATATGAATATAAATCAGCATTGATGTGAATCAGCATACATGTACATAATAATATGTTTTGTAGACTTTAAAAAGGCATTTGATATGTTTAAACATAAAAAGCTTAAAAGGCAATAAGTAGATACATTATAAAGCTAAAATATTGATATTCGTCATATGAAAATTATATTATCTACTCTATATTGGAATTAAATTGCCAAAGTAAAAGTTGGCAATCAGTACAACCGCAATATCAAAATACTGAGAGGAGTTCGCCTGAGTTACATGCTATGCCCACCACTTTTTAATGTTAACTGTGAACCGATATTTTAAAAAGCACTCTCAGATTCAATCAGAATCAATAAAGAAATTTTAAATAACTTAAGTTTTGCCGACGATACGATAATGACAGATAACAACAGTGGTTTACAATACGTAATGCAACGCATACTATCATCAATACAGGCTGAAGATAATTTTAAAGGAAACTAAATGCATGATCATGACTAAATCAGCAGATGCAAACATCCAATTGATTATTAAATATACTGTTATTAAGAGTGTGGATACTTATTTCTATCTACTCATACTTGGAAACATGAATATTACCCAATGTACTTACTTACTTACTAGCCAACGCCCACCCTTGGCATGTTAGCCATTTGGTGGCGCGCTGACCAGTATAGACAAGCCGTTTCTCGTAGGCGATCTTCATCCTCCTCGGGTGGGTCTGTTTTCAGGGCTGGACACTCTGGAAAGTGAGCAGCATCCATCTGAGGCTGATCACGTAGTGGACAGTTGTCATTTTCGCGGACGCCTATGCGACGTAGATGGGAGGCCAGGTAGTCATGCCCCGTAGTTGTTCTGAACACGGCTACACTAATGGGTCTCGGCAAGTTGCGAGGAATTGGTGACTCTATTAGGTGGACCCAAGATTTTCCAGCACCAGCTTGTATTTGCTGCTCTTTTATGTTCGCTTTGATTCCTATTCTAATGGTGGACTTTGCTGATGTGTACGATTGGAAGCTAGGGGGCTGTGGAAGAGTAGTGCCTTCTTTCGCAAGTTCATCCGCCGCTTCATTTCTTTTAACACCGACATGACTAGGGATCCATTGTAGAGTAATCAGCCACCCTTTTTCCATCAAGTTCGATAGTTGGAGGCGGCAAGCTATTGTTTTGGCACAGTTGGTGTATCGATTTGTCGACAGTTCGACAGTCGGCTTGGCAGTCGATGAAGAAGGCAACTTTTTTTGGGGGTGTTGGAAATTCTCAAGATTTTTTGCAGCTTCGTGTATAGCAGCAATTTCGCCGTCGTAGTTGGTTAGAGGGGCACCCACAGCTATAGAGCCTTTAAAGAACGTTTAGACATATCCTGCTCCTGTTCTTCCCGAGTCCGGCATCGAGAATCCATCGCAGTAGATGTGGAGCCACTCATGTGCTGGGTACTTGGTGTGTATCGTCTCTAGGGCGGCTTTCCTTAGGGCAATGTCTGACGATAAGTGCTTCGGGTCGTTATGGTTTTCAAGCAGTAATTCTGTATTTGGTAGACAGCGGGCCAGTGTGGTTTGCGCTGGGAAGGGGGCGGCTTCCGACAGGACAATGTGGTATTTTTCCATGATTTGGTTTGCTACTGTAAGCGGAGTGGTTTGTGTTTTTAGACGTGAGGTTGCTTGTCCATATTCGTCCCATTTTGTGGAAGTATTCGTCTTTGCCTTTCCCAGAAGGTTAACGCGTGTTGCTCTTTGCGGCATTATATTGGTTCAATACCGGTCTGGGCTTCCATTGATGTAATCGGTGTTGATTTTGGAGCACCGGTGATAACGCGAAGGGTAGTGTTCTGGGCGACTTCAAGCTTGGAGGTGGTGTTTGTACTCGCAGTTATTGTAGCTTCACTCCCATATTCTAATATCGGCCGGATATAGGTTTTGTATGTTGCTACCAGGACATCTTGCGTAGCGCCCCACTTTGTTGCTGTGAGACGTTTGAGCAGTCGACATCCCTTTGTGTCTTTCTCTACAATGGCGTCGATTGGGGGTTTCCACGTCATTTTCTTATCTATGTACACCCCCAAGTATTTTGTTACGTCCTGTCTTTCCAGATCAACTCCTTTATACGTCAGCTTGACAGCAGTCTGTTTTGTTGAAAGGCCAAGTACTTGATATACGGTTTTGGTTGTATTGACTCTTAGGCAGTTTTCATCCGCCCATTTTTCTAGATTTAGATAATACCCAATGTAGAACAAACCAAAGATATTAAGTCACGTACTGAAATAGCACGTGCATGATTCATTAACCTAAACTATTTTTTTGTTGTCGAATTCTTCGGTGTTACATTTTCTCTACTCTTCTTTAGGGCTTGAAAGCACGGATACCAAAACAAGTGTATATAAATAAGTTTAAATTCTGGTGTTACAGAAGAATCCTGTAAATATAAGAAACTTAAAGGATTGGAAACGTAGCTGAAATAATATTATCTATCAAAAGACGAAAAGTTAAATACTTAGACATGTGATGAAAGGGCAAAAATACCTATTATTACAACTAATTATGTATGGCCAAGTTAGAGGAAAGCAAAATATTGGAAGACGAAGAACATCATGGCTTAAGAACTTAGGGGATTGGTTTAAATGCAGTAGTGCAGATCTATTTAAAGAGGCATTCAACAGGGTCCGCAAAGAAGACGAACTTAAAGAAGAAGCGATACAGCGTAAAAAGAGCAATATGATCTCAGTAGCATTCATAATCACTATGCATCTGTTAAGATGTGTAGATTGGAAAAATTATAAAAATATATTCTCTTGACATCGCATATATTCTTTTGATGTTATTATCGTTTATTTCTAATAACGAAAGAATATTATAGCGACGTCGTTGAATATCAAGCTATCCTGCGTAATAAAGGAAAACGAAGAAAGGACAAAGAGCATCAAGCAATCAATGAAAGACGTCATTAAAGCGGGAAATTGAGCTTTATTAAACGAGACGCACAATAATTAGGGAATCCAATATGTACCGCAATTAGGACGGCGTTCAAGATGCAAATATTTAGGTCGGGATTTGCCGTGTACTTTTCTACACTGAAGAATTTGTTTTATTATCCGATAAATGTTGAAAACTATATAAATATTAATTAATTTAATGCGTAGGATATATGTAGACTTTTGAGTTAGTTAATTGTTCTTTTATTTTAAGCAAAAGTCCGGGTGCCAAATCAATTTCAAATCGCATAATACATTTACTGCAAAAGTTCTTTCTATATTTGAAGACGAATTTTCCTTATAATTGCTTCGTAGGGGGTGTTACCCAATGCCCCGTCTATATCGAGAAACTCATCCAGCATCACCTCTTGGTTTAACAGAATGTACTTCTGCTATATGTACAATACGGTCTAGAGAGTCCTGCTTAATACTCATACTGTCTCTGATATATCAAATTTTCAACCTATTTATACCTGTAAAGCAGTTTTATTTATTTATTTTGTAAAGTATTTAGTACTTATGACATTAGACTAATCGGCCTCAAAAACATCGCTTTTTTCTATCATGTTTCGTTAAGTTTGGGTATATAAGTATTGAAAACACATGCCAGTGATTACTAAAACTGTATGTCATAGTAATCATTCCGGTTAGCTGCCATGTCTTTAATGGTATCAATTTTGTAGGAAAGTGCACTAAGTAAGTTATTTCAGTGTCTATTCAACATTTTTAGTGTAGTCATCTGTCCCTTTGGAGCAAAGGAATGCTTACCTAAAGGTTTTTTAAGAGAACTTTATGTAGTCTTGACAATTTTGCTATCTGCTGTCTCCTTACAGTCATTTAGCCACGAATATCCTTTTTTATCTTTCCACGGTTTCTTGTTTTTTAGTCAGATCTTCGTGATAATCGTCCCTCTCCTTGGCGATCAACTTTTTGATCGGTTGTCATTTCACCACGCTACTTTCCTGTTAGAATTCTTAGCTATCTCCGGACCATTGTCTTCGAACGCTGACATAACAACCTCTTAGAATTGTCTCATGTATAAATTGGCTCATAACCATGTCTATATCCAACGTATTCCTTATCTTCCCTTTAACCCGTCCTAAACAATATCCCACGACTGCCTGATGTGCTTCTCAGTTTGTTTTACGAAAGTACCGATCAATTTTGTTGATAGGCTTATTTGCTATTTGTGTGTTATTTCAGAATATGTGTGTTTATGGGCTGAATAAGACACCCTAGCTTACACATTTTTTAACAGTTCTAGCCTCATGAGCTCTGGTTGCTATCACATTGTGGTGCTGATAAATTATGAAGTGACGAAAGTTGGTTTATTTTTTTTTCTACGTTTGGTATTTTTAAATTATATTTCAGAATAACTTAAAGTAATAAGTCACCTCTTTCGTTTTTCTTTGTACTTCTCCAAATCACATGGTGCACATTTACATCACAGCCGATAATCAATTAAAGTAAAGGAAATAGAAAAAGGTTTCATGCTATATCTCACTAGCTATTTCAACTCCCTTGGTCGTAATTGTACGGGATTATCATATGGGAGGTATTCTGTTCCGGGAATTATCTTCTTTATATTTCCTCCCTCTATGGTGTTTATCTTTACCGTCGTGAAATCTCTTCAATAAAGAATCATCAATAGCATTGCTTTGAAAGGTCGTTTAAATATTATAGAGGTCCTCGGGACCTTGACAGATCGGCTGTAAATAAGCTCTCCACCAATGCCAGATCGACCTCTTATTTTGCCTGGTAGACTTAGAGCTCTTGTATCAAAGTTACCTCGAACCTTCCCATAGCAATAACTCACATGACTATAATGGTTTTGATCTATATCGTTCTTAGTGTAATACCACGCTCAATCGACAAAAAAACTACACATCGGCGTCTTAAATTACTTTCATTTATGTTTTTGCATATTGTTGATGTCCTTCTTCTATTGAATACCAAATTAATAAATTATTTCACGTTCACACATTTATAGTTTATATCTTATTTTACGTTAACTGTTTTTATTATGGTTTTACTGCAGTACACCTGCCATTTAATTTCGTTCGTGAAACAATTTTTCCTAGTGTATATTACCTTCAAGATGAAAAATAATATAAGCTAAATTACTTAAAGAGCCAAGTCATCGTTATTTTTCTTTTCTTTTCATAGCTACCTAAATATTCTTGGATATTTTTATTACTCCTTGAGCAGAAAGATTTAAAAAAAAGGTAAAATACCGGCATCTCAAATAATGATTAAATAGAGTTTTGAAGGAAACTTTTATTAAGATCGTTAAAAGATAAAGGTTTCGAATTTTTGCATTAAGAAAAGAAAATACTTAACGAAAATATATAAATATTTGCTTTATTGGAATTTCTATTGAAACAAGGTGCCTTAGAAATGAATACTGATAATGAGAATGCGAGTTTTGTAAAGAATATGGATCTTAATAGCTATTAAATGCGATAAGAATACAATAGTTTTTTATGATGACAATTAGTAGAGAACAAAGAACCCGAAAAGCTGAAATGATAATAGCTGACACACATTTGACAGACCTGCTTTACATGTAAGAAGTTTTGGAAATCAAAAGTTTGATCAATCGATTGGATTAGATCCATCTTCATACCAATCCACTTCTTCAAGTCGACAATCATCATAGCTATTTGGATTTTTGAGACGACTGCTCTGAAAAGTTCATTTGATGTACATCCTTACAATTTTCTCAGGTTGCGCAGCTTGGACATTCTACGCCTCCCTATACTTTCTCTTTCCTTGGATCTTTACCTGCATAATCAGTTGCAGCAAGGTGTATTTCTCTCCACGTGTAATATGTCCGAGATATTCCAATCTTTTTGTTTTAATTGTATTTAAAATTTCTATTTCTTTATTCATCCTGTTCAGAACCTCTTTGCTTGTGATGTGTTCTGTCCACGATACTTTCAGCATTCTTCTATACACCCACAGCTCGAATGATTCTAGTTTTTTTATTGATGTCGTATTCATGGTCCAAGATTCCATTCCATAAATCAAAGTCGAAATAACATACCAACTCGCCAACCTAACCCTTAGTTCCAAATAAATCCCTTGTACATAGCACTCTTCTCATTTTGTTGAAATTTATTTTAGCCTTTTCTATTCTGATTTTGATCTCCTGAATGTAATTATTTGTGGTGTTATTCATTGTTTTCAGATATACGTATTTGTCCACTTGTTTGACGTTGGTTTCGTTTATTCGAAGATTCTCGTTATTTCTTTCAGTTTTCGGTATTCTTATAAATATCGACGGAACACCAATATATTAATTATGTAATTAATCGTATATAAAGCTCTCCATCATTATGGAACTAATTATGGAATAACAATCTACAAAAAGGGTCAAAAACAGAGTGTTATTACAACAAAACGATAGCCCTTGTTGCTCAGTCTAGCAAGATATTACTATATATAGTTCACCAGATATTTAAATCATACATTTATCAAGAAATACCCCAAGAACAAACATGATTTATGCTCCGATAAAAAGATAGATGTTAACATAATATGATAAAAAATACAACAAATTATAGAACATTTATAAATTATAGAACCCAACAAAATAGGGTGTATATAGTTTATCATCATCGTTTATTCTGTCTTTAAAAACCTTCTTGTATCCTGGCCTCCTTAAGTATTTCTCTCCAGTCGTTCCTATCGATCTCTATCAGAACGTTGGTTTTTCATCATAGCTACCTTTCTTCGCCAAGAACTTATGGTATGTAATAAATACTTCAATAAAACGAAGTACATAAAAATAAGCACGTTACCAGAAATCCACAACCAATTGTTATAGAAAACGACGTCATCGAAGTGAACGAATTTATATACCTAGGAGCGCTCATTAACACTGAAAATAATATGACCTCAGAGATAGACTGCAGAATTGGCACGGCTAACAGATGCTATTTTAAGCTCCAAAACAATAATACAGCCAATCCTAACATATGGTTCAGAGAACTGAACTGTAACAACAAAACCCTAACAAAAAGTAATGAAACAATGTTAGGATGTTTCCAAAGAAAAGTATTAAGGCTAATCTATGGAGCGGTCAATGACAATGGAGAGTGGAGAAGACAGTACAACTTCGAACTTTATAGAATATACCTGGATCCAGAGATCGTAAAATATATTAAGATATGACGTCTAAGGTGGATAAGGCATGTTATGCGGATGGAACTAAATGACGCAGCTAGAAAAATGGTCCTTGATAGACCCATTGAAACAAAATAGTCCTTTTTATTTTACAATTATGGTTAATTCCACTTAGATATTACCTACAAATGATATTTTTAGTGCAACAAAAAATAAAATGCTACAGATCGTTGAATATACACCAACAATCTGATTATTTCTGCATCAAAATCAAATATTTTGGTATAATTATCGCCTCTCAATATTTAACCAACCTCGCTGAATAAATAATACGGTACATTACAGTAAACAATAACGATATCATTGATAATTGCTTGTGTAATTGTAATCCAATATCGAAAATTATTTCAATACGTATTATAAATATTGAAATATTCTCCCACTGCCTATACTATTTTCCCGTTTTTGTAATTTAACGTGATTCACACGTCAATTACCATACGGATTATTTTGTGGTCACTGAAATGAGTTTGTGCTCCAGTGTCAACAAAAAAAAGAAACTATAATATGATAAAAGAAATTATAGGAAAAATAACACATACTAACATATTATACGTTTTATTAATGTTCTTGAGATAAAGCAAAAAAATTTGACATATCGAAATATAGGAATGTGTTCATTTTTTAAGAGGTATAACACTTTTAATAAATTGCTTCTTTTTCTTAAAAATAGAGTTAATATAAAATGAAAATTTGTGAAAGCCTGAAAATTTGGAAAAGAAATTTCACAACTTTAACGGTTGGTGAAAGTAATAATCTTGAAAATTTTTGGTAAAACTAAGCAAAGTGCTGTTTGAAGAGAGTAGAAGAAATAACGTCTCCTTCCTAACATAACTGTTCATGGTTCAAAAAACATGGCCAAAAACTAAATTCAAAGCACAGAAATTTAATGAATCTCTAAGGGTAAGTGTATAAATTAATTTCATTGATAAACTAAATTTATTTTTTTGACAGAAATATCTGTAAAAATATAGCCGAGTTTAATAAATATGTGACTCAGCAAAAACCTGAGTCGGCAATTGAGGCTATGAGAGCAAGAGTGGGCTAACCAACATATTGTTAATAATTGAGTTATATATTGCAATCACTTCTAATGACCTAAAGTTTTAAAGCGAAACCGGTCTAACCAACATTTTCGTCTATTTTAACATAAATCTTTCCAGTAAGGTGATCTTGCATTATAAAAAATAACAAAACTTTTAAAACACGAATGGGCTAACCCACGAAGTTGTGAAATAGACATTGTAACATTGTTCAATACATAAATACATAAAAGAGTGCAAGAGTGGGCTAACTATCCTGTTTGTAGAATAGACCGGTTTTTAGGAATCCTTTATAACTTTTACAAACGAGAACATACTAGTAATCCTGTCTCATTCCATATATTTTGAAAAATATTTAATACCGAATTTAATATTGTATTCCATGCACCAATTACGGATCCGTGCAAAAATGTGTTTTATATAATAATAAAATAAAGTTCTCAATAGTTCAAGCAGAAAAACGTGAATTTTAAATAATACTAAAGTTTCACCAACGAAAAGCAGACCGTGCTAGATGTGGTATGAAACAAAATGCAGAGTATGCAAGACAAAATCCTGAAGAAATTACATTTTGACTTAATGTGAACGTTGCTCACACCAGTTATCAGCACTGGGATTTCTTACTATAAACGTCAGTTGTGGACTTACGTCTTAGGACTCCATAATTTGGCTACTAATAATGTTCATATGTATGTTTGGAACTAGATGCAAGCATCACGAAGACCTCAAGAAATAGGATCCTGTTTATAGCATTATTTTAAAAATGTTGTTACAACAAAAAATGTAATACTATATTCTGATCAATGCAGAGGGCAAAACCCTAACATAAAAATGACTGTCATTTGCGATTTTATTGTGTGATATCCTGATATTGTGGTGAAAAATATTGATCATAACTTTTAGTCAGCGGACATTCTTAGCTTGCCTGTGACCAAGATTTCGGAGTAATAAGTAAGCAAAACAATATTTTTAAAGATATCTACGTACCTGACGACTGGAAAAAAGTCACATGCACGAAAGAAAGCACATTTTACGGTAATAAAGATGAAAGAAAACGATTTTTATTCTACTAAGAAGTTAGAAAGAAGTATAACAAATCGCAAAGTTGAGACACAAAAATCAAAAGTCCAATGGCTACAGATTCAGTGGTTGCAATACAAGAAAACAAATCCATTTACAATTTACTACAAATACAGCAATAATGCAGATCTTCTCTTTTGCTTACTATATAAATAACGCCCAATAATCGAACCAAAAAAAGGTCTTTTGAAATTACTTTCATTTATACCTACAATACATCATGGATTTTACACAAGCACCAGAAAAATAAGATCCACTATACAGCAAGAAGAAAAGTTCATTAACGATTAAAATTAAGTATTTTTGTTACTTTGTTTTTTAATAAAGCGTATTTTCAACATTGATATTGTTTAAATGTATTGTACTGCAGGTCTAATCCACATTCCTATTAAAATTTTTAAGGGCACACTGATGCAAAAGCGGTCTAATCCACAAAAAAGCTTAAATTTTTATATTTTTGTTAAATATACTGCAAGATCTGATACTGAGTTTTTTGTTATTAGTTATTGATTTGTAAACAATGACTACCTTTTGGCATCATATTTTAATTTTATAAAACTTCAAAAAAACGCATATATTCTTGGTTCATGTAAATCCACTATTCAATATTTGGGGTTAGCCCACTCTTACTCTCATAGCCTTAATTAATCTCCAAGATTTTCACGCATTTCTGCATTTCACTGAACGAGTTTGAAGTGATTGAAAATACTAATAAGAAGTGGCTAAGCTCAGAGGAACCAATTTAAATGGCCAAAGAGACACAAAATCCCAAGTGAATGTTCGGGCTAGCTTTTCTACACTAAGGCCTGACTGAGAGATAAAACGACAAATATACGGGATAATGAAATTATATAGATAAGGGAGGAACGTTTTAGCACCAAAATTTAATGAAATGCGGGAAGACAACTGGAAATATAAGGTTACAAAAAGGTACTATACGCAGATGTATGGAGTTGCTTAAGAAAACGGAATGTGGGCTCCACTCAAGAATAACTTGAGAATTTCAAAGTAATGAACAACAAGAAATAGAAAACTCCCTATTTACCTTGTTCTGCTATATAATATACTGGTTGGTAGAAAACAAAATAAAAAGTCAAAATACTAATGACAAATATATTATTCATTAAACAATATTTATTAATAAAAATGTATTCATTTGTATACATACAGATATTAAGACACGTTAAGATAAGCAGTAGTGGTGGGGGTGGAGGAACTCTAGAACCAAATGGTCACATAAAATAAATTACCACCACTACAGCGCCAGGTAAAAGGTATTATTAGAAAAACAAATCAGTGTCCGGATGAAAAGCAAAAGTGTTCTAAGGGTAGTACTTTGTCTAAAATAATCCTTGACTAGGTAAAGTCAAAAATGAGAACAGAACAACTAAGGTTACCAAAAACTGATTACCTTACCTAACACAAAGTTAAATGGTAAGGTACTTACAAATAAATAGGACCACAAGCGTCCCAGTACTAAGAAATTTGTATGATCAGATACCCTTTATACGACTATTATTTAAGATTTCTGTATAAATTTAATTTTTCCTTCTCTTATTAAAAACCTCCTTTAAATTTATTTTTCCTCCTCTTAAATTTTAAAAATTGCTTTATTTTAAATATTATTAACCATTACTTAATACTGCTTTATTTAACAGAAAAAACCTATTACTGATTACAAAAAGACTAGAGATAATGTACCTGCCTTATATGCATATAAAACACCTTAATCTAGCTGTAACTGTATACCAGAATATTGATATGAAATATAAACAAATGCTTATCATTTTTCCCACAGATGTTTCCATTAAAAACAAGTCCTCTTAGGGTTCAATCCTTGTACTGGATGCGACAAAATCCAAAAACTAGGCAAGGTTGTTGGTGAAGGAAGTCAAGTCAGCTGCTATGTTGATGGCAGTGGAAATTAGGCAGTAGTGTTTTGTCCATGTAATGGTATCCAATATTATCAACCAATTTGCAACAATATGAGTGGTGATAATATTGATAGAAGTGGGACGAAATCTACAAAACAACATTCAAGAAAAATTGAGTAATCTCTACAGGAAAAGTTATAACAGCACATATTTTCACATTGGATCAACAACTTATATAGGTTTTTTACCAAAACAAACAAACATGCTGATGGATGTTGTCAACTTGTGACGTACTGCCGTATAAAATATCCATGTGGCTCAGAACTTTTTTATCGTATTTATAAAAATGACACAAAATCCACTGGCTATGTAAATAAAAAACATGGAACTCATATGATTAGAAGACCTATG
Source organism: Diabrotica balteata (assembly GCA_918026665.1). Classification (NCBI taxonomy): domain Eukaryota; kingdom Metazoa; phylum Arthropoda; class Insecta; order Coleoptera; family Chrysomelidae; genus Diabrotica; species Diabrotica balteata. Next base: position 51,087,696 of record OU898279.1, on the reverse strand, counting down.
ATTTTACGATGATAACGGCTAAAATAACAATATATATATATATATATATATATATATATATATATATATATATATATATATATATATTGAAATGATTTCAATATGTCAAAGAGGATATAACTTAAAGGGATTTTTATATGAGTTTGTTGTTCATGAATTTCATGAAGCCATCACAATGTGGGGTCGACTCTGAAATAAAAGGGAGAAAAGATTAGTAAATTGCTAAATAAATTAATTTTGACTTACCTGGTATAGTGTTAATAATTTCTGAATAGTATAGTTGCCTAGTGTATAGGTGAATCGTCTAAACCTTAAAAGGAATAAAAAAGAAGAATTCTTAAAAAATTATTTAAACATAGAAATTTTAAAAATAAACGTCAGAAAAATAAACTGTCAAAAGTCTGTGGGAACTAAATTAATAGGGGTTTTGTTAAATAAATTACAATGATGTGGAGATGAAAAGAATAAATTATATTAGTATTGTTAAGTTTTATATCTGAATTTTTTTTTATAAATTCCCAAATTAGATGTGATTAAAGTGCTTATGAGAAATTAATGTGGTTTGACAAATATGTCAAAACAGGACAGTTTTATGGTTGAATAAAATAGAAGACGGAATAAAAGAAAGAAAGGGGGTTGCTGTTAGCAACGAATAATTTTGGTGGTTGGTGCTAGCTATGGCGGTTAACAAGGAAGAATAGGTTGTTGGAGGCGACGAAAATTTTGGAGGAAGAGCCCTAAAAAGGTGGAATAGTCCGGGAGTGCTTTAAAATCGTTTAATTATAATTTAGTTTTTCCACATTTTCAAATAGAGATATCCAGAATTTGTTCCAGAGAGTAAGAGAAATTTTGACTTATAAATTATAATTGGAGTGCAGAAATGTCATTTAGATTGAAAAAGTAAAAATTCATGAATTAACTAATTGCGATAGGCCTTAAAAATTGAAATATTAATGATCATTTAAATAAAAATATAATAGTACGTACCTTTAACTTCCGAAGAGAGGATAGATATTCCAGTATCACCGATTATTTTGCGAGTAGTTAGTTTTCTTTAAAAAAAAAAAAAATCAGAACTGTTTGAAAGTGAGTTTGGATAATAATTTTGGGGATCATTTGAAATTTTGATTATATTTTAATGCTAGTTATAAGTCAGCGGCATAAAGTGTTCAGTTTTCTTTTCTTTATATTTCATTTAAACACTTTATAAAGTTGCAATAGTCATTTAGATTTGAGGTAATTGTAGAGAGTTTCCACATTTTGTAATCAAATTCTATTTTCACGACACATTAAGGTTTACACGATTCCTATTTTTGTAAATTTTTAAAGGCAACCCAAGTTGCAGACGAATTTTATTGTTTATATTAAATTTGTTCAATATTAATAAATAACGTGCTTCATTTGGGTTAATTTATCAAAAATATAAAGTAAATTTTGGTTTAATTTCTTTTTGAACTCTACCAGGAGACTACAGAGTTGACGTCACACAGTGACAGATTGCTTAGAACAAATAATTGAGCTAGCCGAGGTATAGTATATTAACAACGAACTACATACTTTTAAAATTCACTTCAATTCAATTAAAATTATATTTATTAACAATAAAACATAAAAATAATAAAAACAAAACTATTACAATTGGCGCTAACAACGTGGAGCCTCTGGGAAAACAGAAATAAGGGTGTTTTTTTTTTAAGCAGATTTATTAATAATACACAGATTAAAATAAAAACAAATTGGTGTGATTAGAGTTGTAGAGATTCTGGGGTAGTTAAAGTTAAATTTGAGAATAAATAGAGATTAGGATAAAATGGCAGACCGAATGACTTTAAGAAATGGAAAAGAAATCGTACCGAAAGAGAGTGAAGGAGAACAGGTGTTAGAACAGGAACAGGGTATACAGGTAGATGAAGAAAGCAGAGGAGGATCAGGAGAATTTGTAGTACAATATTTAGAGCAAGGCAGACAAGAAGCAGGACAAGGTGATAGAGAGGGAAGTCTAACAGATAGTTTGAGAGAGGAGTTGGATGAGACAGTGAGAGATAGACGTGATGAAAGTGTGGATGAATGTAGAGTGCAGGAGGAGAGACGTAGGGAAGGAGATGTTGGAGAGTCAGGGATGACACAGATGGATATGAGGCAAATAATGCGGATGTTACAACAGATGGATCATAATATTAGGGGAGATATGCACAAAATGGATAGTAATATTAACAATATTAGGGGGGATATGAACAAAATGGAAAATAATATTAAAGGAGAACTTAGGGAAGAGTTAATTAAAATGAGGGAAGAAATCAAAGAAGAAGTGAAGATAGTCAGGGAAGAGATGCTACAAATTACCCAAGGTTTAGAAGAGAAAGTAGAACAGGTCAGAGGAGAAAGTGAGAATTTTAAGAGGAATGTACAGGAGGAGATATCCAGAGAAAAGGCCATAATTAGAGCGGAAATAGGACAGGAAATTGGGAGCAGATTTGTAGAGTTGGGAACAGCCATTAAAGAGAATTTACCAATGGAAATAAACAAAGAAGTTAATAAGCAGAATAAAGAGATTGTTAGGGAGGTAGAAAGTGTTAAAAGGCAAACTCAGGATTATGAGGAAAAAATTACCATTATAAAAAATAATATAAAGAAGGGATTGCAGAATTTGGAACTGGAAATGGGTATGCATGCAAATCAGGCGGAAAAGGGAGATAGAGTATTACAGGGACAAGTTGAGGAATTGAGAGAGAAATTTAAAAATGCAAGTGAGGAGATTCAGCGTTTGGAATCAAATCTAGGACAAACAAGAGTAGTGAGTACTATGGTGCCGAGTTATAATGATGGGGGAATAAAGTTTGATGGAAACCTGAATCACTTACATCCTAGAATATTTGTAGATATCATCAAAAATAAGGTAAAGAATGTAAGGGATCCAATAGAAATGAAATTGAATATTCGAAACATGTTAGTGGGCATGCCATTATTATGGTTTTGCAATAATGAAAATTCCATAAATAATGTGCAGGAATTTGAGGCCAAGTTTATTAACTATTTTTGGGGAGAAAACCAACAGGCTAGTTTCAGGGAGCGGTTGTATTTTGGGAAATTCAATTATGAAAAAAGTACCAACTACAATCTGTACGCAATGCAGTTATTCCAGACAGCACAATATTTAGAACCGGCTATGCGAGAAGAGGAGATTGTCCTATACATTGCCAGGCAATATAACCATAACATGGCAGAAACAATAGCTCTCCACAATATAAAGACGATGGAAAGTTTGACAGGATATCTTCAGAGGATTGAGAGGAGTGTAGGGACGCAGAATCGAAATGGACAAGAGCAAGTGACATATAGGAATAACACAGCAAATAGACAGGGATATGTGAATCGAGGGAATAATTATAGGGAAAGAGAATTTGAGAGACAAAATAGAAGCAGGGATTTTACAAATAGGGGAGAGAATTTGAACAATGTCAGGAGAGATATCGGACGATATAACTGGGAACGTAGACAAGGGAATCCAAACAATGATAGAGAGAATAACTGGAGACAAGGGAATGACAGAGGCAATAATTGGAGACAGAACCAGGGAAATTATCCACAGGAGACGAGAAATAGGGAAGTTTACAGAGAAGGGAATCCAAGATATAATAGGGGGGAAAATGAGGAGAGAAGACAGGTGAATGTAGTTAGAACAGAGGAGAATAGGGGGGAAGCAAGTGTTGATGCAGAAGGGAGAAATTTTGCTTAGACCGCTCCTATGTGCATAATATTGTCTACTTATCAAAGTATGAACATCCAAGGGAGTTTATTAGAGATACTGGGGAATTAAATAAAAACAATAACACTAATACTTTAAAGTTTATTGAAGGGTACATACAAGATTCAGTATACAAGTTATTATTATAGATACAGGTTCAGAAGTAACTCTAATCAACAAAAACATTGTAAATAATTTAAATAATGCAATATTATGACACGAATTTTATATTATTAGATATAAGTTTTGTAAATAGAAGGATAATTAATACATAAGCATATCTTGAGATAAATTTGATAATAACATGACTCAAATAATTTATTGGGAACAGATGTACAGAATAATGATGAATTTATATATAAAAAAAAAGAGGTTGATTTATTTTCAAGTAAATTTATAGGAGTTACAAGTATAAATAAATGAGCAAAGTACTATGGACAAATCGATATTTTGTAGAAATTGGGAAATAGGGAATATTATAATGATAAATAGTATATGTGAAAATATGTGGGAAATAAGATGAAAAATAGAATTATAGGAAATATTGAAATATGAAATATAGAGAGTTATATGTAGAGATGATGAAATGGATATTATATGCGGATACAAAAAGAATAAATAATAATGCGGCAATGAATAAAGATACTGAAATAGTATATGCGGAAATAAATGAATAAAGATATAAAATAAAGAGGGGAACAATTATAAGAATTTCTACGAAATTAGTACGAGAAATAAATAGTACAGGAAAAGAAGTAATGAAATTGGGAAAGTACTTGGAAATTTGATTCTTAAGTTGATATAATTAGTGAAAGATTTGTAGATTTTGTTTGGAGAAGTCTGTATTTTTCATAGAGTAAATTATTAAAAAAAAAATATTCAAGAGATATGCTTATTAATAAAAGTCAGTTTATTGTTATGTTAATATTAATAAAATGTTTAAGTTTATCGGTAAGAATTTAGATTTAGTAAGTGCTGATAGTTAGCACTGAACAAAATCCAAATTGGGGGGAAGTTGAAATGATTTCAATATGTCAAAGAGGATATAACTTAAAGGGATTTTTATATGAGTTTGTTGTTCATGAATTTCATGAAGCCATCACAATGTGGGGTCGACTCTGAAATAAAAGGGAGAAAAGATTAGTAAATTGCTAAATAAATTAATTTTGACTTACCTGGTATAGTGTTAATAATTTCTGAATAGTATAGTTGCCTAGTGTATAGGTGAATCGTCTAAACCTTAAAAGGAATAAAAAAGAAGAATTCTTAAAAAATTATTTAAACATAGAAATTTTAAAAATAAACGTCAGAAAAATAAACTGTCAAAAGTCTGTGGGAACTAAATTAATAGGGGTTTTGTTAAATAAATTACAATGATGTGGAGATGAAAAGAATAAATTATATTAGTATTGTTAAGTTTTATATCTGAATTTTTTTTTATAAATTCCCAAATTAGATGTGATTAAAGTGCTTATGAGAAATTAATGTGGTTTGACAAATATGTCAAAACAGGACAGTTTTATGGTTGAATAAAATAGAAGACGGAATAAAAGAAAGAAAGGGGGTTGCTGTTAGCAACGAATAATTTTGGTGGTTGGTGCTAGCTATGGCGGTTAACAAGGAAGAATAGGTTGTTGGAGGCGACGAAAATTTTGGAGGAAGAGCCCTAAAAAGGTGGAATAGTCCGGGAGTGCTTTAAAATCGTTTAATTATAATTTAGTTTTTCCACATTTTCAAATAGAGATATCCAGAATTTGTTCCAGAGAGTAAGAGAAATTTTGACTTATAAATTATAATTGGAGTGCAGAAATGTCATTTAGATTGAAAAAGTAAAAATTCATGAATTAACTAATTGCGATAGGCCTTAAAAATTGAAATATTAATGATCATTTAAATAAAAATATAATAGTACGTACCTTTAACTTCCGAAGAGAGGATAGATATTCCAGTATCACCGATTATTTTGCGAGTAGTTAGTTTTCTTTAAAAAAAAAAAAAATCAGAACTGTTTGAAAGTGAGTTTGGATAATAATTTTGGGGATCATTTGAAATTTTGATTATATTTTAATGCTAGTTATAAGTCAGCGGCATAAAGTGTTCAGTTTTCTTTTCTTTATATTTCATTTAAACACTTTATAAAGTTGCAATAGTCATTTAGATTTGAGGTAATTGTAGAGAGTTTCCACATTTTGTAATCAAATTCTATTTTCACGACACATTAAGGTTTACACGATTCCTATTTTTGTAAATTTTTAAAGGCAACCCAAGTTGCAGACGAATTTTATTGTTTATATTAAATTTGTTCAATATTAATAAATAACGTGCTTCATTTGGGTTAATTTATCAAAAATATAAAGTAAATTTTGGTTTAATTTCTTTTTGAACTCTACCAGGAGACTACAGAGTTGACGTCACACAGTGACAGATTGCTTAGAACAAATAATTGAGCTAGCCGAGGTATAGTATATTAACAACGAACTACATACTTTTAAAATTCACTTCAATTCAATTAAAATTATATTTATTAACAATAAAACATAAAAATAATAAAAACAAAACTATTACAATATATATATATATATATATATATATATATATATATATATATATATATATATATATATATATATGTATATCAAAATATATTCAATAATGATAAATACTTTATTGCCTCTTACCTGGAAAAAGTCACACAGATTACGAAGAGAAAACTAGACAATGGCGCAGTTGATTAAGACTGTAATATACTTAATATTTGGAGCTTTTTAACGTTATTTCCTTACGTTAATTTGCTGGTAATGTGTACTACTTTTTACTATGCTCCATCTTTTCCAGATTCTCATTACTTAAAATAATTTTCTACTTTTCTGCGTCTCTTCATTCGAGTTATCTGACCAACTAAACTTCCGCTTGGTTTCGGTCACCAAAAACGATCTTAAGTGGCAAGTAGCGTCCTCTGAACGATGACAAGCCATAAGCATAAGGAAATTTTTGTAGGAAGTAGTATGTAACTGAAATCTTTGTATCTACTTTAATTTGTGTATAAGTATTTTTTTATTTGAGTTTTATTTGTAAAAGTTATCTCTATTAAATTAATAACTTAAATTTTTAAATTAATTTTTTCTTTTCTTTTCAGGTGAGTACACTATAGGGGCAAGAATATTGTGATGACGATATCGGTGAGTGGAGTCGTATAATATTCTATTTTACAGGCAGAATGTAATTTCCACAATGTAGCACAATTTACCTGTAACAAAACAACAACCAATGTGTAACGACAGTGCTACCACCTAGATCATTGGATGCCAATTGGTTAATAATAAAATAACACCTCAGTAGTGTAACTGTAAAACCACATTTAAGATGCCAATTTTATTAAATGATGGATTTGACCAGTACTTGAAGGAAATTTATTTTATGTAACTGAAACTTTTTTTTAAACTTCCACAAAATTTATTTTCACCTCTTATTACTACAGCTGTTTGGGCTGATTTCCTTTCTCAAGTGATCTATTTTTTGCTTTCTTTTACACTTTATAGTCCCTAATGAAATAATTTGAGGAGGGGAAAACTGTTTGTCTCAAGTTGGTCATTCAGAATTAGGTCTGTTTTTTAATTTGTTGATTTTCATAGATTATAACAAGGATAGCTTAAAGCCTTGATTTTGAATGTGAAGAATTTTAAAATTCGTCATTAAAAGAATGACGGTGATCTAGAAGGTGAATTGCGTATGTAGAATCTATTTTTCTATTATTGAAAGCCCTTTTATGTTCTGCTATTCGTTTATTAAAGTTTCTACCAGTTTGACCGATGTAAGTTTTTGAGCAGTCGCCACATTTAAGTTTGTACATACCACTGTGTAAGTGGTTCTTATTTTGGCTCTTGTTGTTTATGATATATTTGCCTATGTTGTTATTTGGTCGAAAAGCTGGTGTTATTCGTTTCTTTTTTATGTGTTTGGCTATTTTTGTTAATATTTTGCCTGTATATGTAATGTATATGTAATGTGTAGTTTTTGATTTAATAATAATGTAAGAAGTATTTAGGATGACAATGGCATTGTCTTTATCGGCGGGAAAAATGAGTAGATTTGGATTTGACTAAAGTTTCGGCCTTTTTTTCTCGGATTGGCTAATGTTCGTAGTAAAAGGCTTTGAGTTTCTAAGAACTCTAGCAATACTTTGTCCAGTTATTTCAGCATCTTCGGAAGAAAAACTGGAGATGGCGTCTTCAGTTTGACCGATGATGATTGGCTCAATTGAAATTTGACTTGAAGAAGGCATGGTAAATAGAAATGAGTGACGAATATGGGTAATGAACTGCGACCTCTGAAAAGGAAAAAACCGAGAAACAAGAGAAAGAAGAAGCGATATTTAAAATTACCTTTAATTGTGTTACTTTATCTTAAAACTTTTAACCAGTTCGTAATACTTACATATTGCCACTCTCATTAAGGCCTTGTCTCATACTGACTTGATTAACAATCTATTATCTTCCTCTCTAGGGACTGGGAGGAAAATTCTTGAGAACCAAAACATAAGATTTTTTGATCCTTTTTGTTAAGCCTGTATAAAAATGAGGTTAATTAATAATAATTCAAAAATAATATGGATGAAGTAAAAAATCACAACAGAAAAAAACATTAAAAGCTAACCACAAATAGTTTTAATAGGTTGTAAAGAAAAGCTCGTTTAACTTTATATTCAAATAAACCAAACATACTTTAGATAATAAATCAATAATATTTTTTTACTTATCGTTTTTACTTACCTTTTTTTGTTGTAGTATCATTTCTAGGTTAAAATATTTTTTGTTTATGTTGAATATCATAAATATTCTTAAATTCCAAGAGTCTTTTATTTAAGAAAACATTTTTGGAAACCCCTGATAAAATTCTAGATACATCATAGTATTTTATAACTACAAAGCATACCAACGTTTTATTTCTGTACTTACCCACGAAGCGGCAACTTATTTTAAAGCCTTCTCTGGCAACTTTTCCGCTACATTTTAGCGCTCAGCCTGATTATCATCTCTCGAAATAAATTCAAACAATCCTTGTTGACGCAGTTGGCCTTTCTTTCCCTTTGCAACCATGTGGGATTATAGCCGTATCCTTTCGAAGTACTAAAGAACACCGACAGCTTTGTTATTCGTTTTCGTTTTTCGCACCTGTCTCGCATTCGCCTGTATTTAATGATGTTTTTATTCACAAACGCAGAAGTATTGTCTAGATTAGAAAAAGTAAAGAAAAGTTCCAGTCAAAACTAATTTACTTACAACAAAAATTAAAAAGGAAAAGACGAGTTTTAAGACTTTATTGATTTACACTATACAGAGATTGTTCAATAAGTCCTTGGTCGATGAAAAAAATGCAAATTTTGTATACATTTACAATAAAAAAAAACATTTTCTACCATATCTTAAATTAAACTATGGCCTAGACTTCAACATTAACAAAACCAAATTCATGGTTATAGCAGCGAAGGAAGAGATTGAGAGAGTCGAAACATTTAGTTACCCTGAACTCAAAATGAAACTTGGCGCTGAGGAATTTGGATTAGGTTAGGTTGGGTTAGTTATTTTTTTAAATAGCTAGCAAAAGACAGAAACGTAAAAATGGGGATGTCCATCTAAAGAGATGTTTAAATGAGGAGGTTTTTGTAGATGCTTTTGGCTTGATTGGTTCGGGATGTGAGGATGTGTATGATTTAATTGAGGGTCTAAGTGATGTACAGGAGTTGACTTGTGTAAGATCAAATAGCAGGTATTAAAGAAAACAACCATACTGGTGGAACGAGCAGCTTGAAAATCTGAGAACAAACTGCATGAGAGTAAGAATGTAAGACGTTAAGAAGAGTACCAGCAGTAGATTTGTAAAAGAGAATAAATGAATTAAAGCGAATGCAAAATGAATACAGAAATGAGATAAGACGACCTAAGAAAGAAAGGTGGAATAACCAGCTTCAGGATCTCGGAAATGATATGTGGGGACAGGGCTTCAAGATTGTCTGTACCGAATTGAATAAAAAAAACACCCTACCCCCTGACTGAGGAAAAGAAACTCCATTTAATACGAGAACTCTTTGCTCAGGTAAAGGATAGGCGTGAAAGGGTTATTGGTTTCTCAGATGCGGAACCTTTTACTTAGTTGGAACTCAGCGAGACCGTTGGACGGATGAAGATCCGAAAAGCACCTGGCATAGATGGAGTCATGCCGGAGACAGTAAGACTCGTCGCACTAAAATAACCGCAGGGTTTTCTGAAACTGCTAAACAAACTGCTTGAAAAACAGCAGTTTCCCACAATGTTGAAAGAAGCTAAGGTTGTCCTTATACCGACAGGTAGAGGTGAAGAGAAAGAGGTACGATTTTCGCCAATTTGCCTTCTTAGTTCGATAGCTAAATTGTTCGAATAGCTTATAAAAGGCCGCCTTGAGCGAGATCGAAAAGAAAGTCATGCGCTGAACGACTACCAATATGGTTTTAGGGAAAAACGGTCCACCATAGATGAGGTCACAAGTAACCTCTTTAGTCACGCAAGATGCAGAGAGATGGGTGGCTCTCATCCTGCTCGACAACAAGAATGCCTTTAATACGGCATCATGGGAAAAAAGCATGTCCAAGCTGAGAGAATTGGGCGTTAGTGAGTAACTGGTCAACGTAATTGACACATATCTTACTGACAGGTCCATAAGAGAAAAAGATACCAGTATCAGTTTGTCGCAGGGTGTTTCGCAGGGTTCAGTACCAGGTTCCATCCTGTGGAATGTCCTGCACGACGCGGGGTTGAGGGTACAGCTGCCAAGGGGATGCATTCTTGTAGTTTATGCCGATGATCTCGCACTGGTTGCGAAGGCCAGTCAGAAAACGGACATGGCTAATGCGGCTAACACAGCCCTGCGTTGCATTAGTAGGTTCATCAGAGAGAACAATCTACAGTTAGCGCCTCAGAAAACTGAGGTGTTAGTTCTCAAATGGGCTTGGGAAAAATTATCTCTTCGCTTTATAGTGGAAGGTGTGAAGGTTGCACCAGTTAAATCAATTAAGTATATGGGAGTCTTATTGTCGGAAGGTATAAAGTTCGGAATACACATCCAAAAGACAGTAGAGAAGGCGAACCGAAATCTGGAGGCGTTGATACGGCTGATGCCAAACATTGGAGGCCCAGCAAGCACCAAAAGAAAGGTGAAATGGAGTTTTCCAGTCGGTGGTAACCTACGCTGCTCCTGTATGCCTACTGCGAAAAACGTTAAGCTTATGAAGACTTGCAAAGTTCTGTTCTGTAAAGAGCGAGGGAGGATATATGCGAGGATGATGGATGTAGATATAGATAAGAATGAGAGGGAAAGAACGATAGTAGAGTGGCAGGGAGAATGGCCGAATGATATTGGATAGGCAAGGTGTACGAAGGAGCTTATTCCCGATCTGAGACCGTAGTGGAAATGTAGGTTCAGGAAGTGATAGTAAATAAGAGGTATAGGAAGAGCTGTACATCTGTCAAAACATACCTGGGGGCAGACATAAATTCTGATCATGTACCAGTTGTAGGTAATTTTAAAGTAACAATGAAGAAGGTTACAAGTAAGTCGATGAAGAAGTATGATTTCAGAAAACTGAAAGATCCCAATGTTCGACTAAAGGTGAGTGGAAATATCAATACAAGGGTGCTAACATGCAAAAATGCAGAAACTATAGAGGAAAGTCTGACCATTATACAAGAAACAATAAAAGAAATAAAAGAACAACACCTGAAGAAAGACATAGAGAAACGCAAATCGTGGATGACCGATGAAATACTTGAGCTTATGGATCAGAGAAAAAGAGCAAAGAAAATCTCCAAGAATATACGAGAATACATACCATCGTCAGAAGAAAAATAAGAGAAGCCAAAGAGAATCAAAAAACAGAACAATGTCAAGAAATAGAAGAGTATCAGAGTCGATATGATAACTTTAATGTTCATCGAAAGGTGAAGGAAATAGCTGGAGAGTTTTGAAAACGCAACAGCGGAAAAATAACCGATAATGAAGGCAATCTTACCATAACTAAAGAAGATAAAAAAAAAGTATGGGAAGAATACTTGGGGAAACTTTTCCATGACCTTGGAACAGTACGAGAACCCACCGTTGAAGGAAATTTAGGTTTAAAAATCCTACCAGAAGAAATAACGGCAGCTATTCGACAAATGAAGGATGGAAAAACACCGGGATTTGATGACATTCCTGCAGAACTGTTGAATCTTTTAGATACAGAACAAATAAAAATAATAAGTGATATATTTAATGCAATATACAAGACAGGAAAAATACCAGTAGAGTGGCTCAAATCGGATTTCGTCCTATTGCCCAAAAAAACAGGAAAAAAAGTTTGTGAAGATTATAGGATTTCTTCTTAGGGTGCCTGTCCGTTCCGAACGTTGGTGATCATTCTGTTTATGATGATTTTGTTGGTTGCTATACGAAATAGCTGTGTTGCGGTCTTTCTATACCATGCTCTCAGGTTAGCAAGCCAGGATATTCTTCTTCGTCTTGGGGCTCTTTTTCCTTTAATTTAACCCTGCAAAATGCATTGGAGTAGCTCGTAACTGCCTTGATTTCTCGGGATAGGATAATAAGCCTAATAAGCTATCTGCTGAAGCTGTTTTTAAAGGTCATCCACAAAACAATTTACCGGAAATGCGAGTGGAGTGAGACAGGGGTGCATAATTTCACCACTGATATTCAATCTGTATACGGAGCACATTTTTGAAGAGGCCCTAAAAGATATTGATGAAGGCATCTCACTAAATGGAGTCAAACTCAATAACCTGCGGTGTGCAGATGATACAATAGTGTTTTCCAATACCATAGAAGGGTTGCAAAACTTAATGAACAGAATAACGGAAACAAGTAGAACATATGAACTGGATATAAACACCAGCAAAACCAAGCTAATGATCATCAACAAGCAAAACATAACTTGAGCAAATCTGTATGTGAACCAAATGAACGTGCCTCACAATACAATTACCTGGGAACTATAATCAATGAGTCGTGGGATAATACCCAAGAGATTAAACGTCGCATCGGAAAGGCTAAAAGTGCATTCTTGACTATAAGCTCTGTGTTCAAAAGCCATGACCTCACCCTGAAAACAAAAATAAGGCTCCTCAAATGTTACGTGTACTCAGTGCTTCTGTATGAAATAGAAACGTGGACATTGAAGGCGGAAACTATATCAAAACTTTAGGCTTTTGAATTATATTTATGCAGAAGAATCCTGAAGATACCATGGACAGACAAAGCCACCAATGAAGAAGTACTGCAGAGAATGAACACAACCGCGGATTTGGTCAACATTGTGAAGAGCCGTAAGCTGGAGTACTTGAGACATATAATGAGAAATCAAGGCAGATACGAGCTACTCCAATGCATTTTGCAGGGTAAAATTGAAGGAAAAAGAGCCCCAGAACGAAGAAGAATATCCTGGCTTGCTAACCTAAGAGCTTGGTATAGAAAGACCTTAACACAGCTATTTCGTATAGGCACCAATAAAATCATTATAGCCAGAATGATCGCCAACGTTCGGAACGGACAGGCACCCTAAGAAGAAGATTCAGAATTATCTTAACTGCATTGTTTATTTGAAACAGATTATTGGTAAATTGATTTTTTACGTTTTTCTCCATCTACGATGTGGCGTTCTATGGGGAAGCCGTTGGGCAAAAAAACTTTTTTAGATTTTTTTGGTGGCTCCAAAATTGACGTCCTAAGTAAAATCCAGCTTGTTCGTATGATTTTTAGAGATCAAATCTACGACAACTTGACTATATAGAAATATAGAGTTTCACTTAGATATGCCACTAGAAAACAGTCTGAGAATCTCAAAGCACTTGGAGAAAAAAAAATTAATAACTGTAGAAATTCTGAAACTTATAGAACAACGAAGAAAACATAAAGCAAAAGTCCTGAATAAATACAGAGAAACGGAGGGAAACATCAAAAAGAAAATTCTGAAAACCTCTCTGACCGATACAATAAAATGTAAGATCTGGATAAAAAGTATAATGGCTTTAATATATAAAAAATGATAGAACAATACTCTTAAAATAATAGATTAAATATAATATTTAATGGTGAAAAAGAAGATATTACCAGAAGAATTCATCTGTCATCAAAAACACAAAAGATGAGAAAACTAGTATACCAGGAGATGTGCCAATCGAATGATTAAAACTCATTGATAAAGGTGTTACTGATGTAATGGTTGAAGTTGTTAATCTATGTAATATATGAGACTGATACAATATCCAGACAATGGCTGCAATCGGCCTTTGTAGCAGTTCTCAAAAAGTCAAGTGCAACAATCTGAGCAGATCAAAGAAAAATAGCTGTAACGAGTCACACACTTTTGAACAAAATAATAACATTTTTGAAAATAATACACAGCAAAATTGTTAAAACTACTGAATATGAAGTTAGTGACGCTCAATTTAGCTTTAGAAATGGTATGGTCATAAGAGATGCTTTGTTCAGCGAGAATGTGCTAGTTTACAGGTGCATATGAATATAAATCAGCATTGATGTGAATCAGCATACATGTACATAATAATATGTTTTGTAGACTTTAAAAAGGCATTTGATATGTTTAAACATAAAAAGCTTAAAAGGCAATAAGTAGATACATTATAAAGCTAAAATATTGATATTCGTCATATGAAAATTATATTATCTACTCTATATTGGAATTAAATTGCCAAAGTAAAAGTTGGCAATCAGTACAACCGCAATATCAAAATACTGAGAGGAGTTCGCCTGAGTTACATGCTATGCCCACCACTTTTTAATGTTAACTGTGAACCGATATTTTAAAAAGCACTCTCAGATTCAATCAGAATCAATAAAGAAATTTTAAATAACTTAAGTTTTGCCGACGATACGATAATGACAGATAACAACAGTGGTTTACAATACGTAATGCAACGCATACTATCATCAATACAGGCTGAAGATAATTTTAAAGGAAACTAAATGCATGATCATGACTAAATCAGCAGATGCAAACATCCAATTGATTATTAAATATACTGTTATTAAGAGTGTGGATACTTATTTCTATCTACTCATACTTGGAAACATGAATATTACCCAATGTACTTACTTACTTACTAGCCAACGCCCACCCTTGGCATGTTAGCCATTTGGTGGCGCGCTGACCAGTATAGACAAGCCGTTTCTCGTAGGCGATCTTCATCCTCCTCGGGTGGGTCTGTTTTCAGGGCTGGACACTCTGGAAAGTGAGCAGCATCCATCTGAGGCTGATCACGTAGTGGACAGTTGTCATTTTCGCGGACGCCTATGCGACGTAGATGGGAGGCCAGGTAGTCATGCCCCGTAGTTGTTCTGAACACGGCTACACTAATGGGTCTCGGCAAGTTGCGAGGAATTGGTGACTCTATTAGGTGGACCCAAGATTTTCCAGCACCAGCTTGTATTTGCTGCTCTTTTATGTTCGCTTTGATTCCTATTCTAATGGTGGACTTTGCTGATGTGTACGATTGGAAGCTAGGGGGCTGTGGAAGAGTAGTGCCTTCTTTCGCAAGTTCATCCGCCGCTTCATTTCTTTTAACACCGACATGACTAGGGATCCATTGTAGAGTAATCAGCCACCCTTTTTCCATCAAGTTCGATAGTTGGAGGCGGCAAGCTATTGTTTTGGCACAGTTGGTGTATCGATTTGTCGACAGTTCGACAGTCGGCTTGGCAGTCGATGAAGAAGGCAACTTTTTTTGGGGGTGTTGGAAATTCTCAAGATTTTTTGCAGCTTCGTGTATAGCAGCAATTTCGCCGTCGTAGTTGGTTAGAGGGGCACCCACAGCTATAGAGCCTTTAAAGAACGTTTAGACATATCCTGCTCCTGTTCTTCCCGAGTCCGGCATCGAGAATCCATCGCAGTAGATGTGGAGCCACTCATGTGCTGGGTACTTGGTGTGTATCGTCTCTAGGGCGGCTTTCCTTAGGGCAATGTCTGACGATAAGTGCTTCGGGTCGTTATGGTTTTCAAGCAGTAATTCTGTATTTGGTAGACAGCGGGCCAGTGTGGTTTGCGCTGGGAAGGGGGCGGCTTCCGACAGGACAATGTGGTATTTTTCCATGATTTGGTTTGCTACTGTAAGCGGAGTGGTTTGTGTTTTTAGACGTGAGGTTGCTTGTCCATATTCGTCCCATTTTGTGGAAGTATTCGTCTTTGCCTTTCCCAGAAGGTTAACGCGTGTTGCTCTTTGCGGCATTATATTGGTTCAATACCGGTCTGGGCTTCCATTGATGTAATCGGTGTTGATTTTGGAGCACCGGTGATAACGCGAAGGGTAGTGTTCTGGGCGACTTCAAGCTTGGAGGTGGTGTTTGTACTCGCAGTTATTGTAGCTTCACTCCCATATTCTAATATCGGCCGGATATAGGTTTTGTATGTTGCTACCAGGACATCTTGCGTAGCGCCCCACTTTGTTGCTGTGAGACGTTTGAGCAGTCGACATCCCTTTGTGTCTTTCTCTACAATGGCGTCGATTGGGGGTTTCCACGTCATTTTCTTATCTATGTACACCCCCAAGTATTTTGTTACGTCCTGTCTTTCCAGATCAACTCCTTTATACGTCAGCTTGACAGCAGTCTGTTTTGTTGAAAGGCCAAGTACTTGATATACGGTTTTGGTTGTATTGACTCTTAGGCAGTTTTCATCCGCCCATTTTTCTAGATTTAGATAATACCCAATGTAGAACAAACCAAAGATATTAAGTCACGTACTGAAATAGCACGTGCATGATTCATTAACCTAAACTATTTTTTTGTTGTCGAATTCTTCGGTGTTACATTTTCTCTACTCTTCTTTAGGGCTTGAAAGCACGGATACCAAAACAAGTGTATATAAATAAGTTTAAATTCTGGTGTTACAGAAGAATCCTGTAAATATAAGAAACTTAAAGGATTGGAAACGTAGCTGAAATAATATTATCTATCAAAAGACGAAAAGTTAAATACTTAGACATGTGATGAAAGGGCAAAAATACCTATTATTACAACTAATTATGTATGGCCAAGTTAGAGGAAAGCAAAATATTGGAAGACGAAGAACATCATGGCTTAAGAACTTAGGGGATTGGTTTAAATGCAGTAGTGCAGATCTATTTAAAGAGGCATTCAACAGGGTCCGCAAAGAAGACGAACTTAAAGAAGAAGCGATACAGCGTAAAAAGAGCAATATGATCTCAGTAGCATTCATAATCACTATGCATCTGTTAAGATGTGTAGATTGGAAAAATTATAAAAATATATTCTCTTGACATCGCATATATTCTTTTGATGTTATTATCGTTTATTTCTAATAACGAAAGAATATTATAGCGACGTCGTTGAATATCAAGCTATCCTGCGTAATAAAGGAAAACGAAGAAAGGACAAAGAGCATCAAGCAATCAATGAAAGACGTCATTAAAGCGGGAAATTGAGCTTTATTAAACGAGACGCACAATAATTAGGGAATCCAATATGTACCGCAATTAGGACGGCGTTCAAGATGCAAATATTTAGGTCGGGATTTGCCGTGTACTTTTCTACACTGAAGAATTTGTTTTATTATCCGATAAATGTTGAAAACTATATAAATATTAATTAATTTAATGCGTAGGATATATGTAGACTTTTGAGTTAGTTAATTGTTCTTTTATTTTAAGCAAAAGTCCGGGTGCCAAATCAATTTCAAATCGCATAATACATTTACTGCAAAAGTTCTTTCTATATTTGAAGACGAATTTTCCTTATAATTGCTTCGTAGGGGGTGTTACCCAATGCCCCGTCTATATCGAGAAACTCATCCAGCATCACCTCTTGGTTTAACAGAATGTACTTCTGCTATATGTACAATACGGTCTAGAGAGTCCTGCTTAATACTCATACTGTCTCTGATATATCAAATTTTCAACCTATTTATACCTGTAAAGCAGTTTTATTTATTTATTTTGTAAAGTATTTAGTACTTATGACATTAGACTAATCGGCCTCAAAAACATCGCTTTTTTCTATCATGTTTCGTTAAGTTTGGGTATATAAGTATTGAAAACACATGCCAGTGATTACTAAAACTGTATGTCATAGTAATCATTCCGGTTAGCTGCCATGTCTTTAATGGTATCAATTTTGTAGGAAAGTGCACTAAGTAAGTTATTTCAGTGTCTATTCAACATTTTTAGTGTAGTCATCTGTCCCTTTGGAGCAAAGGAATGCTTACCTAAAGGTTTTTTAAGAGAACTTTATGTAGTCTTGACAATTTTGCTATCTGCTGTCTCCTTACAGTCATTTAGCCACGAATATCCTTTTTTATCTTTCCACGGTTTCTTGTTTTTTTAGTCAGATCTTCGTGATAATCGTCCCTCTCCTTGGCGATCAACTTTTTGATCGGTTGTCATTTCACCACGCTACTTTCCTGTTAGAATTCTTAGCTATCTCCGGACCATTGTCTTCGAACGCTGACATAACAACCTCTTAGAATTGTCTCATGTATAAATTGGCTCATAACCATGTCTATATCCAACGTATTCCTTATCTTCCCTTTAACCCGTCCTAAACAATATCCCACGACTGCCTGATGTGCTTCTCAGTTTGTTTTACGAAAGTACCGATCAATTTTGTTGATAGGCTTATTTGCTATTTGTGTGTTATTTCAGAATATGTGTGTTTATGGGCTGAATAAGACACCCTAGCTTACACATTTTTTAACAGTTCTAGCCTCATGAGCTCTGGTTGCTATCACATTGTGGTGCTGATAAATTATGAAGTGACGAAAGTTGGTTTATTTTTTTTTTCTACGTTTGGTATTTTTAAATTATATTTCAGAATAACTTAAAGTAATAAGTCACCTCTTTCGTTTTTCTTTGTACTTCTCCAAATCACATGGTGCACATTTACATCACAGCCGATAATCAATTAAAGTAAAGGAAATAGAAAAAGGTTTCATGCTATATCTGTAGAAATGAATTGCATACGTTATACACTTTTTATTTAACTGAACTATAATAAAATTAACATTTGAAACATTAAATAAAATGAAATGAAATGGACTGTATAGTTTCTGACTGGCTTGTTCGATGGTCGCTGGCTAAGAGAGAGAGGGCGACTTGTTAAAGCCGACTCCGCATGGTCGGCCGGAACACCACGTTGCCACGTTGATTCAAGTTTTCACCATATTCCCCGCCTTGAACGGTTGGTTCAATAATACTGGTAGAGGACATATTTTAGTTACAGCTCTTTTTAAAGTTCCTTTCGACGTCTTCACTGTAACGACTCGTACTACGCCGTCTGGACCTGGGTGAACTTCACTGATTCGTCCTAAAATCCATTGACATGGAGGAACATTCTCATTTCTGATGGTCACCAATGTACCACATTCCAAATTGGGTACCTTTTGTTTGCCCTTATATCTGCTTTGAAGGCTGGAAAAGTAGGAAGTAGACCATTGCTTCCAAAAACTTTGCTGCAATTGTTGAAGCAGCTGAAATCTTGTTAACTGGTTCAGTTTTACCGTTTCACCAAAAGCTGGATCAGGAACAGCAGTATGTGATCTTCCAATCAAGAAGTGAGATGGGGTTAAGGGTGAAAAGTCATTAGGGTCTGAGGACATAGGGTAAAGGGGACGGGAATTTACCGTAGCCTCAATTTGTGTTAGTATCGTTACAAATTCTTCATACGTTAATAAAACATTTTTAATTGTCCTTAGTAAATGATGTTTTACACTTTTAATGTTAGATTCCCACAATCCTCCAAATGACGGAGAATTCGACGGAATAAAATGCCATTGAATATTTTTATTTGTGAAAAAATTTGAAAATGTATCATAAGAGGTAGACAAAAACTTAAATAATATATTTAACTCATTTTTTGCACCTACAAAATTAGTCCCATTATCCGAATATATGTGAGATGGTTTACCTCTGCGAGCAACAAATCTTCGAAATGTTGCGATAAATGCTTCGGACGTAAGAGCAGTGACTAATTCTAAATGAACTGCCTTTGTACTGAAACAAATGAACAAACAGATGTATGCTTTATACGTTTTACAACCACGACCTTTGCGATCTTTAAGGACAAAGGGTCCTGCATAATCAACACCGGTGTGATCAAATGGAAATGAAATATTTACTCTAGATTGAGGTAAATCGGCCATGAATGGAGTAATTTGAGTTGGTTTAAATTTGTGACATGTTATGCAATTTCTAACAACAGATTTTACTGCATTAATGCCTCCTGTTGGCCAATATTGCTGCCTTATAGTATACAATAATAATTGTGGACCTGCATGAAATAAATTTAAATGTTCATCCTCAATTAGCAACTGAGTAAGCCGATGCTTACCATCTAATAAAAAAGGATGTTTGTGATTATACTCTAACCCAGAGTGGGTTAATCGACCACCTACTCGTAACAAATTATTACCATCAATAAATGGCGACAAAGCTAAGAGTTTGTGATTTCGTTTGACTTCTTTATTAGCTTTGATTAATTGTATTTCTTCCTGAAAACATTCATTTTGAGCTAATTTAATTAAACTTAATCGACCTTTTTCTAATTCATCTTGTGATAAAAAGGGGATGTACTGATTTTTGCGAGAGCCATGATTGCTGGATGTTGCATCTGGTAGTTTTCTATTTTTGCTAGAATTAAGTAGGTTCCTTAAGTACCTTAAACAATAACTGTGGACTCGCAACAGTTTACGAAAAGTAGAAAATTTATTAAAAATAATAAATTGATCTGTTCTTGAAATTAAGGAGATTGGTTTTTGTTTGATTTCTGGAATAATAATAGAATCTGACTGTTTAAATGGTGGAGGAATAAAAGAGCAATCCAGTAAAAATATAGGACCATTCCACCAAAGACGTTGATTAAGTAACTCATGGGGATAAGAGCCTCTTGAAGCAATATCAGCTGGGTTATCCTTTGATGCAACATAATGCCATGAACGACTTTTTGAGAGACGCTGAATTTCACTAACTCTATTGCCTACAAACACTTGAAGATTACTTGGATCTGCGTGTAACCAATGTAACACAATTTGTGAATCACACCAATAAATTGGAAGTATAGAAACCCCTATTGCGTCTATAACTGATTTCATTAATTTTGCCAATAATACAGCTCCACATAATTCTAATCGTGGAATTGTAAGTAGTTTTATAGGAGACACCTTGGTTTTTGAACATAATAAACGAACTGTAATGTTTCCAGAATTATCGAAGCACCTGATATACACAACTGCGCTGTAAGCATTGAACGATGCATCGCTAAATCCGTGTATCTCGTATCGTTGATGCGATTCGGTTAAAATAAATCTGTTCAATTGAAATTGATTTATCAAATGTAATTTGGACTTGAATCGATTCCAGTCCTCTACTAATTCTGTGGGAATCTGATCATCCCAATTCAGTTTTTGTTTCCATAACTTTTGTAATAATATTTTGACCAAAATAATGCATGGACTGATAAGTCCTAACGGATCATAAACCTTTGCAATCTCTGACAAGATCTGTCTTTTTGTATTTATTGTTTTTTGTTGTTCTGGAAGATTGTAACATAAAATATCGAGTTTAGGAATCCATTGTATTCCTAGTGTCTTTACAGGATCTGAATTTCCCAAGTTTAAGACGCTAAGTTCATCGGCATTGTTCTTTAAATGTTCTATAATGACAGGATCATTGGAAACCCATTTGCGTAAATTAAAACCACTTGACTGCAGTATATTAGAAATGTTTCTGCAGGTTTGTTTCGCAACATCACAATCATCAAAACCTGTAATCAAATCATCGACATAAAAATCCTCATGAATTAATTTGGATTCTAATGGAAAATTATCTTGACAATCATAAGAAATTTGTCTTAAACATCTCATTGCGAGATATGGAGCACTCGAGGTACCGTATGTCACGGTATTTAAGGTCATAATTGAAAGAGGATGATGTACATCTTCTCTCCAAAATATTTTTTGTAAATGTCTATCATCTGGATGGACATCAATACACCGATACATCTTTTCGATGTCTGAAATAACTACATATTTATGAAACCGAAACCTTAACAATATTGCAAAAATATCATTTTGAATAGCTGGTCCTGCGTACTGAATAGAATTAAGAGACTTACCAGTTGTTGTATTAGCAGAACCATTGAAAACAACCCTTAATCGTGTACTAAGGCTTTCATTGCGGAGCACCCCGTGATGAGGTAGAAAATATGAACAAATGTTGTCATCGAAATATGTGTCAATTGACATATGGTTAAGTGCCTGGTATTCTTGCATAAATGAAACATAAAGATTCTTTAATTGAAGATCTTTTTCAAATTGTCTTTCAAGATTTAGAAATCTCCTCACAGCTAAGTCTTTTGAATCTCCTAACTGTTCTCTACTTTCTTTTAATGGAATCTTGAGAATAAATTTACCAGTTGAATCTTTAGAATATGTATTCTTGAAATGATCTTCACATATGTTGTCCTCTTGAGAAATTAACTTTGTATTTGAAACTTCTTCTATTGACCAAAATTTTTCAAGATCCTTCTGTACTTGATCATTCTGTACAAAAAAACATTGGACCTTATCGACATTTTGTGACCACAACCCGGCAACTACATAACCAAAACATGTATTTTGTAAGACAGGAAGATTTTTACCCAGAGAAATTTTTCCATTTCGAAGTATATCCCAGAATAAATCGGAACCAATAAGCATATCAACTGATTGTGATCTATGAAACGAAGGATCTGCCAAAGAAATGTTTTTAGGAATATTTAATTTAGAACCTTCAATGTTATAAATAGGTAAATTTTCTGTAATTTTAGGTAGGACAAAACATGTTAAATTGAAGATATCTGAATCATAAGTAGATCCAATAGAAACATTGCATTTATAACGTAGGGTGGAAGTGACACGATTGATCCCCACTATTGAAAGATTTGCATCTATTTGCTTTAGGTTAAGTTTTTTGCATAATTTTTCTGTTAGAAATGAAGTCTGGCTACCACTGTCAAGAACAGTTCTTACCTGATGAACTTGACCATTATCATCCCATATATTAATGATGGCAGTAGACAGTAAAACATATGTATTATTAGTTTTTGAGAAATTAGACACAGCTAGCTCTGTCGCGTTATTTGATTCATGACAATTGGTGCCATTATTTGTTACTTGTAATGACTGAGCTTGAGCTGCTCGCATATTTGAATTTGTAATGTGATTAATTGAATAAGTTCCTTGATCCTGATAATGATGCAACAGGGTATTATGTTTACCTTTACAAACTTTACAGGACCCATGACTACAATCTTTACTAAAATGTCCCTTGCATAGGCAATTTGTGCATAATTTCATACCTTTAATCCTTGTCCATCTTTGAGAAACACTTAATTGTAAAAATTGAGGACAATAGTAAATAAGATGATCACTTTGACATAAATGACATATTTTCTTTGCATTAGAAAGATTATTTGACACTAAAGATACATGTTTTTTAAATGGTTTTCTCTGTTGAGAACTTTGTTGAACTTGAGAGTTGACATTTATTCCCCTCTCTTCAAGCTTTTCTAATTGATTTGCTTTGTTATCTAGAAATTTAAATAAATCATTGACTTCTGGTAAAGTATCTTTATCGTATTTTTGCTCCCATTCTTTTAAAGTAACTTTGTCTAATTTGTCTGAAATAATATGAATCAACATAGCACTAGATAATGGATTTTCATAAGACAAGTTTAAATTCTTTAAAACAAGCAAATGTTGATTAACTGTATCTACTAATTCTCTTACAGCACTAGCACTTTCTTGTGTGACTGATTTTAAATTAAATAACGATTTAATATGACTATTGACAAGCAAATGAGGATTGTCAAACCGTTTGCATAAAGCCTGCCATGCTAAAATATAATTTTGTTTAGAAAATTCTAAATGCTTAACAATTTGTTGCACTTCTGTGCCTAAAGAAGTTCGTAAGTAATGGAATTTTTGAATGTCATTCAATGAAGAGTTTTGATGAACTAATAACTCAAATGTTTCTTTAAATTCTATCCATTTGCAAAACTCTCCATTAAAGGAAGGAATTGTGACTGGAGGAAGCTTGACAAATTCTACTTTATTTTCAAATAACTCGCTGTGAGTTGTATTATTTGTTTCAGAACTAATTATAACATTTAATTTGGATACCAAACATAAAGCACTTGCTGTGTAAGTAGCATGGTCGTTTGTAAAGTTAATTCGTTCAGCATATTCATTTTCTAATTGATCATCATCACATTCTTGTTCAATGTCGGTTTGTAAATCATTAAACTCATCATATAATGAACCTAATTTTGCAGATCTTTGTTGTAAATCAAAAATGATTGTCTGTTCTATATGTTCACTATCATCGTATAGTTTTTGAATTTTGTTGAAAAATGAAATAAAACATGTCAATTGCTGTTTAATCGAACCTCGTTTACGTCTTAGTTTTTTAAGATCAGCCATTATGTAAAATAAATTGAAATAAAATCTACTGTGAGATTTCTAACATTAAATGCATAAATGAAAACATAAATTTCACACTTTCAAAGTAATAAAAAACTTGTTTTTACGTTAAAATGAACGTACATACATATATTGTAAAGCTTTTAATAAACACTTGCAATCATTAAATAAAAAAGCTTTAATAAAACAATGAAAAGAACCAAGTTTTTAAATTACTTATTAGTCCGTAATGAAAATAATAATTAATTTTTTGAATCCTGCATAAATATTTTAAAATCGGATATGTTAAACTAATCGGCAACGCTGTACAAATATACTTGATATGAACTGAGATTTTAACCGTATGGAAAACCGGTTAAACAATAAATTTCGGCTACCGGTAGGGTTTTAGATAGGTAAAGAAACACGTTTTGTAAATTTATGAGGTTAGGAAATTGAATAATGAAATAGGACTCACTTGTTTTTGCATCAAAATTATTGTAATCTTCTTTCCATCTGGATCGTACGGACCAAACTTTATGTAGAAATGAATTGCATACGTTATACACTTTTTATTTAACTGAACTATAATAAAATTAACATTTGAAACATTAAATAAAATGAAATGAAATGGACTGTATAGTTTCTGACTGGCTTGTTCGATGGTCGCTGGCTAAGAGAGAGAGGGCGACTTGTTAAAGCCGACTCCGCATGGTCGGCCGGAACACCACGTTGCCACGTTGATTCAAGTTTTCACCAATATCTCACTAGCTATTTCAACTCCCTTGGTCGTAATTGTACGGGATTATCATATGGGAGGTATTCTGTTCCGGGAATTATCTTCTTTATATTTCCTCCCTCTATGGTGTTTATCTTTACCGTCGTGAAATCTCTTCAATAAAGAATCATCAATAGCATTGCTTTGAAAGGTCGTTTAAATATTATAGAGGTCCTCGGGACCTTGACAGATCGGCTGTAAATAAGCTCTCCACCAATGCCAGATCGACCTCTTATTTTGCCTGGTAGACTTAGAGCTCTTGTATCAAAGTTACCTCGAACCTTCCCATAGCAATAACTCACATGACTATAATGGTTTTGATCTATATCGTTCTTAGTGTAATACCACGCTCAATCGACAAAAAAACTACACATCGGCGTCTTAAATTACTTTCATTTATGTTTTTGCATATTGTTGATGTCCTTCTTCTATTGAATACCAAATTAATAAATTATTTCACGTTCACACATTTATAGTTTATATCTTATTTTACGTTAACTGTTTTTATTATGGTTTTACTGCAGTACACCTGCCATTTAATTTCGTTCGTGAAACAATTTTTCCTAGTGTATATTACCTTCAAGATGAAAAATAATATAAGCTAAATTACTTAAAGAGCCAAGTCATCGTTATTTTTCTTTTCTTTTCATAGCTACCTAAATATTCTTGGATATTTTTATTACTCCTTGAGCAGAAAGATTTAAAAAAAAGGTAAAATACCGGCATCTCAAATAATGATTAAATAGAGTTTTGAAGGAAACTTTTATTAAGATCGTTAAAAGATAAAGGTTTCGAATTTTTGCATTAAGAAAAGAAAATACTTAACGAAAATATATAAATATTTGCTTTATTGGAATTTCTATTGAAACAAGGTGCCTTAGAAATGAATACTGATAATGAGAATGCGAGTTTTGTAAAGAATATGGATCTTAATAGCTATTAAATGCGATAAGAATACAATAGTTTTTTATGATGACAATTAGTAGAGAACAAAGAACCCGAAAAGCTGAAATGATAATAGCTGACACACATTTGACAGACCTGCTTTACATGTAAGAAGTTTTGGAAATCAAAAGTTTGATCAATCGATTGGATTAGATCCATCTTCATACCAATCCACTTCTTCAAGTCGACAATCATCATAGCTATTTGGATTTTTGAGACGACTGCTCTGAAAAGTTCATTTGATGTACATCCTTACAATTTTCTCAGGTTGCGCAGCTTGGACATTCTACGCCTCCCTATACTTTCTCTTTCCTTGGATCTTTACCTGCATAATCAGTTGCAGCAAGGTGTATTTCTCTCCACGTGTAATATGTCCGAGATATTCCAATCTTTTTGTTTTAATTGTATTTAAAATTTCTATTTCTTTATTCATCCTGTTCAGAACCTCTTTGCTTGTGATGTGTTCTGTCCACGATACTTTCAGCATTCTTCTATACACCCACAGCTCGAATGATTCTAGTTTTTTTATTGATGTCGTATTCATGGTCCAAGATTCCATTCCATAAATCAAAGTCGAAATAACATACCAACTCGCCAACCTAACCCTTAGTTCCAAATAAATCCCTTGTACATAGCACTCTTCTCATTTTGTTGAAATTTATTTTAGCCTTTTCTATTCTGATTTTGATCTCCTGAATGTAATTATTTGTGGTGTTATTCATTGTTTTCAGATATACGTATTTGTCCACTTGTTTGACGTTGGTTTCGTTTATTCGAAGATTCTCGTTATTTCTTTCAGTTTTCGGTATTCTTATAAATATCGACGGAACACCAATATATTAATTATGTAATTAATCGTATATAAAGCTCTCCATCATTATGGAACTAATTATGGAATAACAATCTACAAAAAGGGTCAAAAACAGAGTGTTATTACAACAAAACGATAGCCCTTGTTGCTCAGTCTAGCAAGATATTACTATATATAGTTCACCAGATATTTAAATCATACATTTATCAAGAAATACCCCAAGAACAAACATGATTTATGCTCCGATAAAAAGATAGATGTTAACATAATATGATAAAAAATACAACAAATTATAGAACATTTATAAATTATAGAACCCAACAAAATAGGGTGTATATAGTTTATCATCATCGTTTATTCTGTCTTTAAAAACCTTCTTGTATCCTGGCCTCCTTAAGTATTTCTCTCCAGTCGTTCCTATCGATCTCTATCAGAACGTTGGTTTTTCATCATAGCTACCTTTCTTCGCCAAGAACTTATGGTATGTAATAAATACTTCAATAAAACGAAGTACATAAAAATAAGCACGTTACCAGAAATCCACAACCAATTGTTATAGAAAACGACGTCATCGAAGTGAACGAATTTATATACCTAGGAGCGCTCATTAACACTGAAAATAATATGACCTCAGAGATAGACTGCAGAATTGGCACGGCTAACAGATGCTATTTTAAGCTCCAAAACAATAATACAGCCAATCCTAACATATGGTTCAGAGAACTGAACTGTAACAACAAAACCCTAACAAAAAGTAATGAAACAATGTTAGGATGTTTCCAAAGAAAAGTATTAAGGCTAATCTATGGAGCGGTCAATGACAATGGAGAGTGGAGAAGACAGTACAACTTCGAACTTTATAGAATATACCTGGATCCAGAGATCGTAAAATATATTAAGATATGACGTCTAAGGTGGATAAGGCATGTTATGCGGATGGAACTAAATGACGCAGCTAGAAAAATGGTCCTTGATAGACCCATTGAAACAAAATAGTCCTTTTTATTTTACAATTATGGTTAATTCCACTTAGATATTACCTACAAATGATATTTTTAGTGCAACAAAAAATAAAATGCTACAGATCGTTGAATATACACCAACAATCTGATTATTTCTGCATCAAAATCAAATATTTTGGTATAATTATCGCCTCTCAATATTTAACCAACCTCGCTGAATAAATAATACGGTACATTACAGTAAACAATAACGATATCATTGATAATTGCTTGTGTAATTGTAATCCAATATCGAAAATTATTTCAATACGTATTATAAATATTGAAATATTCTCCCACTGCCTATACTATTTTCCCGTTTTTGTAATTTAACGTGATTCACACGTCAATTACCATACGGATTATTTTGTGGTCACTGAAATGAGTTTGTGCTCCAGTGTCAACAAAAAAAAGAAACTATAATATGATAAAAGAAATTATAGGAAAAATAACACATACTAACATATTATACGTTTTATTAATGTTCTTGAGATAAAGCAAAAAAATTTGACATATCGAAATATAGGAATGTGTTCATTTTTTAAGAGGTATAACACTTTTAATAAATTGCTTCTTTTTCTTAAAAATAGAGTTAATATAAAATGAAAATTTGTGAAAGCCTGAAAATTTGGAAAAGAAATTTCACAACTTTAACGGTTGGTGAAAGTAATAATCTTGAAAATTTTTGGTAAAACTAAGCAAAGTGCTGTTTGAAGAGAGTAGAAGAAATAACGTCTCCTTCCTAACATAACTGTTCATGGTTCAAAAAACATGGCCAAAAACTAAATTCAAAGCACAGAAATTTAATGAATCTCTAAGGGTAAGTGTATAAATTAATTTCATTGATAAACTAAATTTATTTTTTTGACAGAAATATCTGTAAAAATATAGCCGAGTTTAATAAATATGTGACTCAGCAAAAACCTGAGTCGGCAATTGAGGCTATGAGAGCAAGAGTGGGCTAACCAACATATTGTTAATAATTGAGTTATATATTGCAATCACTTCTAATGACCTAAAGTTTTAAAGCGAAACCGGTCTAACCAACATTTTCGTCTATTTTAACATAAATCTTTCCAGTAAGGTGATCTTGCATTATAAAAAATAACAAAACTTTTAAAACACGAATGGGCTAACCCACGAAGTTGTGAAATAGACATTGTAACATTGTTCAATACATAAATACATAAAAGAGTGCAAGAGTGGGCTAACTATCCTGTTTGTAGAATAGACCGGTTTTTAGGAATCCTTTATAACTTTTACAAACGAGAACATACTAGTAATCCTGTCTCATTCCATATATTTTGAAAAATATTTAATACCGAATTTAATATTGTATTCCATGCACCAATTACGGATCCGTGCAAAAATGTGTTTTATATAATAATAAAATAAAGTTCTCAATAGTTCAAGCAGAAAAACGTGAATTTTAAATAATACTAAAGTTTCACCAACGAAAAGCAGACCGTGCTAGATGTGGTATGAAACAAAATGCAGAGTATGCAAGACAAAATCCTGAAGAAATTACATTTTGACTTAATGTGAACGTTG
Source organism: Diabrotica balteata (assembly GCA_918026665.1). Lineage (NCBI taxonomy): Eukaryota > Metazoa > Arthropoda > Insecta > Coleoptera > Chrysomelidae > Diabrotica > Diabrotica balteata. The sequence goes on along the minus strand of OU898279.1, from coordinate 51,058,374 downwards.
CTCACACCAGTTATCAGCACTGGGATTTCTTACTATAAACGTCAGTTGTGGACTTACGTCTTAGGACTCCATAATTTGGCTACTAATAATGTTCATATGTATGTTTGGAACTAGATGCAAGCATCACGAAGACCTCAAGAAATAGGATCCTGTTTATAGCATTATTTTAAAAATGTTGTTACAACAAAAAATGTAATACTATATTCTGATCAATGCAGAGGGCAAAACCCTAACATAAAAATGACTGTCATTTGCGATTTTATTGTGTGATATCCTGATATTGTGGTGAAAAATATTGATCATAACTTTTAGTCAGCGGACATTCTTAGCTTGCCTGTGACCAAGATTTCGGAGTAATAAGTAAGCAAAACAATATTTTTAAAGATATCTACGTACCTGACGACTGGAAAAAAGTCACATGCACGAAAGAAAGCACATTTTACGGTAATAAAGATGAAAGAAAACGATTTTTATTCTACTAAGAAGTTAGAAAGAAGTATAACAAATCGCAAAGTTGAGACACAAAAATCAAAAGTCCAATGGCTACAGATTCAGTGGTTGCAATACAAGAAAACAAATCCATTTACAATTTACTACAAATACAGCAATAATGCAGATCTTCTCTTTTGCTTACTATATAAATAACGCCCAATAATCGAACCAAAAAAAGGTCTTTTGAAATTACTTTCATTTATACCTACAATACATCATGGATTTTACACAAGCACCAGAAAAATAAGATCCACTATACAGCAAGAAGAAAAGTTCATTAACGATTAAAATTAAGTATTTTTGTTACTTTGTTTTTTAATAAAGCGTATTTTCAACATTGATATTGTTTAAATGTATTGTACTGCAGGTCTAATCCACATTCCTATTAAAATTTTTAAGGGCACACTGATGCAAAAGCGGTCTAATCCACAAAAAAGCTTAAATTTTTATATTTTTGTTAAATATACTGCAAGATCTGATACTGAGTTTTTTGTTATTAGTTATTGATTTGTAAACAATGACTACCTTTTGGCATCATATTTTAATTTTATAAAACTTCAAAAAAACGCATATATTCTTGGTTCATGTAAATCCACTATTCAATATTTGGGGTTAGCCCACTCTTACTCTCATAGCCTTAATTAATCTCCAAGATTTTCACGCATTTCTGCATTTCACTGAACGAGTTTGAAGTGATTGAAAATACTAATAAGAAGTGGCTAAGCTCAGAGGAACCAATTTAAATGGCCAAAGAGACACAAAATCCCAAGTGAATGTTCGGGCTAGCTTTTCTACACTAAGGCCTGACTGAGAGATAAAACGACAAATATACGGGATAATGAAATTATATAGATAAGGGAGGAACGTTTTAGCACCAAAATTTAATGAAATGCGGGAAGACAACTGGAAATATAAGGTTACAAAAAGGTACTATACGCAGATGTATGGAGTTGCTTAAGAAAACGGAATGTGGGCTCCACTCAAGAATAACTTGAGAATTTCAAAGTAATGAACAACAAGAAATAGAAAAACTCCCTATTTACCTTGTTCTGCTATATAATATACTGGTTGGTAGAAAACAAAATAAAAAGTCAAAATACTAATGACAAATATATTATTCATTAAACAATATTTATTAATAAAAATGTATTCATTTGTATACATACAGATATTAAGACACGTTAAGATAAGCAGTAGTGGTGGGGGTGGAGGAACTCTAGAACCAAATGGTCACATAAAATAAATTACCACCACTACAGCGCCAGGTAAAAGGTATTATTAGAAAAACAAATCAGTGTCCGGATGAAAAGCAAAAGTGTTCTAAGGGTAGTACTTTGTCTAAAATAATCCTTGACTAGGTAAAGTCAAAAATGAGAACAGAACAACTAAGGTTACCAAAAACTGATTACCTTACCTAACACAAAGTTAAATGGTAAGGTACTTACAAATAAATAGGACCACAAGCGTCCCAGTACTAAGAAATTTGTATGATCAGATACCCTTTATACGACTATTATTTAAGATTTCTGTATAAATTTAATTTTTCCTTCTCTTATTAAAAACCTCCTTTAAATTTATTTTTCCTCCTCTTAAATTTTAAAAATTGCTTTATTTTAAATATTATTAACCATTACTTAATACTGCTTTATTTAACAGAAAAAACCTATTACTGATTACAAAAAGACTAGAGATAATGTACCTGCCTTATATGCATATAAAACACCTTAATCTAGCTGTAACTGTATACCAGAATATTGATATGAAATATAAACAAATGCTTATCATTTTTCCCACAGATGTTTCCATTAAAAACAAGTCCTCTTAGGGTTCAATCCTTGTACTGGATGCGACAAAATCCAAAAACTAGGCAAGGTTGTTGGTGAAGGAAGTCAAGTCAGCTGCTATGTTGATGGCAGTGGAAATTAGGCAGTAGTGTTTTGTCCATGTAATGGTATCCAATATTATCAACCAATTTGCAACAATATGAGTGGTGATAATATTGATAGAAGTGGGACGAAATCTACAAAACAACATTCAAGAAAAATTGAGTAATCTCTACAGGAAAAGTTATAACAGCACATATTTTCACATTGGATCAACAACTTATATAGGTTTTTTACCAAAACAAACAAACATGCTGATGGATGTTGTCAACTTGTGACGTACTGCCGTATAAAATATCCATGTGGCTCAGAACTTTTTTATCGTATTTATAAAAATGACACAAAATCCACTGGCTATGTAAATAAAAAACATGGAACTCATATGATTAGAAGACCTATGATTTTACGATGATAACGGCTAAAATAACAATATATATATATATATATATATATATATATATATATATATATATATATATATGAAATGATTTCAATATGTCAAAGAGGATATAACTTAAAGGGATTTTTATATGAGTTTGTTGTTCATGAATTTCATGAAGCCATCACAATGTGGGGTCGACTCTGAAATAAAAGGGAGAAAAGATTAGTAAATTGCTAAATAAATTAATTTTGACTTACCTGGTATAGTGTTAATAATTTCTGAATAGTATAGTTGCCTAGTGTATAGGTGAATCGTCTAAACCTTAAAAGGAATAAAAAAGAAGAATTCTTAAAAAATTATTTAAACATAGAAATTTTAAAAATAAACGTCAGAAAAATAAACTGTCAAAAGTCTGTGGGAACTAAATTAATAGGGGTTTTGTTAAATAAATTACAATGATGTGGAGATGAAAAGAATAAATTATATTAGTATTGTTAAGTTTTATATCTGAATTTTTTTTTATAAATTCCCAAATTAGATGTGATTAAAGTGCTTATGAGAAATTAATGTGGTTTGACAAATATGTCAAAACAGGACAGTTTTATGGTTGAATAAAATAGAAGACGGAATAAAAGAAAGAAAGGGGGTTGCTGTTAGCAACGAATAATTTTGGTGGTTGGTGCTAGCTATGGCGGTTAACAAGGAAGAATAGGTTGTTGGAGGCGACGAAAATTTTGGAGGAAGAGCCCTAAAAAGGTGGAATAGTCCGGGAGTGCTTTAAAATCGTTTAATTATAATTTAGTTTTTCCACATTTTCAAATAGAGATATCCAGAATTTGTTCCAGAGAGTAAGAGAAATTTTGACTTATAAATTATAATTGGAGTGCAGAAATGTCATTTAGATTGAAAAAGTAAAAATTCATGAATTAACTAATTGCGATAGGCCTTAAAAATTGAAATATTAATGATCATTTAAATAAAAATATAATAGTACGTACCTTTAACTTCCGAAGAGAGGATAGATATTCCAGTATCACCGATTATTTTGCGAGTAGTTAGTTTTCTTTAAAAAAAAAAAAAATCAGAACTGTTTGAAAGTGAGTTTGGATAATAATTTTGGGGATCATTTGAAATTTTGATTATATTTTAATGCTAGTTATAAGTCAGCGGCATAAAGTGTTCAGTTTTCTTTTCTTTATATTTCATTTAAACACTTTATAAAGTTGCAATAGTCATTTAGATTTGAGGTAATTGTAGAGAGTTTCCACATTTTGTAATCAAATTCTATTTTCACGACACATTAAGGTTTACACGATTCCTATTTTTGTAAATTTTTAAAGGCAACCCAAGTTGCAGACGAATTTTATTGTTTATATTAAATTTGTTCAATATTAATAAATAACGTGCTTCATTTGGGTTAATTTATCAAAAATATAAAGTAAATTTTGGTTTAATTTCTTTTTGAACTCTACCAGGAGACTACAGAGTTGACGTCACACAGTGACAGATTGCTTAGAACAAATAATTGAGCTAGCCGAGGTATAGTATATTAACAACGAACTACATACTTTTAAAATTCACTTCAATTCAATTAAAATTATATTTATTAACAATAAAACATAAAAATAATAAAAACAAAACTATTACAATTGGCGCTAACAACGTGGAGCCTCTGGGAAAACAGAAATAAGGGTGTTTTTTTTTTAAGCAGATTTATTAATAATACACAGATTAAAATAAAAACAAATTGGTGTGATTAGAGTTGTAGAGATTCTGGGGTAGTTAAAGTTAAATTTGAGAATAAATAGAGATTAGGATAAAATGGCAGACCGAATGACTTTAAGAAATGGAAAAGAAATCGTACCGAAAGAGAGTGAAGGAGAACAGGTGTTAGAACAGGAACAGGGTATACAGGTAGATGAAGAAAGCAGAGGAGGATCAGGAGAATTTGTAGTACAATATTTAGAGCAAGGCAGACAAGAAGCAGGACAAGGTGATAGAGAGGGAAGTCTAACAGATAGTTTGAGAGAGGAGTTGGATGAGACAGTGAGAGATAGACGTGATGAAAGTGTGGATGAATGTAGAGTGCAGGAGGAGAGACGTAGGGAAGGAGATGTTGGAGAGTCAGGGATGACACAGATGGATATGAGGCAAATAATGCGGATGTTACAACAGATGGATCATAATATTAGGGGAGATATGCACAAAATGGATAGTAATATTAACAATATTAGGGGGGATATGAACAAAATGGAAAATAATATTAAAGGAGAACTTAGGGAAGAGTTAATTAAAATGAGGGAAGAAATCAAAGAAGAAGTGAAGATAGTCAGGGAAGAGATGCTACAAATTACCCAAGGTTTAGAAGAGAAAGTAGAACAGGTCAGAGGAGAAAGTGAGAATTTTAAGAGGAATGTACAGGAGGAGATATCCAGAGAAAAGGCCATAATTAGAGCGGAAATAGGACAGGAAATTGGGAGCAGATTTGTAGAGTTGGGAACAGCCATTAAAGAGAATTTACCAATGGAAATAAACAAAGAAGTTAATAAGCAGAATAAAGAGATTGTTAGGGAGGTAGAAAGTGTTAAAAGGCAAACTCAGGATTATGAGGAAAAAATTACCATTATAAAAAATAATATAAAGAAGGGATTGCAGAATTTGGAACTGGAAATGGGTATGCATGCAAATCAGGCGGAAAAGGGAGATAGAGTATTACAGGGACAAGTTGAGGAATTGAGAGAGAAATTTAAAAATGCAAGTGAGGAGATTCAGCGTTTGGAATCAAATCTAGGACAAACAAGAGTAGTGAGTACTATGGTGCCGAGTTATAATGATGGGGGAATAAAGTTTGATGGAAACCTGAATCACTTACATCCTAGAATATTTGTAGATATCATCAAAAATAAGGTAAAGAATGTAAGGGATCCAATAGAAATGAAATTGAATATTCGAAACATGTTAGTGGGCATGCCATTATTATGGTTTTGCAATAATGAAAATTCCATAAATAATGTGCAGGAATTTGAGGCCAAGTTTATTAACTATTTTTGGGGAGAAAACCAACAGGCTAGTTTCAGGGAGCGGTTGTATTTTGGGAAATTCAATTATGAAAAAAGTACCAACTACAATCTGTACGCAATGCAGTTATTCCAGACAGCACAATATTTAGAACCGGCTATGCGAGAAGAGGAGATTGTCCTATACATTGCCAGGCAATATAACCATAACATGGCAGAAACAATAGCTCTCCACAATATAAAGACGATGGAAAGTTTGACAGGATATCTTCAGAGGATTGAGAGGAGTGTAGGGACGCAGAATCGAAATGGACAAGAGCAAGTGACATATAGGAATAACACAGCAAATAGACAGGGATATGTGAATCGAGGGAATAATTATAGGGAAAGAGAATTTGAGAGACAAAATAGAAGCAGGGATTTTACAAATAGGGGAGAGAATTTGAACAATGTCAGGAGAGATATCGGACGATATAACTGGGAACGTAGACAAGGGAATCCAAACAATGATAGAGAGAATAACTGGAGACAAGGGAATGACAGAGGCAATAATTGGAGACAGAACCAGGGAAATTATCCACAGGAGACGAGAAATAGGGAAGTTTACAGAGAAGGGAATCCAAGATATAATAGGGGGGAAAATGAGGAGAGAAGACAGGTGAATGTAGTTAGAACAGAGGAGAATAGGGGGGAAGCAAGTGTTGATGCAGAAGGGAGAAATTTTGCTTAGACCGCTCCTATGTGCATAATATTGTCTACTTATCAAAGTATGAACATCCAAGGGAGTTTATTAGAGATACTGGGGAATTAAATAAAAACAATAACACTAATACTTTAAAGTTTATTGAAGGGTACATACAAGATTCAGTATACAAGTTATTATTATAGATACAGGTTCAGAAGTAACTCTAATCAACAAAAACATTGTAAATAATTTAAATAATGCAATATTATGACACGAATTTTATATTATTAGATATAAGTTTTGTAAATAGAAGGATAATTAATACATAAGCATATCTTGAGATAAATTTGATAATAACATGACTCAAATAATTTATTGGGAACAGATGTACAGAATAATGATGAATTTATATATAAAAAAAAAGAGGTTGATTTATTTTCAAGTAAATTTATAGGAGTTACAAGTATAAATAAATGAGCAAATGTTATATGTGATTGTAAACGCTCTTTCGGAGAGCCCTCAGGGAAGTGGGTAAAAGAATGATTATCAATAAATCAATAAATTCTTCGAGTGTTACTTTTGTCTTTATTAAAGATTTTCTTTTCAAAATCAATTTAAAATCAATAGTAGAACAATAAAGTGAAAAGGTTAATTAACAAGTTCTTATAACCACTGCAGTGGGGTTCTAATTACAGTGTCGTACCAAGAAAATTGAGAAATTTAGTGTAATGTTCGATTCTACCAAAATTAATAATAAATTTCCACTTAGCTGTTAGAAAGTCTATCTTCTTGAGTTCTGGAGACTCGATCCCAGGTGAGTACTTAATATTTATTATTGTTATTTCCTTTAATAATCCGATGTTTTAGGTTCTTTCTCTCTTATGGACAATTGGATATCATCCGATCCTAACTAATATGGAAAACTGATAGCCAATCCCTTAAGGAGTCACGAGATGATAAATATTAGTTGAAAAGATGATCAAAACGGTTTGAGATTAAATCACAGAGTAAAATAAAAAGGCCTAAAAAAATGTTATTATGTTTAAAACGTAAGTAGTTATTTATTTTTCCAAAAGAAAACCTACCTTTGTTCAAATGTGGCCTTAAATTGTTTCTAATACGAAATCAGTTTATAAAATCGAGTTTCTTTTAGTTTTGGAAAACAAATCCACACGATAGGTGATAATTGCTCAGCTTCTCACTGCTACAACTATTAAATTTTCGGAAAACTATCAAGAAAACTCTAGAAAAGCCGCAAAATTGCGTTGTAAGTTCTACACGAACCAATACTTTTTCATACCAAAGACCACCAAAGAAAGGAAAAGAAAAAAATTAAAGATAAGTTTTTTTAATCTGGCGCCGGCCATTATCCAGTAAGAATTTATTTAAAATAAGTTGTTGTACTACCAATAGGATTGAGATCTGTTTAAACTTACAAGAAGAAGAATTCCATCAAGCTATTTTTGACATTAACCTTTAAAATAAGAAATAGGTTTTATGGTTTGTTTATTTTTAATTCAAAGTTTAATTATTCATTTAAATTTATACTTATTTTTGTTTTAGGCTGTACAAAATCAAGGAAAGAACGAATAGATCATCTCAGAGACCAAATAAGACTTGGGAATGCATTCATTTTTTATGAAATCTTGTGGAGTTGTTAACAATTATTTAGCCAAAAATAAAATAATAAAACTTTATTTCAATAATTTATTCTGAATTCTTTGGACCTGTAACAACACCCCCCTTTCCTACAAAAAGTTTCTACGAAACTTTTAATTTGTAACTTAACAAGTGAATAAAACAAAAGTGGATTTTTTTTAAGCTTAACTAATAAAAAAATAACTAATTTTCATCGCTATCGTCCGGAGGCTTAGATTTTAAATCTTTAGCATTCCAGGTAGCAGCATGAACACCTTTCTCGTCGATAAGTTCATAAGTCCATGGTGAGACAATTTTTCCAATAGAGAAGGGACCAACAAACTTTTGCGCTAATTTGGCACTGAAAAACTTAGACGCGTCCGACTTTACATAATTTCTTCTCCAGACCATATCACCAATCTTAAATGTTTCACTGCGATGTCGCAAATCATAGGGCTTCTTCCTTTTCAGATAGGCAGACTTTAAACGTCTTTTAACATCAGCAAACAAATTCTCTAAGGCTACCTGCTTATCCTTTACGTTGGTGACTACGTTCCTTGGGAGGTTTTGCACATTTTCGTCTTCTGTGCCCGTCAAACGAATTTCTCTCCCGAAGTTTATTAAATTTGGAGTTACGTCAGTCACTTCATGCTTAGAACATCTCATAGCACAGGTGATTTTCGGTAGAATCTGGTCCCAATGACGCTGATCTTCCGAGACATAGGCTGTCAACATGGTCTTGATGACTCGATGTGGCCGCTCTACCGGATTTGCCTGTGGATGATACAATGCGACATATTTGATCTCTACCTGATAATTTAACATAAGATCTGAGAAGGAATGACTAACAAATTGTACACCATTGTTAACGATAATTTTCTTTGGCACCCCATATACGAGAAAAACTTCATTTTCGAGAATCTTAACTATATTTGTGGCAGTTGCAGTTCGAAGAGGATACGCTAAGAGGTACTTACTAAAACAGTCTAAGACAGTTAAAATAAAAGTAAAGCCTGTGGTGGTTCGTGGTAACGGTCCTACTAAATCTACGCTAATTAACTCCCATGGACGGGACGCGGTTGGTTGAGCAGATAACATTTGCCCTTGGGGCAATTTTTGCTCCGGTTTAATGCGTTGACAAACCATACATCTCCGTACATAGCGTGCTACGTCTGCGCGCATCTTAGGCCAGTAAAATTTTTGAGTTATCCTTGCGAGCGTTTTGGCAACACCTATATGACCATAAGTAGGTGGATCGTGATGATCTTTAATGGTTTGAATTCGTTTGTCTCGTGGAACAACTTCTAACCATTCTGAGAGTCCTAAATCTGGATACCGCGGCTTGGTATTTTTAAAAAGTTTATCGCCTTCCACTGCCCACAAAGGGAATTTGTCAGGAGCTGCGTTCACTTTGAATAGCATATTGAAGTACCATTGGTCATTAGACGAAGAGGTTGTCACATAATCGATGGAAGGAGTGACAGCTCGTGAAAGCGCATCGGGTACAAGATGGTCCTTACCTTTTCTGTGGACGACTTCAAAGTCATAAGCCTGTAATCTTAAAGCCCATCTTGCAATCCGTCCTACAGGATCCTTTATGCTGAACAACCACTTCAAGCTATAATGGTCCGTGATTACAACAAACTTAGACCCTTCCAGGTATGGCCTTAATCTCTCCACTGCAAAAAGCACCGCGAGGCATTCTTTTTCAGTAGTGGAGAACTTTCTCTCATTTTTGGTGAGAGATCTGCTGAGATATGCTATCACATGATCGCCATCCGGATGACGTTGGGAGAGAATGGCTCCTAAGCCATAATCGCTTGCATCCGTCTCCACAGTAAATGGAAGATTGAAATCGGGGCATGTCAATATTGGTGCAGATACTAGACACTGCTTGATTTCACTTAAAGCTTTCTCACATAACACATCCCAAACGAACGGCACGTTCTTCTGGGTCAATCTCGTTAACGGAGATACTAAATTAGAGAAGAACGGGATAAAGCGCCTATACCAGGATGCCATTCCAATGATTCTCCTGACTTCCGCCACCGTTCGAGGAGTTGGAATTTTTAAGATGGCATCAACCTTATCAGGATCAACTAAAAGTCCCGATCTATTAATGACATATCCTAAATATTTTAATTCCTGACGACAGAAAACTGATTTTTCTTTATTTAAAATTAATCCCGCTTCAAGAAGTCTGTGAAGGACCTTTCTTAGGACCTCGATATGTTCCTCGAAGGTAGAGGTACATATAATTATATCGTCTAAATAGACAAACGTATGTTTATCCAATTCTGGTCCTAAGATAGTGTCGATTGCCCTCTGCCAAGTAGCAGGAGCGGAATGAAGACCAAATGGCATTCGGGTGAACTGAAACAGACCCCTATTTGGGACTGTGAATGCCGTCAAAGGTCTTGAATCTTTGGCAACTGAGATTTGGTGGTAAGCACTTTTAATATCCAACGTTGAGAGGTATCGTGCGTCACGAAGCTTGTCCAATATGGCACTAACATAAGGTATTGGATAAGCGTCCGGAGTGCTTACTGCGTTGAGGCGTTTGTAGTTGACACAAAATCTCCATTTTTCTTTTTGTTTAACCATGACGATAGGTGATGACCAGGGCAATGATGACGGTTCTACTATGCCCTTGGCGATCAGGTCGTCCAATTCAGCATTAACCACCTTCTGCAATGCAGGTGATAGCGGATAATATCTTTGCTTTATAGGTGGTGACTTGGTATGTATCACATGTTCAACAAGAGTCGTATGTCCTATTTCCTTATCTCCCATGATGTCAAAAGCTTCTTTAATGACATCATCAAGCAAGATGCGCTGTTCTTCTGTCAAAGATTCAATATCTTGAATACCCGAAGCTTGGACGAGGTTCACTTCTTCACTTTTCCTAAAATGCCATTCTCCATTAAATAAGTCAGGAACAATATCCATTTGTGTCCAGAAGTCGATCCCTAATATTAGTTTGTGGGTTATGGATGGTACGACAAGAATGTCAAGGATACGTACTCGATCCCGTAACCTAACTGGAACAGACAGAGTACCGATACTCTCGCATGAACTACCAGATGCAACAACACAAGAAATCTTTTGAGTAGGGTCAATTCTACATACATCTTTAAATATATCGAAACCAGAACTACCCATTATTGTCCGTGTTGCTCCACTATCTAGTAATCCCATTATTTCTTTTCCGAGAATGGAAACGCTCAAGTACGGCCGTTGGTCGCCTTGCGCATGAGCCAAGATAAAGTCCAGGACTGCCATGTTGGTAGAAGAAAAAGAAGAAGAAGAGGGGGCCGATTCCTTAATATCTCCTGCCAGCCGGCCTACTGTGCAGGACGTCTTGAGTTTTTTGAACAACTCTTACAGGAGTTGGTTGTTACGTTCGATCGTCCACACTTAAAACAAAATATTTTCCGATTTTGAGTACATTTTCTAAATTTGTGATCTCTAGCACCACAATTCCAACAAGAAGGTTCGCTTCTCATCTCTACTGATTTAACGGTTACTTTGGGAGAATTTGTTGAAGCGGTACAAGATGAGGAATCTTTCACTGTACATGAAAAGATAGGATTAGCTGATTTTCTGTAAGCGAGGTCAGGTTCAACTAGCAATCGAGTATTCGTTGGCGGAGGACAGAACTGTTTTATTCTGCATTCGGTTTCCTCAATAGATTTTGCAAGTTGAAGCAACTCGTGTATATTGTAAATCGAGCGAAGAGAAAGTCCTGTTTGTATGTAAGGAAGCATGTTCCGTTTGATTAGCTGTACTCGCTGGTCTTCAGAAGGGGAAGCATTTAATTTTTTGAAGAGATTTTCCATCACAGAAATATAATTGACTACACGTTCTTGCGAACCTTGCGTTCTTTTACGGATTTCTTCCCATAGCGCAAATTCATAATCGTGAGGTTGGAAAGCACATCTTAATTTTTCCACGAGGTCATCCCACGATGAAAATGTTCCCATACGATACCACAAGAGGGCATCTTTGGTAAACAACTCAGGTGCAGACCGAAGTAAACGCTCCTTGGATACACCTCGAGATTGCCTTAATTCTTCAACCCTTTCTATAAAACTGTTAACACTGGTGACACCATCATATTGAATTCGCCACCTGCTAATATCATGATGCTGAGAGAATTGATCCAACCGTGAAGTTTCAAATCTAGGATAAGTGTTTCCAAGATGACTCGAAGGTATCGACGACAACCGCATATTGCGCATTTGATCATCGAAGCCTGAGGAATAGGCATGATGTCCTTCTGGATATCTTCGTTCTTGGTATTCTACTTGTCTTGGAGTACTTTCTCGAAGTATTGGATGAATCCCATCAAATGAAACTCGTCTATGACTTGATCCATATTGCTCATTGTTCAGTTGACAATTTCTTGATGTCAGAGAAGAAAGACCTGAAGCGTTAGCTAAAATCGAATCCCTTGTGTTTGGAATGGCAGAAGTATACTCATGCTCAAGTTCTGTATCGAGTCGAGTGCCATCAGGTGGTGGATGATTTCTAGATTGGGTGGAATTATTATCCTCTTGGTTATCTTCAGCAACATCCGAAGTTGAATTGCAATCAAATTCAATTTGTGGTTCTTGCCTGCATTGCCTAATTTCAGCAAATGGATTACTAATTGATTCAAACCTCTGTCTAAGTTCTGAAACTCTACCAATTCCTACGTCTTGTCTTTCACCATAATCTCTGTCAGTGGAGTGTACTACTTCTGGAAGAAGTGGAACAGTTGTGTCCAATAGCGAGAAATGATACTGGGATAAAGATTCATCACGAACAGTTCCGTCTTTAATTCGATTTAGGTCTGCAACTAATTTCTGATGCCATTCTTTGAGATGAACGAGTGCCGTACTTTCATCACGGATTCTGTTCAGACGCAAACCTAAATGTGTTAAACGCGAGGATATCCGTTTAAATTCATTTATTTTATTTGCTGAATCAAATTCCTCAATATTTACTTCCAAATCCTCCAGTTTGCTTCTACAAGTTAAGATTTCATATTGCGGATCCAAATTAGCGATTAGTGGTGCTGCTCTTCGACCTGCTTTTTCTTCTCGAAAAATATTTCTCAAACTCTCTCTTTTCTCAACAACCCTATTCCCAATAGGCAAGTTCCTTATAGAGAGTTCGTACGTCAATTCGTCCCCCAATAATCTATTAACGTCCATAGTTTACTTGGAGATAATCTGACAAAAACGAAGCGCAACCATACCCCAACTTGGAGGAAGAAAACGAGTAAAAGAAAAGAAAACAAAGACCAAAATATTGTTATCAATAAACTCCAACAAAAGCGAACTTTATTTTTATTTTTTTTTAATTAAATTTTAAGATTTTAAATTTAAATTTAAATTTTATTGATTTTAAAAAAAATTTGAATTTAGTTCAGTTTTAATTTAAAATCCTTCCTATGATAAATTTAAATTTAATTAAATTCTTAATTAAATAAATTTTTATTGTAATTTTAAATTTGATTCAATTAAATTTAATTTAAAAATTTATTTTAATTTAAGAAAACACCTGTCACAGGTCAAAATTGCAAAATACCAATAGAGTACAAAGCCAACTAAACATCAGTTATAATTATCAACAAACACAAAATTTAATTTGCAGAAAAAAATTCTTTTTTTTTCCACTTGTTATTTCTTTGCGTATCAAAATTACTCAAAATTCGACAGAAAAACAAATTTCGATCTTTCGATAAACTAAAAATGGGACAACCAAAACCTATTATCTTATCCTTCGAATTATACCAAAATTCGAAACACTAAAATTCCCATAACAAATTAACTTTTTGTTTATTTGAAACTTAAATAATAAGTAAGTACATTAACAAATAATATAATTAGAAATTAAAAGTAAAATCCTCAAATTTAAAGAAATTTTTAAGTAACAATAAATAATGGCAACGTCGTCGGTGCGTAACCCGGGTGTAGAACTATAAAAATATAAGGTTAACACCAAATTCACGAAAAAAAAGTCACTAAAATGTGAATTCTGTGGAAAGTGTAGTTCCACGGATAGACGTTTTCAAATTGACAGTGTGATTGACAGACTTCAAAATTGTAAGGTTAATAAATCATAAACATTAGAAATTTACATAAAATATTTAAACAGTTGTGCAATTTTTGGAAAAAAAGAATTAATCACAAAAGTAACAGTGGAAGGATTGTATTTTTTTTAAACAGTTGGGCGCCAAATTGTTATATGTGATTGTAAACGCTCTTTCGGAGAGCCCTCAGGGAAGTGGGTAAAAGAATGATTATCAATAAATCAATAAATTCTTCGAGTGTTACTTTTGTCTTTATTAAAGATTTTCTTTTCAAAATCAATTTAAAATCAATAGTAGAACAATAAAGTGAAAAGGTTAATTAACAAGTTCTTATAACCACTGCAGTGGGGTTCTAATTACAGTGTCGTACCAAGAAAATTGAGAAATTTAGTGTAATGTTCGATTCTACCAAAATTAATAATAAATTTCCACTTAGCTGTTAGAAAGTCTATCTTCTTGAGTTCTGGAGACTCGATCCCAGGTGAGTACTTAATATTTATTATTGTTATTTCCTTTAATAATCCGATGTTTTAGGTTCTTTCTCTCTTATGGACAATTGGATATCATCCGATCCTAACTAATATGGAAAACTGATAGCCAATCCCTTAAGGAGTCACGAGATGATAAATATTAGTTGAAAAGATGATCAAAACGGTTTGAGATTAAATCACAGAGTAAAATAAAAAGGCCTAAAAAAATGTTATTATGTTTAAAACGTAAGTAGTTATTTATTTTTCCAAAAGAAAACCTACCTTTGTTCAAATGTGGCCTTAAATTGTTTCTAATACGAAATCAGTTTATAAAATCGAGTTTCTTTTAGTTTTGGAAAACAAATCCACACGATAGGTGATAATTGCTCAGCTTCTCACTGCTACAACTATTAAATTTTCGGAAAACTATCAAGAAAACTCTAGAAAAGCCGCAAAATTGCGTTGTAAGTTCTACACGAACCAATACTTTTTCATACCAAAGACCACCAAAGAAAGGAAAAGAAAAAAATTAAAGATAAGTTTTTTTAATCTGGCGCCGGCCATTATCCAGTAAGAATTTATTTAAAATAAGTTGTTGTACTACCAATAGGATTGAGATCTGTTTAAACTTACAAGAAGAAGAATTCCATCAAGCTATTTTTGACATTAACCTTTAAAATAAGAAATAGGTTTTATGGTTTGTTTATTTTTAATTCAAAGTTTAATTATTCATTTAAATTTATACTTATTTTTGTTTTAGGCTGTACAAAATCAAGGAAAGAACGAATAGATCATCTCAGAGACCAAATAAGACTTGGGAATGCATTCATTTTTTATGAAATCTTGTGGAGTTGTTAACAATTATTTAGCCAAAAATAAAATAATAAAACTTTATTTCAATAATTTATTCTGAATTCTTTGGACCTGTAACACAAAGTACTATGGACAAATCGATATTTTGTAGAAATTGGGAAATAGGGAATATTATAATGATAAATAGTATATGTGAAAATATGTGGGAAATAAGATGAAAAATAGAATTATAGGAAATATTGAAATATGAAATATAGAGAGTTATATGTAGAGATGATGAAATGGATATTATATGCGGATACAAAAAGAATAAATAATAATGCGGCAATGAATAAAGATACTGAAATAGTATATGCGGAAATAAATGAATAAAGATATAAAATAAAGAGGGGAACAATTATAAGAATTTCTACGAAATTAGTACGAGAAATAAATAGTACAGGAAAAGAAGTAATGAAATTGGGAAAGTACTTGGAAATTTGATTCTTAAGTTGATATAATTAGTGAAAGATTTGTAGATTTTGTTTGGAGAAGTCTGTATTTTTCATAGAGTAAATTATTAAAAAAAAAATATTCAAGAGATATGCTTATTAATAAAAGTCAGTTTATTGTTATGTTAATATTAATAAAATGTTTAAGTTTATCGGTAAGAATTTAGATTTAGTAAGTGCTGATAGTTAGCACTGAACAAAATCCAAATTGGGGGGAAGTTGAAATGATTTCAATATGTCAAAGAGGATATAACTTAAAGGGATTTTTATATGAGTTTGTTGTTCATGAATTTCATGAAGCCATCACAATGTGGGGTCGACTCTGAAATAAAAGGGAGAAAAGATTAGTAAATTGCTAAATAAATTAATTTTGACTTACCTGGTATAGTGTTAATAATTTCTGAATAGTATAGTTGCCTAGTGTATAGGTGAATCGTCTAAACCTTAAAAGGAATAAAAAAGAAGAATTCTTAAAAAATTATTTAAACATAGAAATTTTAAAAATAAACGTCAGAAAAATAAACTGTCAAAAGTCTGTGGGAACTAAATTAATAGGGGTTTTGTTAAATAAATTACAATGATGTGGAGATGAAAAGAATAAATTATATTAGTATTGTTAAGTTTTATATCTGAATTTTTTTTTATAAATTCCCAAATTAGATGTGATTAAAGTGCTTATGAGAAATTAATGTGGTTTGACAAATATGTCAAAACAGGACAGTTTTATGGTTGAATAAAATAGAAGACGGAATAAAAGAAAGAAAGGGGGTTGCTGTTAGCAACGAATAATTTTGGTGGTTGGTGCTAGCTATGGCGGTTAACAAGGAAGAATAGGTTGTTGGAGGCGACGAAAATTTTGGAGGAAGAGCCCTAAAAAGGTGGAATAGTCCGGGAGTGCTTTAAAATCGTTTAATTATAATTTAGTTTTTCCACATTTTCAAATAGAGATATCCAGAATTTGTTCCAGAGAGTAAGAGAAATTTTGACTTATAAATTATAATTGGAGTGCAGAAATGTCATTTAGATTGAAAAAGTAAAAATTCATGAATTAACTAATTGCGATAGGCCTTAAAAATTGAAATATTAATGATCATTTAAATAAAAATATAATAGTACGTACCTTTAACTTCCGAAGAGAGGATAGATATTCCAGTATCACCGATTATTTTGCGAGTAGTTAGTTTTCTTTAAAAAAAAAAAAAATCAGAACTGTTTGAAAGTGAGTTTGGATAATAATTTTGGGGATCATTTGAAATTTTGATTATATTTTAATGCTAGTTATAAGTCAGCGGCATAAAGTGTTCAGTTTTCTTTTCTTTATATTTCATTTAAACACTTTATAAAGTTGCAATAGTCATTTAGATTTGAGGTAATTGTAGAGAGTTTCCACATTTTGTAATCAAATTCTATTTTCACGACACATTAAGGTTTACACGATTCCTATTTTTGTAAATTTTTAAAGGCAACCCAAGTTGCAGACGAATTTTATTGTTTATATTAAATTTGTTCAATATTAATAAATAACGTGCTTCATTTGGGTTAATTTATCAAAAATATAAAGTAAATTTTGGTTTAATTTCTTCTTGAACTCTACCAGGAGACTACAGAGTTGACGTCACACAGTGACAGATTGCTTAGAACAAATAATTGAGCTAGCCGAGGTATAGTATATTAACAACGAACTACATACTTTTAAAATTCACTTCAATTCAATTAAAATTATATTTATTAACAATAAAACATAAAAATAATAAAAACAAAACTATTACAATATATATATATATATATATATATATATATATATATATATATATATATATATATATATATATGTATATCAAAATATATTCAATAATGATAAATACTTTATTGCCTCTTACCTGGAAAAAGTCACACAGATTACGAAGAGAAAACTAGACAATGGCGCAGTTGATTAAGACTGTAATATACTTAATATTTGGAGCTTTTTAACGTTATTTCCTTACGTTAATTTGCTGGTAATGTGTACTACTTTTTACTATGCTCCATCTTTTCCAGATTCTCATTACTTAAAATAATTTTCTACTTTTCTGCGTCTCTTCATTCGAGTTATCTGACCAACTAAACTTCCGCTTGGTTTCGGTCACCAAAAACGATCTTAAGTGGCAAGTAGCGTCCTCTGAACGATGACAAGCCATAAGCATAAGGAAATTTTTGTAGGAAGTAGTATGTAACTGCTACATATTCAAGATTTGGTTACCACTAAACCATCTTGTTCATACGTTTCAGGCAATCCATATGACAGATGGACATATTTTTATTGGTTGAACAGAGTATATATGCATTCAAAGAGCACGTCCCTAAATAAATGCATGCCAAACAAACCTATGAAGGGGGTTTTTAAAATATCAGCTTTTAACTTATTCCACATCTGGTTATTTAATTAGTTTGTAAATATATAAAAAAAAAATTGAATATCATGATCTGTTACGAAAGTATTGCAACCCAATAAAACTTAGATTGTGTGCCACTTCCAGAATGTATTTCAGACTAGAATAGATATGTGGGAGGAGGTCCATTGGTGTTGTAACTATTCAGTGGAAAACGGGATTCTTGAGTTCTTCTAGTTACTTGTTGCTAAATATTATTTGGACTTTCGTGGATTTAGTAAAAAACACAAGACCGTACATGAAACTATTTAATACTTCTATGTGACTGTTATAATATAGAACAGAAAACCTAATTGTTTGTAATAATGCAACTAAAAAATATTAGAGATATATTAATATTATAATAATATATTACATGTTGTTACTTCAATGAATTCAAACAGAATGATGCCGAATGAGGGTTGCTAGGTGTCCTTCCAAAGGTAGGTACTTTCCAAAATATATCGTAACGGGAATTTCTAAACTCCCTTAGCGACAAGCCGTCGCCAAGCTAAGCTATGGTTGCGTCGTTCCAAAGACGACAGGGCCATCGTCAGACCATTTAAAGTTTTAACAAGTGCCAAGCCGATAAATGCAATACAATTTAAAGTTCAATTAGCAGATGAGTTCATTACTACATATATTCAGTAAAAGAAATCTGTACCAGTATCACAGAAGCGTTTAAAAGACTTACCGTAGATGTATTCTTGGCAGTTCTCAAAAAAAAAGCAAACTCGATCAAACATCACATGTAAAGCTTGCTAAATTACGTTGTATGAGGACAGTTTGTTCCATATTATAAAAACTATAGAAGATATATTTTGATATTTCATCAACCACTGTGGTTTATATTATAAAGTTTTATAAACCACTTGTATTTTCATCAAATATATATTTCTTTGTTTTTTGAATGTATTTGGTAGCTGTAGCTACCGACATGTAACAGAAATCTATACTATACCCAATGTCATTTTATTATCCCTCTACACTCGAAAATTAATTACAATACTTTAACATTTTTTCAGATTTTAAATGTGAGCCTGTGTAACGTCGATAAAAAAAAATATTTTTTATACAAAAATAGATCTTTCCATTAAAGGATTAATAGTCCATTCCCTATTTAATATTTGGAGTTAAGAAACTGAGAGCGGGTTTCTATATTCGAAAATCATATCCAATTTGAAATAAAAAATGAAGAAATAAGTGGGGAGAAACGTTAATGTAGTTTTGTAAAAAGAAGATCTAACTAAAAGGAGCGAAAGATCAAATTATTTAATTCTAAATAGATATTTTCAAAATAACATGACTCGTGTCGCTGCATATTCTAAAATGAATCGTACAGGGCTGAAACATGATCTCTTAAATTAAAATAAAAAAATCGCATAAATTTGGAGATTGCGTAAACTACTGCGTATCTCATGAATTATTTATGTAAAAATCGAGGAATTAAGAGGAGTTGGACTCGAACGTCCAGCGGGAATTGGTACATAAAATGAGACATGAAAATATGAGTAATTAGGCTATGCGCTCTCTGGACCAAAATAATAGTTTTTCACCAGGTCTTCTGACAAACGGGACATTTTGCACCAACTGGCAACTGGCGTTTTCCATAATTAAAAGCGATATTGAAAGTGTTAGAGAAAGAGAAAGAAATTTTTTCCTAGATTTTGGGAAAGTTTTTAAAAAAATTAAAGAGCGGTCTGGTAATTTTTGACACTTAGTGTGGTGGATATAGAACAGCTAGTTAAATGGTGATATATGAAGTGTTATGTGAGAATGTTTAATGAATAGAATACGATGAAAACAAAATTAAATATGGCGGTATGTCAAAAGGGCTCTAGACACGTCTCTTTGCTATTGTCGGGCCAATCGTGATGTGCGAGGTCTCATGTAACAAAACTTAACTAATAGAATAAGAAGACAAAAATAATTAAACATGGTGGCATACCAAAGAGACTTTAGACGCATCTTTGGTACTATTGGGTCAATAGTGATGTACGAGGTATCACATGACCAGATTTAGCAAGTATAATACAATAACCAAGAAAAAGTAAACGTTGTGGAATGCCATAAAGAAAATAAAATTGATTGTGATGGGTAGGATAAAAGGCAAATGGAGAAAGGAATATTATTGGCTGCAAGATATGAGAGTTTGGTTCGCGTGCGTGTGTGTGCGTGTGTGTGTGTGTGTGTGTGTGTATGTGTGTTTTATTGGCACTGGTTTTGAAGAGTTTGGTTCGGAATTCGAAATACAGATGAAATTTATACACTAGCTATAGAGGAACTACTACGAATACATACCAGATAAACGTCTACGGCACTTAGAGAAAGAAAAAGAAAAATAAAAATAGACCTGTTTAGAGTATTTTTAAAATATAGTAAATATTTTCACATTTCAGGATAAATTGTTTTTATATCAAAATACTTGTCTTAAAATTTAATTTTCTTATAATATAAAATCCCCGATCTAATATATTCATTATGTAGTAAGAAGTTCATAAAAACCTTTCTTATGAAAATCGCCCTCCAATTATTTTATTTTATATAATAGATATCGTACGTACTACTAGCGTGAGTGACGTTGACAATTTTGCGTGCGAGGGGAGAAAAGTAAAACTTTGCAATTTCCGTTACAACCCTGTCGACTCAGCACTTTCGACTTTCCAAGTATACGGAAAGAAATAAGAAGACAGACAAACGGGGGAGTGACCATGTTTTGGATGTCGCAGGATTCTCTAGCAGGGGCGGCTAAAAAGGGATCTAATAAAACAAAACAAAAATAAATTTTTAACAAAAAATTGGAATTCTGTAGAAACTTTAATGTAGAGTGACTAAAAATAAAGTAGATAAAAAGGCATTGTTACTAAAACCAAGCTTCAAAAATGGTAATTGCAAAAAAAGAAGTATTAAGTTCCATGAATTCTATGAAATGTTATACCGCTGGATTTGCTCTATGATTTTACAAAAACAAACATTTGCCGTTGCTTTTTGCATTTGCAAATTTTTTATGCAATAAAATGTATTTAAATTTCTGGCTTCTTCTCTTTTCATTGGCGGTTGGCGGATTTTTAATCTCATCCTCGGAGGTAGATTTAACTATCAAAAATGTCAAACACTGAGCAGTTAATAGTTCAACTATTAACTGCTCACTAACTTTATATTATATTTTCATCACAAGAACGAATAACGAAAAACCATTACGAATTTAGAAAAGAAAATCCGCACTCACAATAACCTGAATCGTATCGTGGTTTATTGCAGAGTGATGTAGTTCTCTTCCCTGCAATACTTTCTCAGCAATCTCAGTGGATGTTTACTTGACGCGCAATATTAGGCGACATCAACATCAAAAGGAGGCAATTAAACTTATTACATATTACCAGAAATGTTTGAGAAACTGTTTCGGTGTTTTAACATATACAAGGTGATTTGAAATGATTTAACATATACAAAAATGTAATTATATAAATACAACTAGACAAAACTATAAAAACCAACGCTAGAATACCCCAACGGAGAGAAGAATTTTCTTATCCTAGAAGACTTTTCAAGAAACTAAAATTAAACAAAAGATATAAACATCTACGGATCTTCTTGTTCTTCAAGTGCCATCTTCGCGGTGGAAGTCGACAACCATTGTAGCTATTCGGAGTAGACATGACTGCTCTGAAAAGTTCATTTAAATATGCATCTGTAACATTCTCTCAGGTTGCTCAGTCATGATATTTTACGTCTCCCTATGCTTCTTTTCGCTGGATCTATCCCTGAATAATCAGTTGGAGCAATTTGTACCTCTCTCCACGTTAATATGTCCAAAATCTTAAAATTTTATCGTTTTAATTGTATTTAAGATTTCTATTTCTTTTGTCATCTTTTTTTTTTTTGTCATCTTTCCTAAAACTTTTTTGTCACGTGTTTTACACTGGAGTGAGATATTAACCGCACACCTAGATTTCTCCCAAAATCTGGCATTTAGAAAAAAGTGTAAGATATTTCTAATTAAGTATTTATTAATACACAAAATTTTAAAGTAAAATTTATTACAAATGAAGAATATAACAAAGATAAAAGAATAAAAAAATTTTAAATCGGCAAATAAAGAAAATTATTTTTTTTTTCTATGAAAAACGATATTTAGTAGGGTGTATTGCATCCATGATCCCTAATTACGGCTTTTATTCGATCAAGCATACTTCGGATTAACGCAACATATTCTTCCTGAGGAATTTGCTTTCATTTGTCACAAACTGATTGCTTCAAGTCATTAATGATTTGAAACTGAACATCCTACGTCGAATACGTCGTCCCAGAATATATCATACATGCTCTATTAGGTTAAAGTTTGGACTCCTTGGGGCCGTGTTGATAAAGAGATCTTAATTTCACCCAAGTAATCCCGTGTTATTTATGTGATGTGTGGACGAGCATTAACTTGCATCAGACGAAAGTTTTCTTCAACAAAAGGGACAAATGACACTACGTGATCTTCCAAACAGTATTTAATATAACTTTTCTCGTTTAAATTGCTACCTAGAACAATTTTTGTATGATCTTCTAGGGAAATGCCTGCCCACATCATTGTACTACCTTCCAAATTGAACTCTAGGAGTAAAAAAAACATTAGTGATAACGTTCACATGTTCTTCTCCTAATCTTAGGCCGCCCATCTGATCAGTATCTGTTAAATACTAGTTTATCTATGAAGAAAACCAAACCCAATTTTTCAACACACCAATAATTATAATGTTCGTGGGCGAAGTGTAAACGTTGCCTTTGATGTTACGCTATTATTGGGGGATCTGTGACAAATATTCTGGACCTTTATCCATATTTATTTAAACTGTGTTTCTATGGACATCATTTATTCGTGGAACAAGTACTAGTGGTGATAATATGCGATCGTGCAATGCTTGCA
The DNA here is from genome assembly GCA_918026665.1 of Diabrotica balteata. NCBI lineage: Eukaryota > Metazoa > Arthropoda > Insecta > Coleoptera > Chrysomelidae > Diabrotica > Diabrotica balteata. Next base: position 51,035,101 of record OU898279.1, on the reverse strand, counting down.
ATCTAAAAAAGCGATCTTCAACTTGACTTGTGCTTTTTCATCTACCTTAACCTGGTCTTACTCCTAGCCTTTTCTATTCTGATTTTAATTTCCTGATAGTAATAATTTGTGGAGTTATTTATTGTTCCAACATATGAATATTTGTCCACTAGTTCGATATTGGTTCCGTCTTTCGGAATATTCTTCCAATATAAACTGAAAGTAAAGATAAAAATTAAAGAAATAGGGAAAATAGGAGCACAAAATTGCATTATAGAGATAGAAAACTTGGAAAAAAATGTAAAAATCCAAAAAAAACTTTAATTAAAAAAAATGTAGATCAACAAGAACTGTGAATTGAACAAAAATAATAGGGAAATAATAAATAGAGAGATTAGGAAGTAAAGAAAACAGGGCTAGCATAAATCAGCATAATACAAACTACATGGCGATAGAAAAGGATGACAGAACAACTTAGAAATATCTAATAGCACAGAACTTTAAATGTAAAACTTTATCCACCTTTAGCTATTTAAGAGTAATAATAGTTACTCTCCGGAAAGAAGAGAAGAGAAAGCTGTACCAATATAAGAGCTTAATAATACCTGTTATTATATACGGGATTTATGGGAAACAACGACGAATAACGAGAAAGAGAAAGATAGTCTACTAAAATTTGAAAGAAAAATAAGAATATTGTTCTGAAGCTATTTTCTTTTTTCATTACTATTTAAATGGAAATAAGCCACAATTAAAGGTTAAAGTAAGTTTATTGACGTTTCAATTTCCACTTCGGAAATCGTTCCCAAAATACCATTAGAAAATTAAAACGTCAATAAACTGACTTTCACCTTTAATTGATAAAGATAAAGTCTCCTATTAAATCGTATATATATTAGGTATGGTATAAATCAATAGTCCAAATAGATAAAAATGAATATAAATAAATGAAACGCCAATGCTTCATGTAATTTCTGTTTGAAACTTTCTTTTTCTCCCAGTGTCAATCAAATGGAATGCGTTCCGAACGTTCAGGGTTACTCTGTTATTAGTGAAGATATTTTCGATGTTGACATGTTACTTTTTGTCAAAGGATATTTAATAATTTGCCGGCGTTTATTAAGTATTAAAATATTTGCGATATGATATATTGCTGTGCTCTATTTTATCAGTATTTCGGTCATTGAATTCGTAGATGTATTGTATAAACAAACTATTCAGCTTTTTAATTTAAGGTGTAAAATAATGACATAAATAATGATTTCTTTGGTATGAAACAATATAATAATATGTACTGTGAAATGTGTCTTTATTGGATCTCATTTTCAACGACTACTTAAGTTGAAATGCACTTTATGAATGGACTATTTCTATGTCCCAACAGGGTATTTTAAAACAAAAATATTGATATATGCAACATCAACGAGTGGAGTAATAATACTAGTAAAACTGAAGGCGCAATTACTAAAAGTTTAAAATTTTACCATAACATCAACAATGAACTAAAACACATTTTTGACAATTACTTGAATACTATACCGAATCATAAACATTTTACATTCTTTGTTTCACAACTAATTACTATTTAAATGGGAATGGGCCACAATTAAAGGTTAAAGTACGTTTATTGATGTTTCAATTTCCGCTTCGGAAATCGTGATTTCCGTTTCGGAAATCGTTCTCAAGATACAAACATTAGTAAATTAAACAAATTTTGTTTTTTTGTTACTGTTAAAAATTCTTCTAATAATTTAATTTTATTCGACTCATTTATATTGATAATTCAGACATACATTACATAATTTAAAGTAGACGACTTTAAAATGATATTGCCAATATTGTTGAGTTGCGCTCCTGGGGCGACTTTACTTATAAGATAGTTCATTCGATTACATGAAATCAGCTTTAACTTAAGAATATCCGTCAGAAAAAAATCATAGCATGTAATTCGTTTGTAAAAAGACAAACACATGCTACGATCACAGTAAAATTCTCCTGTTAGTGATTGCATAGTACATTATGAGGGAAAAACCAGGAAAAAAACTTCACAATACTATCCCGACATGGTAAGTATTTGGCCGTACATTTAGTTTACCTTCAATAAACACCAAATTCTGATTTTATATGTTTGTTATTTAAGAAACATAAATGATGTATCCTCTATATGTTACTGACTTACTAATACTGGTATTTTCTTTTTAATAACTTCCTCTTTCAATATGCGTAACCAGATCCTACTACATTCTGCCGAGGAATTTGCGGCAGAATTGGTCTCATTTAGCATAATTAGAACCGCTTCTTCGATTTTTCTTTTTTTTTAGCATCCGTTTCCTTTAGGACTACATTTGAATCATTCCATTGAATCCTTGTTCATTATCCCATGCGTGTTTACATACTTGAGATCTATCAAATTCTCTATTATTAATATAAGATTGATGTTCACTTATTCTTTTTACATTTAATGGCCTTGATGTTTCACCTAAGTAAAACTGATCGCATTCACAAGATATTTTATTAATGCAATTCTTTGTCCTTTCTTTCCTTGAATTTATTTCCTATCCTTTTAAGTTTTTCTGATATTATTATAAATAATTCTACAATATTATTGTCTGATGTAAAAAGTTGTATACACTATATGTAATTTTTAATTTAATATTTTTATTGGGAATTAACTACGGTTCTTCCCTTCACTTTGAAAATTACTCGAAGAAAAAATGCATATACACTTTTGTAACAAAGAAGAACATAAGAAAAGGAACAAAATTGCAAAGATCTTAGAAGAGAAGGTAAGTAGTCACACAAAAGAAAAAGCCAGATTTTAAAAATGAAATATTGAAAGAACTTAAAACCTTAAAAGGGCAAAACTAATTCACAAAATTTTATAAATCTGTGAATATTGCAAAAAAGAGTGTAAGTTAAGGATAAGAATATGTAAAAATAAGGAGGCAGATGTAGTCAGTACAAAAGAGGACTTAGATAGGTTTGTGGGACATTATAACGAACTACTTTTCACCAAAGTTAAAGATAATAATCTACCATATCCAAGAGCAAGATTGCATATCCCGAGGTCAAATGGGATACCAATCGTGATAAGTCGTCTCATTATCTAATTCCTGAATCTGTACGAAATTGCATCGATCCTCTGCTTCCTATCTTTCCCTATGCATATGAGGCTGTCATGCACATTTGAGTTATATCCACTAATTTTGTTGGTATTCTCATTTCTAGCATTGCTAACCATAGTCTTCTTCACATGGTTGCTGGATACTTACGTAAATTTGATGTACACCTAGGTTGAATTCCCAAATTTTTTTTAAATATATGTCAGATTGTAAATATTTGATCTATTCTTGACCTTCCAGCATAAAAGCCACATTGGTAGTTGCCTAGAATATTTTATGAATACTAAGTGAGCCTCTTTAGCAAAATAATTAATAGTAATAAAATTTTAGTTTAGGTTTGATTTTGTTACAGCGTACCACCATTCGCTGATATGCATATTTCTGCCTCTTGGTTTCATCAGGGCGAATTCATGAAATAGAACCTCTCCGACTACAAAAGTAAATATTTGAAAAATATTTACAAACAGACGCGACGACTATAATGAGAATATAAATTAAAGATCAAATTCAGCATTCAGCCTAAATCTGTGCTTTTTAAACGTTGCAAAAAAGACAATTGCACTAGTATGGGAATTTATGTTTGTATCCACGTCATCCCCATTTCTCTATTAAATATAAATTCCGATCTATATTCTAATTAATAGAACTTTATATGCTGTGCTAATAAGCTATATGCCTTTTTAGTTTCGAGATTGTTCTTAGTCTCCCTTTTTATGTATGGGTATTATAACGTTTCCAATCCATTTCCTAGGCATTTTCTGTTGTTTCTTTCTCTAATTTTGACCCTTTATAACATCAATTCCTGGCGCTTTTTGATCTTTGAGAGATGGTATCGTATTTTTATCTTCTTGAAGTGTATTTGCTGGTATTTTCACATCTGCAAAATATAATGTTATATATATTCCTTTATTTCGCTTTAACTATTTTGTAAAATCCGAAAGTATTTCTTTCTTTCACATCCTTTTAAGATGTGGCTTTTTGGGGAAATTTTTTAAGATATCATGGATTGATCATATTCTGAACCAAATAGTTTCTTAATATTGTTCTGAAGCTATTTTCTTGTGGCATTGTAAATTAATTACTATTTAACTGGGAATAAGCCACAATTAAAGATAAAAATACGTTTATTAACGTTTCAATTTCCACTTCGGAAATCGTTCTTAAAATACAAACAGTAAATTCATTTACTATTTGTATTTTAAGAACGATTTCCGAAGTTGAAATTGAAACGTCAATAAAGGTATTTTTATCTTTAATTGTGGCTTATTCCCAGTTAAATAGTAATTAATGAACCAAATGGAGTTGCACAGAATGGAAAGAGACAGAGAACTTTTGACCACAATTAAAAGGCGAAAGACAGCCTATTTGGGGCACATACTTAGAAATGATAAGTACAAGTTGTTGCAGCTGATTCTGAAATGTGAAATCGAAGGAAAAAGGGGTCCTGGTAGACGGCAAATATCCTGGCTGAAAAACATTCGCGACTGGACCGGGTTAAACATACAGACGCTCTTAAGAAAATCAAAATATATAGACAAATTTGCAGTGGTTATAGCCAACCTTCATTAGTGAAGAAGGCAGTAGAAGAAGATTTCTTTTATCGTTCAACGATTTCTCTGCCTATCATTACTAGTTCAGCTGCTTTATTTTTCATTGTTTTGTATTACTTCAATAATTCCATCTTGTCCGACTATCTCTACTTTCCTTAAGAATTTTTTTGCTTGATTCCTCTCGCCACTTATGCCCGTTTCTCGTATTTGCTGTTGTTGTTGTCTGAGCTCCTGGTCTGTGAAAATCTGGTTTGTTTTCATCAGTAATATTTTGTAGCATTTTCAATCTTTTCGGAGTTTTTATTTTCAGCATTTCGTCGTATTGTCTGTCAAACTATTTTAATTTTGAGCGAGTAATTTTTTTTTCAATGGTAACCTTTGCTGCTTGTTCTACAACCAATGCCAAACGCTGCTATGCTTGTTCTAAGTCTACGGTATGCTCTTCCTTTCCCGGCAATTAAAATATGTTAAATAATAATCCAGTTCTTTATTTGGTATTTAAAGAGCTTCTATGTCTCATCTTTCTCTTTGTTCTTGTTGCTTCAGCTTCTGTACTCATATTCGTGTTCTCATCTTAGATTTTACCAGCAAGTAATCACTATCACTGTCCGTTTTTTTATACTTCTTGAATTAATAATGCTACTAGAGTGTCTTTCGCAATGAGTGTCTTGTCAATGATCCATTTGGTTACTTGTTTTTGCATCATTTGAAATCCGTGTGACCTTGTAATGGTCCTTTTTTCAAATTGGATGGATTTAACAATCATATTAATAGATATTGCAAATTGTGTGAGCCAGTGTTAATTATCATTTGTTGTTTCGTATACTTTAGACTGAAATCTTTGGATAATATTTAGCGACGTTGGATTTGCACAGCAGGTGTAGTCCGTAGAACCAGATAGGTTTGAGCATGGCTTTGTATAGAAGAATTTTGTTTTGGATGTTAAGTTTTGTTTTACGTCCAAGAAGCTAATACATTTGCCGGAATTTTAAGTCGAGTTGCCTTCTTTTGGTCTGGATATGTTTTTTCCAAGTGAGACGTTGGTGAAGATGGAGGCCAAGGTATTTAGCGTCTGTTACTGTTAGTATTCTAACATTTTCTATTCTTACAGGTTGTCATATATTGTGACGGTTGGTAAATGTTATTAGAGTTGATTTTGTGTTATTTACTTTTGTTCTCCATTTCGTATACCAATCACTGAGTATGTTCAGATGATGTTGCGGTTTTGTGAGGCTTTTATGGGATCTTCATTCACAGTTAGTATTTATAGTATTATTAATCTCTGGTATATCGGCTATGTACCCGATAGTGAGAAGAGCAGCGGCCCTAGAACACTACCCTGCGGGACTCCGGAGTTGATAGGACAGAGATTTGATTTTTGGTCTTTGAATTTTACAGAGAAATATATATTTGATAAGCAAGATTTAATTAGAAGGAAGTGGTTACTGGATAGTGCTATTTTTACTTTGTAAAGCAGACCTTTGTGACAAACTTTGTCAAACGCTTGTGAGATGTCTAGAAATACAGCGTTGCAGTATTTATTTTCTTCAAGACTTTTTGTTATTTCATTTATTATTAGATGAATTTGTTGGGTAGTGGAGTGATTTTTCCGAAAACCAAACTGATGTTTTGGAAGTAATGTAGGGAATTCATGATCTGCGTATATCCTTTGTAGCAGCAATCTTTTAAAAACTTTGCTTATGGTTGGGAGTACGCTGATGGGTCGATAAGGTGTTACTTTTCCTGGCTTGAGGATCATAATCACTTCAGCAAATTTTCATATTTTTGGAAAGTATGATAAGCTTCGCATGCGGTTAAATATAACTGTTAGCAAAGCTACGAGGAAGTTGTTTTAGTACTTGTGCCGAGATTAAATAACCTAATAACCATAACTTGAGGCCTTTCGTGAATTGAGTTTGTTTATTTCTTTCCTGACCTCTATAGGAGCAAAACTTATAATTGGGGGGGGGATGACATTTGACATGCTACGCTAATTAGTTCTTCCACTTCTTCATTAGAGTCTGCTGGCTCTGTTTGAAATACGTTTGTAAGATGTTCAGGAAAAACGTCCGCTTTTTCTTGTTAATTAATTTAAGCCATTTATTTAGTTGCACCTAATTTTTTAAAGGTTAATGGAATGAGTCGTAACTCAATAAAAACGATTTTTTGAAAAAAGTGATAAGAGTGAACAAAATTTTAAAAATAATGTGTTAAACTAATGGTGCTACTAATTTCATTTGATTTAAACGTACTCAAAAGTTTGGGGGTATTTAGGGCTGCACACCCCCTTTAGAATTCTGGTGCGCCCTTTTTGTGAGCTTAGATTTTGTTGTTTCTTCTGTATGAAAAATGCTTTCAGAACAAGAAAGTAACGTGTCCATTTTTATTACAAAATGTCAAGTAGTTTGTGTAACTTCAAAGGGTGTAAATTTTTTTGTGTACACTTTTGTACAAAGGTAAGTTGGATTTAATCAATTTATTTTTTCCCCAAAATGCGTGATTAAATTTATGACATACCTTTTTGTCATTTTCCATTTTCCAAGTCTATGCTACTACAACAGAATATACAGACGAGGAGATCGAAGTGTTTTATGATGATTTAAGCACAGCCATCACAAACAACCGAACACATTTCACAGTTATATGTGGAGACTTTAACGCCAAAATAGGAACAAAACTGGATCCAGCAGAAACTGCTCTTGGAAATTTTAGAAGTCAGGAACGAAATAACCGTGGCGACACTCTTTTAAACTTTCTACTAGAGAAAAATCTATTCCTAATGAACAGTTACTACTACAAGACACCTCACCGCAGATGGACGTGGATAAGCTTAGATGGGAAGACGACAAACGAGATCGAATACTTTATTACTGATAAAAGATACATATTTACAGATGTGACAGTGCTAAATAAATTTGCGAAATCAAGCGACCATCGTATGTTGAGAGCCACAATTGTGTTAAATACCAACTATGAACGACACAATATGATAAAAAAGAAGCAAATAAACATATGGACACCTTTCATATTTCCTTCAAGAAAAATCATCAACAAATGATATTAACATCCTAAATGATATAATAGTAGAAGCAATAATAGAAGTTCAAAAGGAATGCTGCCCAAAAAGCGTGAAGGAAGAAAAAATTAGTCTGGAAATACAGAAAAAAATGAAATAAAGAAGAATACTGAGTACTAAATACTGAAGAATAGAATGAACAAGAAAGTATCAAGAGAAATCCGAAAAGACCTAAGAAAATACAAAGATGAGAAAATCCTCAAAACTATTGAGGAAAATAAGAGTATGAAAATAATGAGACGCAAACTCACAAATGGAAATAAACAAATAGTCAATTTCAAGGATAGAAATGGCAACATCACATCAAACAGAGAACATTTGTTACAAATTGTGGAATCATTCTATGAGACATTATATAGCAACCAATCGACTCTAGATAATATTGAATTACAACAAAGGAAGGTTTAAAATCAGGGTTCCGAAGATATCCCAGAAATCTCTTTGGACGAAATTTACAAGGCTCTAAAAAAGATGAAGAATAACAAAGCTCCGGAGGAGGACGGTGTCGTCACGGAAGCGATAAAGATAGAAGGCTCAGTACTGATAGCCAAAATTCAAAAGCTCTTTAATCTATGCCTATGGAATCAAAATATCCCAACAAAGTGGAATAATTCAATAACTGTACTCTTACACAAGAAGGGAGATATAGCAGACCTGGAAAGATACAGACCAATCAGTCTCCTTAATCATTTTTATAATTTATACACCCGAATAATAACGAACAGGTTAGAGACAAAGCTGAATTTTTACCAACCTCCAACCAAATATATGAAAATGCCACAACATCCATAAGTCTACATTCTGCAACTAATAAAATAAAGATAAAAAGAAGAATCAGACCAGGTGATACCATGTCACCAAAGCTGTTCATTACAGTTCTTGAGTATGCATTTAACAAACTAACATGGCAAGAGAAAGGAATATCCATCGATGGAGAAATATTAAACCATCTACGTTTTGCGGACGATATCGTGCTTCTGTCAGATAATCTGGGAGAGATCAAAGACATGCTACAAGAACTGAATGACATACTACAAGAAACGGTGCTGGAGATACTTGGGTCATGAAATTAGAATAACCAGAAACAACCAAACATGCGAGCTAAATAGACGAATCACGTTGGGATGGGCGGCATATAGAAGGATGAGAGACATTTTTAAAACAAATATCCCAATTCACCTGAAAAGGAAGGCATTTAACAAATGCATCTTACCAGTCTTGACCTATGGAGCAGAGACCCTAACTTTAACGAAAGCTACTGCCAAAAAAGCTAAGGGTAACACAAAGGCGAATGGAGAGATCAATGCTGGGCCTGACCTTAAAAGATCGCGTGAGAAATGGGAAGATACGCCGACGAACTGGCGTAGACGATATTATACTGCGAATTAATAAACAAAAGTGGAGGTGGGCTGGACATGTTCCTAGAATGGAAGACGGAAGATGGACGAAGAGATTATTGAGCCAACAAGCGAAGTCGAGGCAGACCACCCACCCGATGGACCGACGACCTAAGGAGAATAGAAACAAACTGGATTGCAGCAGCTAAAGATAGAGAGAACTGGAGACTTTTGGAGGAGGCCTATATCCAACAACGGATGTGAAAATGAGGCTGGATGATGATGATGATGGTGATGATGATGATGATGATGATGATGATGATGATGATGATGATGATGATACCTTTTTGAAACACAGTGTGTACTAACGATATAATAAGAAATTTCTCATTCTTCAGGTATTCCTTGATTTAAGTTTAATTCAATAGTATTCTTAATTTTATACTTGCGGTTTATGTTTCAATGACATATTGATTTGTTATCCTAGATTATTAATATGTTTGTGTTAAAAGTCCATAATGCTGTATATACAGTAAGATCAAGTAATTTCCAATCAATCATGAAAGGAAACCACTAAAACCACTACAATAAACCAAACATAGCATTAAAAATCAAATTATAGAACAGCCCGCAACAATATTCATTATTATATAAAATACATTCCACAATACATGTCAGTTTAACAAAGTTCGAAGAGATATTACTATATCAATTAGCTCTAATGATATTGGCGATAGAGCGGCAGGTAACTTCTAACCTATAGCTCGAAGGTAAATAGCAAAACCTTAAAGGAATAAAGCAAATAATGAGTGAATTATTGAGGTTGGTAAACGAACAATATTAGTCTAAAACCGCGAGAGTTTATTATAAAATCAATTCGTTCCTATATTTGATCTAAATATAGAACATCAATTTGGAGAAGGCTTATGTATTTTAAATGAGCTTAGGGGATTATTAACATATATCTTTTAAAAAGAATAACCTAGAGGTGATAGGTTTGTATAATATAAATGTACTGTCATGTACTTTTTGGCTTTTTTAAAATTGAATATTGATAAGTTTTGAATCTCTTTAAAATATTCTTGTACTGTTGTCTATTTAGGACCAGATTTCTTTATGTCGTGATTCCCTACTTATATACCGTTTTGTAGGTTTTTTTAACATTGATTTTATTGTATTTTACCCATTTCAATATGTTGATTTTAATCGTTCTCATTATCTTTAGTTTTCTATAGGTGATATACTCCTATAGAAAGTAGCTCCAAATTCAAACGTTTTCTACATAAGCTGTCATCATTTATGGTCCCAAATATTTTTGATATAATGTTGTTTAAAGTATGACTTTGGGTTCGTCTGTACAGATATGTCGTTTTTTTTTTAGAAAATGTATTGACCAATATGCATGTGTCTGTCTGCAGCTTCGTTGCCGTCGTTTCCAGTGTGGAAGGTATCCACATAAAGTTACAGTCGGCAAAATGAAAGATTACCCATGCGTCATCGATGATATGCATACGAATTCAATCAAAATTTTCTATTCAATACAAAGTCTAACATCTACCTAAAGTTAATACTGAAAATAAACGGATGTGACTACTACTCCAGCCTACGTTTTTTGCACCACGAAAGACTTTACCAAACAATTTGTGTGATGTTATTCTTGATCTGATAATATATATTTATTGGTGATAAATGTTTCTATTATTACCGTAATTAATTATTCGACATATATTTATAATACAAAAATAATGAGTAAGCAAATATAGTATTATGAATTTTTCCATGTTAAAGTTGCCAATGGACGTAAATAGTAAAAGAAATTTAAAAAATGTCATTTTCTTCTTATTTAAATTTATCGTCACAATAAGACTTACTAACAATCAGTTTAATTTAACTATCTAGAGACGACCGGTTTCGCTTTCTACAATATGCAAAGTATTTTCAGGTCTCGATACAAAGTTAATTTAAATGCTGAAATAATAAAACCCATATTAGGGAGTTGTTTTATAAAGATAAATGATATAAATTACAGTAATTATGCCAATATTATATGTCTGTGGTTTTTCCAAAATGAATAAACTGCTTAAGCAGACAAGGTAAGACCCACAAATTGGTCTAAAATAGTCTATTGAGTTGTAATAAATTAGTAAATAAATAAAACACCACTTACATGCCGGTACTCTATTAATTAATGGTTGAAAGAACATGGTTCAAACTATCCTGTATTGTTGAATGGAGAACTTAAGTTTTGCTATTGTAATTGTTTGACAATAAACAGGGAAGTTCTTGAGCAGATAGATGTTATCCAATGAAGTAGAGATAGGTGTAATCTGATTGTTTGTTGGGCGCTGGTTTCTCTGAACAGACGTAAGCCGCAGCCGTCGACGTTTGGACGTTGCGTCAAACGTCCACACGTCGTCGGTAACGGTTGAGTGGTTTCTCTAAAATTAGTCAGTTTGCTGGTAGATATTAATAGGTATAGACGTCGATTATTAGGTTAGATTAAAAATACAAAGGACTTTATAAATAATGAAAATGATAATGAAAAAAATGGTAATGAAACTGTTACTTGAAGAAGAGGAAGATATTGAACTAATAATTAGAACATTAAAGAAAAGAAGACAGACTCAAAATATATTTAAAAATAGAGAGAATGAAGGGTCATTAAGTAACTTGATTCATACGCATCTTCAATGTGATAATGAAAAATTCATACAATATTTTCGACTATCACAAAAACAGTTTAAAACAGTGCTAAATTTAGTTGAACGTGACCTTTCTGTAAAATCAACAAATAGATATCCACATCACATTTCACCTTCTCAAAAGTTAGCAGTGACATTGAGGCAAGTTATTTTTTAGCAATATATAGGACCAAATTGTTAATTGGAATTTTAGTAATAATTTCACAAGAAAATATCCAAAACCACTACACTGACAGTGGCTAAGCTTATTATCAAAACGTTCGTCGAGTATGTTTTAAAAATATTGTCAATATAGTGTTTTTAAATATTTCTTTATTGACTGGCCAGTTGGTTGTCAAAACCAGTGCCAATAAAACAAAAACACACACACACACAAATATTTCTTTTTCATTATATATATATATATATATATATATATATATATATATATATATATATATATATATATATATATATATATATATATACATGTTGAACGATAAAACTTTATTTTACGTCATATAAAATTACAATTAACATTAAAACTAATGTTTACACATAATTAAGTACAATAATTTGAAAATTAAATTTGGGTAACTAACCAACTATCACGTGAGTCACTTGATTGCATAGCTGTTTCTGACGTTCTGGTTCATGCAAATGCTGTCCCAGTAGTACGCCACTGTTCATTGTGCATTTTCAATTCCATCTCTGTTACTATTTTACAAACTTCCAGCCTAGTTTCAGCAATAAGATGTGGCGGAAAGTTTGAAACAGTATCAACCATGGACTCGAAAAATTTATGAATAGCAGATTTTTCTGCTACAGTTTCCGTCTGCTCTAAAATTTTTTGAAACAACTGATCATTCACTTGGTGCATCTTTTCCATAATACTGATCAAATTGTCATGAGACATTTTCATTTTTTTTTCTTGAGGGAGTGAAAGCTTGTTGATTCTGTTGAGTTTCTGTCCTTTTTTGACTCGATAATAAATCTTGGGACTCCTCTACACTGTCTTCCGTCTCCGGTGTACCTTCTCCAGTATCAGGTTCTATTAAATTAGTGTATACATCTGCAGGAAGTTCCACGTTTACTTCTTCTTCTTCGTTAGTTACAGTTCTTCTCTGCGATTGAACTTGGGTAAGAAAAGTTAATTGGGACATATACTCCCATGTACGGTTGTTTCTTGCCTGGCCTGTACCAGTGTCCGTCTTTTTTTTCATGTAATGATCCCTAATATGATTTCATCTTTTTTGGCATCTGAAACTAAAAATATATCTATATAGTGTTATGATTTGAAATAAATTATGGATTAGTTTCTAAATATAGTTTTTTTTACAGGTTTTTGACCACTGGAGAAAGTCTTCAATCACTAGCATTTTAATTTCGTATCTCTCAATGTCACATATCAAAAATATTGGAAAACACATTAAAAGCGATTTGTAAACACATGAAACCTCTACATTTACCAAAATTGATAAGAAGCAAATTGGAAGTTGTTGCCAAAGAGTATTTAGATAAATGGAATTTTCCCAATTGCTGTGATGTTTTAGACGACAAACATTGCCGTATAAAATGTCCATCGAACAGTGGATCCTTATTTTACAATTACAAACAGTTTTTTCAATTGTTTTGTTAGCCTTAGTAGATGCAAATTGTAAATTTCTCTATGTTGATATTTGATCTTATGGAAAAGAGGGAGATAGTGGTATTTTTTCTAAATCAAAATTAGGAAAACAGATTGAAAATGGGACATTTCCCTTTCCGAATGATGCAAAATTGCCCGGATCAGACATCTTTTTTCCAAATTTTCTAATAGAAGACGGGGAGTTCAAATTGTTACCTCGCCTTATGAAGCCATATTTTAACGCTCAAAGTGAAACGGATACAGAAAACCGGCAATACAACTACCGGTTGAGTAGGGCCTGAAGAACAGTCGAAAAGGCGTTTGGAATGCTATCAAACACTTTTCGAGTATTCCATACGGCAATAATGCTTAAACCAAGCACAATTGATTATGTAATACTTACTACTTGCTGTTTGCATAATATGCTAATAAACGACAAAACCTAAAAAAAAACATTCATATTAACAGCAATGCACATAACGGCGTTCCCAATAATTTAATTTCTTTGAAACGGAATGGGGGAACTGTTGTTGTAGCAGCAATGCATTTAAGAAATGAATTAAAAGATTACTTGTGTTCGCCATCTGGAAGGTTCACTTTGCAGTCTCACGTTGTATAATTGTTATAATTTAAAATTATGTTTAAATTATTATTATAATATATATATATATTATATATATATATATATATATATATATATATATATATATATATATATATATATATATTATATATTATTATATTTAAATTAATTATCACATTTTTTGTATGTATACCTATTTAATATAAATATATATTTTTTGTAACATAAAATAAAAAAACACTTACCTGGAATTTTAAGTATATGAGCAATCTCCTCCCAAACTTTATATTTTAAAATATTATTTTTATAATCAACATGAGCGGCATCATACAAAATTGAATGGCTTTGCACCAATTCAATTAACAATTCATTTTGTTCTTTTTTTTATTTTGTTTACGTCCGTCATAACGTCCACCCGCTGCAATGCTTCGAAACAATATAAACCGACAGACGCAGCGGGTAAATGCCAACCGTCGACGCTAGCCGTGACCGCTGGCGTGTCTGAGAAACCAAGTACATACACTTTTAGGCATAGCATTCGAACGTTGACGGCAGCCGTTGTCCGTGGCCGCTGACGTGTGTTCAGAGAAACCAGCGCCTTAGATGAGAGTGGTGATTTATATTATTGAATTATTTAAAAGTTATTTATATTTATTCAAGAGATATATTTATGAAATGTGTATTATTTATTGAGATTTTATGAAGGTGACAGTTGTAAGATAATGAATGAAATTACATGTACAATTATGTGGGTGTGCAGTTCTTTCAACTTGTAATTATCAAATTTGTGTTGAAATGTGGGAGTATTTTGTAGATTATCTTGTTAAGTATGATTTATTAATGCATTTTGCCTCATTTCTGTTTGCATTGCACTATCATCGTGAGGAAAAGAGAGGAAAATGCAATACTTGGGTCATGTGTTAAGTGGCGAAACATATGAATTACTTCAAGTTATACTGAAGGCAAAAGTACAAGGCAAAAGATGAGTAGGAAGACGCCAGAATTCGTGGCTAAAAGACCTAAGGAGATGGTTTGACCACTTATCCGTAGAAATCTTTCGCGCAGCAGTTGTCAAAACTACAATTGCTATATGGATCGCCAATTTTCGAAATGGCGCCATGAGAAGAAGATCATTGTGGGGATGGTTAAAAGGTGAAATATTTGGACAATTAGCTGCCTGGTGTCCAGTTAATTTGCATTTGAAACATGTTTCGTTCTGGACTATAACTATACGGCATAATGTTTGTTTCAATTCGGTGGTAAAAGATTCAGGCAGTACAAAGTTGTCTGGAAAAGGTGAAACGAAAATTTGTCTTCCAAAGCTTGGAATATGACTGAAGGCAAGATTGGTTGTTCCTATCCGTAGGTATGATATGTCTGAGATTGGATTTAATTCGTCCATTATTAAGTTAGGAGGTATGCTTAGACATGCATTGGACAGAATTAAACGGACAGATGGAGTTATTAATCTTTTCGCTTTTAATATATTTCCATTTACTATTATCTTCCTTGTTTCTGCTACGAATTTATCTACTAAGTTTTTAGATAATAGATATATGCATATTTTACCGTTTGATATACGAGATGCGAAAATTATATTTTTTGGTTCTATATGCTTACTCAACCCTTCAAGATAGTCATTAATTGTATAATTCTCTAGAGTGTTAAATAGAATAATTTGATCTTTGTTTGAGTGACTAACTGCTTTTGAGTAGGATCCATTTTGTGGTAGCTGACGGAAAGATAACATCTTTTAAATGTATTTTAAATTCGACTAAAGCCGGTGCTGTATTACAGCTTCGCTGTGATACCAGTTCATGGAAATTGGATAATACTTGTAACTTATTGCAGTGATTTACTAAAATGTCTAAATCCAAATAGATGAAAAAAATATATTTTATCTACATACGATTCCAATATTAAGTATACACATCACTTTCACTTAGTTTTATACTTAATTACTTTTACATTTACTTCAATGATTACTATTTAACTAGCACGATAAATAAGTGCCCAAAAGAGACCATGACGAAAGAAATAAAGCGAAGAATAATCCTAGCTAACAAATGCTATTTTGGATTAGGTAGACATATTAGAAGCAAAAACTTAGCCAAAAAATAAAAATAACCATATACAAAACCCGTATACAACCAGTGTTGACATATGTATCGAAGTTATGGACCATTTCCAAGGCAGGCGAAAACCTCCTACTTATATTTGAACGAAGGATCCTAAGAAGAATATTCGGTGGTATCTGTGAAAATGGTTTTTGGAGAAGGAGGTACAACTACGAGATATATCGCAGATAAAAACATATATTTGGTGGTAAAGACGTAGTATCTCTTATAAAAATAGGAAGACTAAGATGGGCAGGATATCTGGCAAGATCACAGCAGACCAACCCTCCTAACAGAATCTTTATGTCACAACCTATGGGAAGATGAAGTAGGAGTAGGCCAAAACCCAAATGAAGGGATAGTGCAAAAGAGGATCAGAATGCTTACTCTCAGATGCCGCCTTTGAAGTTTTTCAGCACGCGCGCCATATTTTAGAAGGAAACACATAATACAGACATATGATTTTTGTGAGGTTATGTAATTGTTTATATTTATGTTTAATTATATTATTATTTATGTTAATATAATTGTATAGTATGTCTATGATTGCCGTAAATCAATTAAACCGGGTTAATTTTTCTATGCACACCACATAAACAACACTGGATCCCTCTAAAACATGGCGGAACGTCTGCGCAAAGGAAATGCGCGTACTTAATTTTCCATGGAGAGTGGGCATTCTGTTTGTTTATTATTCTGTGGCTGTATGTATGTTGTTTGGTGTACTTGAATAAATGTTTGTCAGGTTCATTCTCATAAAGAAAATTACCAGACTTTCCATATATAATCTTGGTTTTAAAGGGTTTTTAATTTTAGTGGTAATTGTTTACTCCAGTTGTTTTCTTGGACCTATTAGTTTTTTGTTTGCTTTTGAATATATACGGTTATACCAATATAAAGTTTATAATTGTTCCGTAAAATTGACAATATAGACATCTTCTACGCCAATAAATGTAGAGACCACTGATTTATTATTAAAAACTGAATTGTACAAATCCATTACTAAATAAAAAAGACTTCCATAGTTGAACATAATTTTTTGAACCAAAATTAAGTTGTAGGCAGTTTGTTTTTCCAGTCTACTTTACGGTTATTAATGATTATTTTTAATCTTCTAAATATGTAGGATGATAGTGAAATACTTCTGTGATTAAACCCACTTCTTGAAACGGTTAGAGTTTCAATGTGCGATATGTATCCGGAAGCTACTTTACCACCAGAAGTTAGTTAGAATTGTTAATTTAATTTTGTGTTGACTTATACATATATTAACTAATGTATACAACAAAACTGACAACTTTTAAATAAATCATTGTTTTGAGCGTAAATTCTTATTGTTAGTATGCAAAATTTGGCGGCAGAAATTTCGGTTAGCAGCAAGAATGGGCTGGTGCGTTAAGAATGTTAATTTTCGGCGCGATGGTGGCACCCGTTAAATTAATAATGATTAGTATGCCATTTATAAACTCAAATTACAGCTATCTAATTGGATGTCGTACATAGCGCAATCTCGCGGTCGCTATAATTCATTCAGACATCTAGTTTTCGCTTTCACGCTGTCTCTATCTTTCTCTTGTGTGCGTATTATGTCGAAGTCAAAGACGACCACAATCGACTTGCAGCTATTTGCGTCAACTTACTACGTTTTAGAGACACTATTTAATAACACAATTAATGATTAAAATACACCAAGGAGTCAAATTAAACATAGTAGGATTTATAGTACTAAAATGAAATAATAAAATAAAATTGAGCTACAATTTGTCGAATGCATCTTTAACAATACTCTTTTACAACACTTTAAAATAACTTAACTTGCATGTTTTATACATATTTTGGTCATATGTATGAGAATACCGTTAAAATAAATGCATCATTGACATGAGATTATTGATCTCAACTAAATATGCAGTGTATAAGACGGTGTGAAATTCAATGGCTTATGAAAAATTTTACACAGGTGTAAAAACATCACGCATTTTTCTTCAATTAGCAGTACGCATGAAAAACATAAAGAAATGCATTACATACCTTTGAACTCTAAAATATCAAACATTTATCCAATACAGTTTATCCAATATTTCTTATATATATATATATATATATATATATATATATATATATATATATATATATATATATGTATCAAGTAATTAACTTAATTTACATCTTAGACAATTTAGAAGATAACACCGCTCTCTAGAAGTTATTATTTTTCGTCATTATCATCATCAGTAGCCATTAAATATAGGCCTTCCGTAAATACTTTAATTGGTTCTTATCTTAAGCACTTTGAATTCATTTGTTCTGGATATGCTTGATGGGGTTCGAGGACGACATCAAGCGCATCTTTTATCTTGTAGGAGGACGTCCCAGACTACGATAAATATGGTGTCTATGTCTATATCAATGGCTAAATTCTAAAATTTGTTTGATCTACCTTCTATCTCTGAATCCAGCAACATAACCTGCCCAATTCCATTGCAGCGTTGTATTTCTTTTATCAGCTTCCGTAATATCAGTTTTGTTCTGTTTAAACTCTGTCTCTTAGGAATGTATTCACCTGTCTATTGCTCTCTGTGTCACTTTGTATTTTGGGGTCAGTGTTTCTGGTATGTACGTTATAACTGGAAGCATACACTAATCAAAAACCTTCCATTTTAATTCACATGAGAATATTCGATCTAAAGATTGTCCTCAGTTTCCATAAGCTATCAGTGATTCTTCTGTTTAAATCTGTTGTTTGACTGTCATTTATTTTATTAATAATTAACTGTCATAGTAATTTAATCCCATGGCACAGATATATGTATAGATGTATACTTTTTCTATTTACGTGCCATATGTTCAAATATTTTCGACAAGTAGTACATTGATCATGAATTGTGTTTAATGCAGACGACATAATAACTATGTCGTCTGCAAACCTTAAGTTTTTCAGAAACACTCCTCATATATGTTGATTACAATATTTTTCCAATAATTGTTTTTTATAACACTCTAAAACAAAAAATTAAATAGTTTAGTAGAGTTGGTGTCTCCTTGTCTAATATACTTCTCCAAGAGAAATGTATTTGTTTCGTCGTAATACATTCTGAGTTAATTAATGTATCGAAAGTCAAATATTTGGTCTCCAATAACATATCAAAGACAAAAATCATGATTGTGGATAGACTACATAACAATCATCCACACATAACCACGATTGACAGGTTTGAGGTTGTGAGCTCATATTTATATGTGGGATCATTGATCACAAACAGGGATCACTACAGGAAGAAAAACGTAAAAAAAAACGTTTTAAAATAAAACTTTTAGCTATTGTTGAAGCAGACGAGTAATCGTGTCATCCATAATTGATCTTGGAGCGAATCAGATTTTTAAATGCATAATATAAGTAGAGTTTTACCATTCCGCTGCCCAGTTTGTTCCTGGTTTAGTCTTTTTTTGGCAGATAGCTGATATATATTTGATGTGGTCCTTCCACGTTAAAGCTTGATTAAATATTAAACTTAGATATTTAATTGTATTTACATGTTCAAGTGTCTGTCCCAAAAGTTTTAAAGTGAGTATTTCTTTTATCTCTTTTGGTCTTCAAGAACATGATGCAGCGAGTTTTCCTCCTCCTCAGTCCTAATCCCTTTTTTGATGTGGTGACACCCTCATACCTTTACAGTTTTTTCACGATTTCCCTACATCCTTCTCTGTCCTGGGCTAGTTGTTCGGCAGCGAGTTTTAGATGAAGCAAATTAAAAACCACTCATTTTAGACAATGCTATACATTTATCGAGTTGATCTTGTAGTAATTTGGCCACACTCTGTATATTGTTTCTATTTAAGTATATTGTTTCTATTTAAGAATAATATAAGATCATCCGCGTACAATCTTACTTAAGTGGGTTTGTTCATTAATTTGATTATATCATTAATATCTATAAGGAAAAGCGTCGGGCTAATTACCGAGCCTTGGGGTGTACCTTTTTTTGATATCACATTAGATAGAAGACCGTTTACTTTTACCTTGAAATTTCTATTTAGGAGAAAATTTTTAATAAAAGCAAGTATATTTCCTCGATAGCCCCATGATTCCAGTGTTGAAATTATCTTGTGATGCCAAAACAGAAAGAGTACATTGTAAAGCTGGATCAGTAGCTCCAATTCTCAGTGGGGTAATTGAAGATAACAATGTTAAACCTAAGTTTTATAAATGTCGTGTAATATCTTCATTAGGAATTGTGGGGCTTCTGATGGGGTCATTAGTCGCCGAGCAACTAGTTGAGTGTTGTTAATTGTGATAACTTCATTATTTTTAAGAAGATCGTCGAAAATTTTTTTATATCTCTCAAATATAAGCAAACTCGATTGTTAGATATACGTGAACAATATATTATATTTTGTGGGTTAACTATTGGTCCAATCTGTAAGAGATAGTCTTATCCCTTGGTCTCTATTTGGTAATGGAGTGGTGATTTTAACCAGTGCCGGATTAACACTTTTGCCGCCCATGGGCCAGAGGTCTGCCTGCCGCCCTAGCGGGGGTGCAACACCGGGGGGGGGGGGTCCGGGCCCCCCCCCCCGAAAAAAATTGAAATTTAGAGGCAAAATAACGCATTTTGGGACATTTTCCAGCGCTCAACTGTCTCTTGATATTGTAATGGTTTTAGTACCTCTCATGATGAAAACAAGAAACTATGTCCTAAAATTGCGTTTTATTAATTAAAATAAACTATTTGACAAAACTCCGTTAATTACGAAACCATTTTCTACAACCGTGATATTCCATTACTTAAGATTACAATAATAGTAAATAAAATCGTTGTTGATATTATTTTGTGAAACATCATGCAGCTCGTAATTCCCAAACTCAACAATTCTTTTATAGTTTTATGACTATTTTGGCTGAGAATGATTGATTTGGAGTGAAGTGAAAATTCGGCTTCGTTACTCGGCGACGGCTCACCTGTGAATGTGCCCGCAGGCTTTGAGCCATAATCGGTCATTGCTGTCGATTTATGGGCAAAAACAGGACAGTTAGGAAGGGGCTAAAATTAGTAAAAGGTGTACAGAGTAAGACTGCAAAATAAATGATAATTTCTGTATTGAATATAGGATAATAACAAATATATACAACATCGAAATATAACTGTTCAGAGCATACAAATCACATATCCAAACAAATAACTTACTCACTAAATTAGCTTTGTTAAAGTAAATATAACTTAAAACTTCTTCTTTCTTGCACGTGCATTGGAAAAATCATCAACAACTGCACTGAAATCGAGTTTTGTTGTCAGTTCATGTTCTATGGCTAAAACAGCCAGGCTGACGAGTCGTTCTTGAGTCACTGTTGAACGCAGATAGTTTTTTACTCTTTTCAAGGTCGAAAACGATCTCTCAGCAGAACAGTTTGTAGCAGGAGTTGTCAAAAACATTTTCAAACCAATAGCCACGTTGGGAAACAAGTCCTGTAGATTTTTTTCTATCAAAAATCTGTACAAGTTTGATAGTGAAAAGTCTTTTTCGGCTTCTTTGTAGTTTCCTCGGATCAGAAGTCCTTTCAGATGGATGCACTCGCATATAAACTCTGACTCTTCAATGTCTTCAATATAGATTTTCTGCAAAGACGTCGCGTTAGCAGTAATTTCTTCGGTAGTTAGAGTCTTTAATTTTGTTAGAAATGAAAACTTTGCAACGAAGTCTGTGTACACAGAGATCCTTTTGTCTAACTGAAACTGAAGTGTTTCCACGATGATGTCATAACTTTGTTGAAGACAATTTCCCCTAATGTCATCATCCTCATCATAAGTTCTTTCTTCATCTTCTTCTGAAGATTCATCAAAGAACCTCTTTCTTTTCGCCTTTCTTTTTGGGCGATCAAAATCTTGCTGCACCTGCGGCTGCGTCTCTTGTGGAAGTTCTGGCTCATCGTTCTGTCTCATTTCACCTTGCGCAATTTGCAGTTTTTTTTCGCCCTCTTTCTTATAGTGGGTAAACATGTCTTTCATGTTCATCACATACTCTGTGAGTGAGTTGTACAGGATTACAACGCTGTCCACGGTCATATTTTCAGCCTGGATCTTTTCACTGACTGAATTAAATTTTTGAAGTACATCTCCCCAAAGGGCTGCCATG
Source organism: Diabrotica balteata (assembly GCA_918026665.1). Taxonomy (NCBI): domain Eukaryota; kingdom Metazoa; phylum Arthropoda; class Insecta; order Coleoptera; family Chrysomelidae; genus Diabrotica; species Diabrotica balteata. The sequence goes on along the minus strand of OU898279.1, from coordinate 51,012,897 downwards.
AAACATGTTTCTAGAGACATTAGTTTTCGCAACAACCCTTTGGCTTTGGATTGTGTCTGTTTGTTTTCATGATTGCTTGAAGTCATGTCTATCAGCGTCTTGACCATGGGTTTGTAGTCTTTATTAAGGCTTTTGCAAGCTTCTTCCCTTGCAGACCATCTTGTAACACTGAGAGACTTCAACGACGTGTTCTTGTCCTTTCCTGTGGCCGTGAAATTTGACAGAAGAAGATTCCACCTGTGCGTAGAAGACGAGAAAAAATTGTACAATCCTTGCAAGAGATCAAAGAAATGTTTTGCAAGAGAACAGCATTCTGCTGCGCTTGATCCCACTAAATTTAGTGAATGCGCTGAACAAGGCACATAAAATATCAAGGGATTCTTTTCTTTAAGTCTTGCCTGCAACCCCGAGTACATTCCTGACATATTTGACGCGTTGTCATAGGACTGTCCCCTACAGTTTTGTATGTCCAATCCTTTCGACTGTAGGAAAGAAAGCACTGAGTTCACTAGTTCTTCACCTGTATGACCTTGATTTTTCATAAATTCAACAAAATGTTCTTCAGGGATTCCCAATTCATTCACATACCTTAATATGAAAGACAATTGATCAATGTGTGTTACATCAGGGGTGGAATCTACTATTATAGAATAGTACTTGCTTTTCTTAGCATCATTCAAAATTGTATCAATAACGGTTTTTGCCATTATTTCGATGAGTTCTTCACAAATGGTTGATGATAGGTATGACTGATTGCCTTTACCCGCTTTCCCATATTTTTCAATGTGTGCTTTCAAAAATGGATCAAATTCGGCAATCAGCTCCAAGCACATCATATAGTTGCCATTTGAAAAAGAACCAAATTTTTCGTCAGTCCCCCTAAAGGCAAGACCACGCGAGGCAAGTTTTTTTATTACGGCCACCACTCTCTGGAGAACTGCCTTCCAATACCTTATTTCTTCTTCCACTTGGTTTTGTAGAAGCTTATCGATCCTCCCGGCTGCTTCTGCTCTTTGTTTGTATACTATTACACTATTGTAGTGAACGTGCGAGTTTTCATGCTCTTTTATTCTCGCTGATGCATGTTTCCAATCACTGAACCCATTTTCAGTAAACTGAGTAGAGGTCGAACTAAACAATTTGCATGGACCACAGAACAAAGAGCCTAAACTTGGTGAGTAAATCAAGAAATCTCTATTTACAATTTCGCCATTTGCAAGTTTTCTGTCGAATAGCCATTTAGCCAACACTCTTTTCCTGTCTGGATATTGCCTTTCAGATTTTTTAAAATCGCAATCTTTATTTTGATTCCATCCATTTTTAACAAAATATTCCCGCGTCTCTTCATTCACTATCCATAAAGCAGGATCATAATTTGGTTTCAAATGGACAGAAGAGTCAGGTTCAGAGACTGTTAATTGATCTTCAATCTCGTCAACAACAAAAGTTAATTCGGATATAGCTGGTTTGATCTTGTCAGTATCAACACATGACGAAGCTGAAGGTGCTGATGCTGAAGGGGTTGAGGGTGAAGCTGAAGGGGTTGATGCTGAAGCTGAAGGGGTTGATGTTGAAACCGGAGGGGCTGATGCTGAAGCTAAAGGGGTTGATGTTGAAGCTGAAGGGGCTAATGCTGAAGCTGGAGGGGTTGATGTTAAAGCTGAAGGCACTGATGCTGAAGCTGTTGAAGCTGAAGGCGTTAATATGGAACATACTTCTAGTTCTACTTCACAAAATTCTTTGACACTTTCTAAAAGCACTGGTTCTGGTGGCACTGGTAGGTTACTTCTTGTAAAAAATGTATCAAGCTTCGCAGTTTTATTTACAACTTCTGTCAATTTTTTTTTCTTCTCTTCGGCTACTTTTTTGTATTGCCACCCACTGAGCCGTTTGCGTCCATCCATTTGTACAGCTGCTTGTTATAGCATCAATGACATCGGAAGTAAAGGTCTGACTGTAAAAAAAAGAATATCTGTATAATTCAAAACTGTAGTACGATACGACAGGAAAAATGAAGCGAAAAAATGAGGGAAGCGAATTTCCTTCCATTACTTATTCAACTCATTGTGAAACCTATACGTATGGCAACATGCCGAATTACATTGCTTCTCTTACTACCACAAAGTAAAATGGCGAAATATGCAAAATTAAATAGCCACAAAATTTGACAACTTACGGCCTTACGGCCTACACAGCACAGCTCTCACCGTCTCACTACTCCTTACACCAGTGCTAACTGCTGCTGCATAAACTTATCTGAACCTTTAGATGTAAGATCTATATTAACTTACATTACCATTACTATAAACAAATAAATATTTCTTACCTCACAAGTTACAATTTCAAAATGTTACTCCGCTCAAAACAAATTACAAAAACGTTAAACCTAAACAGTTAGACAGACTGCAGTACGTGGAGTTGAGACCAGACAACCGAATGACAATGGCGCGTGGCGGTGATGGAGTTGGTGGGGGGAGGGAAGCGGCAAGGCGACAAGACGCCTGCCATCAGCCAATGCTAGCAACTACTACGATCCCACAACTAAATTTCCCGTGCGTAGCGTACGATACAGACTGCCGCCTCGCCCCTTCGACTCACTTGGATAGAGTGGCGTAGCGTAGTGTACTGCGACACATTACACCGCGCAGAGTGTCGCGTTATAAATAAATAATAAACAATAAAATAGTTTTTTAATATTTAATGCTCAGGTTCACTGGTCTTGATAATCGATAATAAAGCTTTATAATCAATCAAAAATAATTACACTTTTTTTTTCTCAAATCCGCCGCCCCAAAATTTTGCCGCCCTGGGCCGCGGCCCAGTTGGCCCGTGCCTTAATCCGGCCCTGATTTTAACTAACGCTGCTGAGTATGTTTTATCCGTGTGATTTGAAGAATTTTGAGCAAGATATCCATTTTTTTATTTTCTTTCTGCGTTTCTTCCAAAACATTTAAACTAAGCCCGCCTCTGGCGACGAAAAACCACAGAAAATAAGTTGAGAAAAAAAAACAGTTGGTAGATAATCACTCACAACAGGTTAATGGAAAGATATTGATTTAAAAAGTTTTAAACCAAAGATTGGTTTAAAAAGGTAAAAAGATTTAAAAAGAAAAATTAAACAGTGGTGAACACTTCACCACTGTTTTTCCCAAAATTTTCCCAAAATAATTTAAAACTCATTAATATTAAAAATTAATTACTACGAAATGATAACAACGTGTTGACTCTTCGAATGTTCGAGTGAGACTCATAAAATTAATTTCGATTCATTGAAATCCGGTAAATGGAAGAGCCTGCCTAGGGATTTTTTTTAACAACTATATAATTTTTACGCTAATGAAGAGATAAAATAATTTTTGCAGGAAGAATAATTATTTTTTCTTTTTAATTTTCAATAAATTTTATATTGTAGGAAATTTAATTGCTTTTTTTATTTTTTTTATAAAATGTAAGATAAGTGTAAAATGCACACAGCTACCGAGATATAGCAACAAAAAGAAGAAGAAAAAATAGCCGAAATACTTATCAAATTTTTGTTCACAAATTGTTTGATACAAATTTAGCTCATCTTTAAAGTGTACGCATAGTGAAATTATCATTTTTAATGATCTTTCTAATGATATTCTGAAGCGATTAAAGGAAAAAACTAGAATCATATATGATTAAGGAATGGTTACCCAAATGAGGGTGTTTTGAACAGATACCACCTGGTCTTTTAAGTATTAGGCAAATTTAAACTATGAGAAGACTTCTTGTTCTATTTCCAAGTAACAATACGAAATAATTTATCTTATTTATATTTTTAAAACGTGTTTTAATTAAAGTTGCGGTTTATTACAATAAATTATAGTAGTTAATATAAAAACACCACAAGCAAATAAATTTAAAACGCAATAAAAATATATTTTTTAAACAAATATTTTACTACCTGTAATATATTGAACTATAAACTTTTCTTATTCTTTATCTAAACGCTGAAGAAACATGCAACGCGCTCTGCTCGTTGTAACCCTTTTTCATAACCGACTTCACTTTGTACCCGTGTAATCGATACTAAAAATTGACCGACAAGAAAGTTTAGACAACAAATTGATAAACCTTTATTTAAGAGACTAATCTTGAGAAATGATCTCGATGAATACATTAACTTGATTAAAATAACTTAATAACTACGAGAAAGGTTAGATAGACAGGCGATAAAGGCATTTGCCGAAGCACCCGAGCCATTGTAGACACGCTGACAGGAGGCAGCTCAGATTCATAGCCTCGTGACAACGTTGCGTGACTCGCTTTCTGAGTTTCTGACCTCATATGACTACGGTTATCAATGAGGATCGTGTGTAGAACACATAAACTCAACCTACCCCCAAATGATGTCTAACTACTGGTTGTTATTGTAATCTAGTTTATTGTGATTTAAGCCGTGATTAACGCCCTAGGGGGTATTATCGCTCCTGTTTACCTTTGCCTGATTGTCGTCGAATGGGCAGAAGGCGGTGGAACTGGGTTCTTGTTACCGGAAAGTTATGACAAGCAGATATTATGTGTGTTTAATCCTTGCTATTCGCCTGGAAATATTTTCACGTTGCCAGTCGGATATTCCACGGCATCTACAATAATTATGTCAAGCTCTTAACTAAAACAAAACAAGAAAAGTTTTGTTTTGCTACTTGGCTACAAACATATTTTATGTTTACGACGCGCGACGTTTAAATAATGCCAAATACTTTTTTGAAACAAACCTATGAATATTTGCGATAAAATAATTCTAAAATATATAACGAAAACTGATATCAAACATACCATCAACAAAACACTTCACAAAACTTTGAATATTTGTTTATAAATATATATTTACAGTTTATTGAGTTCTTTGGTTTATAACTTTTATTTTGCATATTTAAAACAGTCGCAACAACCAAATTATTAAAAAAATTGCATGCATAAAGGCAGAATAAATAAATTCACATATCGCACATAATACCTACACGTTACACAGTGATATGTCAAACAAGATAGTTAAAAAACTAGATACTTAAACTGATCTGGGCCGTATTTAGGTCAAACAAATGCTGATAAACAATAGAATCTGATCTTCTTCTTCAAGTGCCATCTTCGTTCCGAAGGTTGGCGATCATCAGGGCTATACGTACTTTCGAAACTGCTGACCGAAACAATTCGCTGTTGCTACAGCTATACCATTCCCGTAGATTCTTTAGCCAGGAGTTTTGTCTTATGTCCTAGGAGTCCTATGGACCTTTTTCCTGCTATTTTCCCTTGCATAATTATTCGAAGCAGTTCATATCTTTCGCCTCTTGTAATGTGTCCAAGTATTGCAGTTTTCGTTTTTTGATCGTAAATATGACTTCCTTTTCTTTATTCATTCTTCTCAAGACATCGACATTTGTGACTTTCTCGGTCCATGATATTCTCAGGATTCTGCGATACATCCACAGTTCAAATGTCTCTAATTTTTTTATATGAATCTTTTTCAACGTCCATAACTCCATTTCGTAGAACAGCACAGAAAGTACGTAACATCTCATCAGGCGAAGTTTCATTTCAAGGCTCAAATCTCTTCCGCAGAACACTCTCTTCATTTTAGTGAATATGGATCTGGCTTTTTCTATTCTTATTTTGATTTCTGCTGAGCTATCGTTGTCTTCATTTATAAAAGTGCCTAAATATTTGTATTTGCTAACTCGATCGATAATTTCTCTTCTAAAAAAGGTGAATAAAAGCCATTCTTGTGGTTTTTTTTCTTCTGATAATGCTATTCAAAAGTTCAACTAAAATGTGAATCGAGTCTTTTTCTATTAGTTTAAGGATTTCCGTTGGTATTTCATCTGTACCTGGGGCTTTATCATTTTTCATTCTTTTTAGTGCGTAGATTACTTCCTCTTTCGTTATTTCTGGACCTTCGTCTCCTTATCTGATAATAATATTATTTACGATGAGTTACATAAAAATATCCCAAAAAATTTGTGTATTACTTATCTACAGCCAACAATCAATAACAGTCAATCTTGTTCTTCTAGTTCCATGACCGTTATCCATCGTTGGATATCATATAGGCTACCATATTCGCTATCACGACTTTATTGTCAGCAGATCTAAATAATGATGTAGTTGTCTTGGATTTTTCAGCTATGATGTTCTTCTTCCTCCAGGGCCACTTTTACCTTGAATCTTTCCCTGAATGATCAGATCCAATTGTACTTATTTTTCAGGGTGTTTCATAACGTGATCAAAGTATTTTAGCTTGCGTATCTTTATTATATTCTTATTGTAAGTAGTCGTCTGTATGCCCAGATCTCAAAGGCTGGTAAGCGTTTAAGCATAGCCCTACTTAGAGTCCATGCTTCTACTCCCTATAGTAGCCCTGGAAAGATATATCAATATGTCGTTTTAACACGAGGGTCACTCCTAAGATCCTGGCTGTAAAGTACATTCTTTATTTTTTTAAAAGCAGCTTGGGCTTATTTTATTCGAATTTTAATTTCTACAGTTAAATCGCAGCTCTCATTAGTATTACTGCCGAGATACATTAGTTTCTACAGTTTAATATCTCCGACTTTAGTACCGTCATCCTGTATATAATTTGGTTTGCTAATTATCTTATATATTTAGTTTTCTTAACATTGAGTATTAATCCATACTGATTACAAGTTTGTTTTATTCTGTTCATTATATTTTAAGGTCTTCTTCGCAATTAAGCAGCCATAGGGTATGGTCGACATTCTATTGTCTTCATTAAGGGTTTCTTAAATATTTCCTCAGATTCCAAGTTACATCGTAATGTAAGAGTTAAACTTAGGAATCTTTTAGGCATATTTCTGATGCCTCATATTTGTTGCCCAAATCCAAAATCGAAATTTCATATAAGTTTTCAAGGTTGGGATCTAGCAATGAACATTCCATAGTGATCGATTAATGGAAGTGATGTAATTGATCTTATAAAAATCCTCAAAAATAGCAAAATTTTAGCAACATTGATTTACTTAACAACTTTATAGAAGCTGACTTCATTTGCAGCAAAAGGCAAAAACTAGTATGAGCGCAGATTTCGTACTCGAAATCTGAACTCCAGCTTTACAACGCATTTTGATTTTTGTCGATAGGATAGTCCGATCAAAAGATAATAAATTTTTACCGTCAAGTTGATACAAGTTTTTTTAATTGATTTTACTCCTAATTGACATTCCAAATCGCTGGTCGCTTTAAGAATTATTTCTGATAAACTTATTAATTCTACAATTCTACAAAAAAGTTCTAATAAACATTTTTGTTCAAAATTGTCTCAGCTACAATTTTTGTTATTTTATTTACGGCGTATAAATTCTTAGTTAATCAATGTTTTCGGTCCCCCTACGAGATGAGAGATTAAGGAGGAAGCCAGTGGATAGGAGCAGCAAAGTTTGTTGCATCGTTTTTGGGGTCACAAAATTGACATTATCAAAAAAATTCAGCTTGTTCGCCTAGTTTTTAGAGGTTCTCTAGCAACTGCAGTAATGATTGTGGTTTAATAAAATATGATTATATTTTTATATTATAATTATTCATCTTTACCCTTTGTGTCTATGGATACCCAGGTACCTGGGTATCCTTGGTAATTGTTTCATCTGAATCATTGACGATAGTATAAATATTTTTATTTGAGCTTCTAGTCATACCTAAAATTATTGAGAACGAAGAGATTTATGATAAAAACCAAAGAAAAAAATGCATATAATATATTAAAATTACCTGTCAAAGTTTTTACACCATTACGTCCACACCCGTGGCATCCGGGTAACACTAATGTTTAGTACATTATGAAGCTCTGTCTAGTTTTTTTTATAATAAAAGTGATATGGAAACGTAAATAAAAGTTACATTTTAAACACATTGTTCACAATTACTTATATTTACTGAGTGTTCGTTACATAGTGGACGATTACAAACATTACATGATTTTCGTGTCTTTCTTAGCCGCTTTTTCGCTAACGACATACAAATGTAGCAGTTTCCAACAATTTTGAGGCGTCCAGTGGAATCTCGAAGTGGTAATGACTCTGCAGTATTACTTGAATCTGTAGGTAGAGGTTTTCCTAACATACACTTAATTCCTGACCTTGATGAAAAATTTCGGTATACATTTGGTACTTTAGATCTAGCAGAAATTGCAGGCATCACTAGTTGTTTCCCTAAGTCTTGTAGAAAAATTCTACGCTTACTGGTTTCAGTAGAACTCTGTGGATTATTCTCTGTATAAATTATATAGGTTGCTAGGCAAGCTACGTCTAGGATATTGTAAAAGAAGGCTACTGACCAACGCAAAGTTCTGCGTTTAGTGGAATAATGAGAAACCATTTTGTCCATGTTGCCTACGCCTCCTTTAGTTGTATTATAGAACTGAATTATATCGGGTTTATTTTTTGGGTTACTTACATTTTCGTTGTCATGCATTGTTGACAGCAAGATAACGCTTTTTTTCTTTTTTGGTACATATGAACAAATAGTAACACGATCTGCACTGAATCCGTGTGATGACGATTCAGGCTCACGCTTTTGCGAAGGCAGCATTTCTTGTGGAATATATGGTTTGTTTCTTTTCAAAGTACCAACTAATGATAAATTCCAAGACAACAGGAGACGGGCGAGTGGAAGAGTTGTGAAAAAATTATCCATTGTTATGTTTCGTCCAGAATTTTTGTATCGGTAACACAAATCTTTTACTACGCGTTCATCTTGATTAGTTTCACGTCCAGTCAAATTTTTTCCATTATAAATTTGTCCAGTAAGTGGATACGAATTATTGGCGTCACAAACCCATCAAACCTTGATGCCATACTTGGCAGGTTTTGCTGGCATATATTGCGTGAAACGTGTCCTACCTCTAAAAGGAAATAACTGTTCATCCACAGTAAGAGAATCCGACGGTACATAGTTACGACGTAAATTATCATCGAGAAGATGAAATATATCTGTAGTAGCTGCAGCTTTATTATTTTGCAAACGTTTAGTCATTGTCAAACCGTAAGAATCTGCTGATGCTCCAAAAGCGATTTATGCCCATACTTGCTCGGTACAAAGAATGAGAGTCTGTTTTCCATAAATCTTTCGAGTGGTCTGAATTTGAATGCCGTACTCCTGCTGTAATAAGAATACCTAAGTATGCATCAAATTCTTCTGTTGTGAGTGACTTCCAAACATTTCGAGTTTTGTCGGGGTTTTCAACATTATACTTTTCACAAACGCTATTAGCTTTTCGATTGGTTTCGCGTATAATTATGTCACACATTACGTCACTGAAAACACATTTGAATGTATCTCTAATCGAAAGAGTTTTAGTAGAACGTACTGGGCCCGTTTTTTCACGCAAAAGGTTACGTTTCAGTGTTCGACTTGCACTAAACGGTTTTCGTTGCCAAATCGTTTTATCTTCTGCAACCAGAACATCACTTTGGGAAGAACTTCCTTGAAAATCGTCAAAATCTTCATTACTACTATCGTCGCCGTCGATATCGATTTCAATCTTATTATTGATATCAGTAAAAACGTCCTCTACGTCAGAAGCTTCATCTCCATCCTGTTTGCTTTGCGAAACATAGTCCTCATCTGATTCCTGGTTTTCGATATTTTTGTCTACTTCCTCATCTATATCATCTATAAATTGTTGCAAGTACTCCTGTTGCTTTTCATACGTCATTCTAAAATTGAATGATCTATGTATAAAACATTGTAAAAATAAACAGTAATAACTTACCTTCCAAATTCGCTAGCACTCACTTCTCTTCTTGCCATTATTACAAGTAATTACAACATAAAACACGCATATAGTCACAAAAATATTAACAACTTGTAAGCTTAGTTAAATAAACACGGATAGCAAACAAGGAAAAATCCCAATTGTCTGTTATTTTCGGAATGTATAAGCGAAGTTTACCGAAACAATGCCGGGTACCTGGGCAGCACGGGTATAGACTCCCGTATCAGGTACTTGGGTATAGACATAACGGTTAAGAAATTGTAGTACAGAGTATACTTGATCCGAGTTGTTAATGATATCTTAAAGTTTAACTAAGACGATACTGTAGCCTTCTGACTGAATATTGGTGACATTCCGTAAGTATGTGTTTGATTTTGATTGTCAAGTGCGAATGACAGCATAGATAGAAATAAGGGGTTATATAAAGATATCAGGTAGCCATAGGTTAGCTTTGCATGACATATGTTTCTTTTCACCATGAGATCTTGAGAGTCCTTTAGAGGCTATAAATATAGCCCTAATGTTTATCTAACGTTGCATCGAACCTACGCCTCAAAAGGAAAAACTTTGACCAATGTATATTGCCTGTACTCACCTATGGAGCGGAAACATTAACACTCATAAAAAAGGTAATGCATAAGATTCGCGTGAAGCAGAGAGCTATTAAGCGTCAGATGTCAGGTGTCTCTCTGAGACCGAATTCCAAACAAAGAAATACTTCGTATAACAAAAACAACAGACGTAATGGAAAATATCACGCCGCTAAAATTTAATTGGATAGGAAACATCGCTAGATTCTCAGACAACCGATGGACAAAACGTATTGTCAAGTAAAGAACCAAGACAAAAAGCACTACAGAGCAGAGGACACCCACCAACCAGATGCACTGACGACCTAAAGCGTGTTAGCAATAACTGGATGCAAGCCGCCCAAGAAAGAGACAGATGAAAAGAGCTGAGAGAGATCTATGTCCAGTAATAGAGGCATACAGGTTAATGATGATGATGATGAACGTTGCATATCCTATAAGGGACGTTGCATTTTACAACCTTGTAAATTTGGATGTTATTCGTAATGTTAGATAATGCAGTGACAGTTAGTAGTGATAGGTAATTGCATTCTCTGCTATACCAATATGCGATGGTAGCCAAATTATGATAACTGTTAGTTATTATATTTTGGCTAGAACATTAGTCAGGTGACTATTTAGTTAGATTAAAGCACAATATTATGTTAAATAATTCGCCAGTGAAAATGCTACAAAGCGGAGGTAAAAGAGAAGACTTGATTATTGTTTATGATGATATAACAGAGCAACCTACACCTATATCATTTTTTGCAGAATTACTGTATAAGTATTAGGTCATATTTATTTGTAGATACAAATTTGTTTAAATGCTTTTGTAATAAGTTTTCCCAGACTTTTGTCTGTATTGTACTTTATGAGTGATGTAATACATTTAGGAGTAATTATGGTCAAGGGAGAGACTTTAAATGAGTTAGAGGTAGTACTTGTGGAAAAGAAACATAATTAAGTATATGTGCTAAGATTAGTGAAATGGGTTTATTGTTAGTAATAAGAGGGTATTCTATAGTTTATGTGTGTACTGTATCAACAAGGGATATACAGAATGAAATAGGTTAGATGGTATAGATTATGAGATAATATGGAGGCTGCGTAAAAGACTAACATTTGTTTTCGTTTTATCCAAAGAAGGGGTCGTTAACTTCGCAATATAGATCTTCTATACGGCTACATCAAAAAGCGTCTATACAAAGACGAATGGTCTCATTGTGAACCGAGTTTGAAAGGTTAAGGTATGTCTTAAAAGCACAGATATACATGTGACAACAATAGTCTAGTTTGGAGCATATAAGAAACTTGTAAACTTTAAAAGTGAGTTTTATATTAATTTTATTTTACATTTAACATTTTATTTTAAGTATTTGTTGTGTCCAGGTAGGCAGTGACTCAATAATTAAGCCGAAAATTTTGCATTATTTAACAAAGACTGACATTGTTAATCATAATATAAGGAGATAGAAATTAAGGCTATCTACAGTAATTTATAATTTTGAATTTTAAGATATAGATGCTACTATTCTTTTTAACAAGTATATGTAACGTGGTTTGAATAATCTAACGAGGTGATAGTCAGACTCTTCATGGCAGTAAATTCATAGGTTGTGGACAAATATATTTATTAGGGGTCAAGAGGTCAAAACATAATTCACTTTGAGCTAGATTAACAAATGGCATATTATTAGCAACCATTGTGACGTTTTAGATTATACATTTAAAAAAAATTACTAGTTATAACATGTACTTACTTTTTTCATTTAATAAAATTAATTAATTTTTTAGTTTAGATTAATATTTCATGGATGATCCGTTTGATAGTCATGTTCTTAATTCTTTTTGAATTATTTTTTAACAAAAATACTTAGACTTTATTATTTTCGTAGAAAGTTAGAAAGAACTATTGCCATGACCTTTGCTGACTTTAATCCAGATATAGAATTGAACACAAAAGGTTATGATTGTTCAACGTCTCTTCTTGATACTTGTCTTTCCTGTCTCTGTAGTAGTTTTTTTTAATTGCCGTATTGCCAGATTCCAGCCGAAGAGCCTAAGAAGGTATTCATTGAATTCTGACAGGCAACGGTGGGGGAACCGTGTTCAGGCTAAAACGTTAACAACCGTTCCAGAGAGGTGGTCTTGCCACTCAATAAACAACTAAAATAAAAAACTAAAGATTTATAAATAGCCATACCTATTACCGTAAATCTGAAAATGTTCTAGACGTTAGGCCATATATTAATAAATATTAAATAACATAACTAATAAATAATATTAACCATAAATTTCAAATGCCTGGCTCAATTTCCTCCTCTATCTTCGTGCTCCTTTTTCTTCATGATTCCAGAAATCAGACAGTGTACTTTTTTCTACAGCAGTAAGATAATAGTATCAGAGATGGATTGCCTGCGAAGATGCTGCAGAGTAACAATATTGGATAGGAGAAGTAATGACGCAATAAATCAAAGAACATCAATAGAAACATACATACTAACATATATAGAACAAAAAAGACTAAAGTGGTATGGACATGTAAGAAGAACTAGCTACAGCAGATGGATAAAGAAATTAACCGAATGGAGTCCCATAGGAAGAAGGAAACGAGGACGACCCCGAAAATCCTGGTCGAATGAAGTAGACGACGCGCGACGCCATGAGTAAGAGAGGTCTAAACGAAAGAGAATGTAACAACAGGGAGAAATGGAAACGGTTAAGCGAGGAAAGGCAGTGAACACTATAGAATCCCTGAATATATATACGTCTCTCCACTTTCTCTCCTCTCAAAATTATGTTTACAATGTTTCCTTCATCCAGCAAGAAACCCATTCGCCCCTCGAAATCCCCCCTCTTATTTTCCCATCTCTGGCAGTTGAAAATGTGAGCGGGAGCGTCCGGTACCCCAGAAACAGTACAGTCTACCGAGGCAGATTTGCCGATTCTATTTGTGAAGGTGCCAAAACTACCATGTCCAGTTAGAAACTGCGTCAGGAAATAGTCTAGTTTCCTGAACTTACATTCCCAGACAGTTTCAGATCGGAAATAATCTCCTTCGTCCATCTTGCATTTCCACTATCATTCGCTCATTCTCTCCGCCACTTTACTATCATTTTTTCTCTCTCATTCTCATATATAGTAACATGCATCCTCCTCGCATACATCCTTGCTCGCTCTTTGTATTACAAAACGATCGGTATCACCACTTCAATGACATACAGAACATCATTTGAAACTGTCCGATATGCTCTAGACACCCTGAGGAGCATTCGCTTTTGCGAAGTCTCACCGACTGAAAAACTCCGTTTAGCACCTTTCTTTTGGTGCTACCTGGGACAATGTTTGGTATAAGCCATATCAACGCCTCCAGATTTCGAATCTCCTTCTCTACTGTCTTTTGTATATGTACTCCTAACCTTAGTCATTCCGAAAACCCATATACTTAATTGATTTAACCGGTGCAACCTCCACACCTTTCACTATAAAGCTAAGAGAGGATTTTTCCCGGGTCCCTTTAAAAACTAACACCTCAGTTTTCTGAGGTGCTAGCTATAGATCGTTCTCTCTTATTCACGTTTTAATGCGGCACAGGGCTGTGTTAGCCGCATTAGCCATGTCTGTTTTTTGACTCGCCTTTGCAACCAGTTCGAGATTATCGGCATAAGCTACAAGAGTGCATCCCCTTGGCATCTGTTGCCTTAACACTTCGTCGTATATTACATTCCACAGGATGGGATCTAGTACTGAATAGTGCGGAACACCCTGCGACAAAGGTACTCACTAACGCCCAATTCTCTCAACCTGGACATGATTTTTCCCATGATGCTGAATTAAAGGCATTCTTGATGTCAAGCAGGATGAGAGCCATTTATCTGTTTGCATCCTGCGTAACTTACCGTAGCTATGGTAGACCTTTTGGCCCTAAAACCATATTGGCAGTCGCTCAGCGCATGCTTTCCTTCTAGCTCTCGCTTAAGGTGGCCTTTTACAAGCTATTCGTACAATTCAACTATCGAACTAAAAAGGTAAATTGGCCGAAATCACACCTCTTTCTCTTCACCTCTACCTTTCGGGATAAAAGCAACCTTAGCTTCTTTCAACATTGTTGGAATCTGCTGTTATGTTAAGCAGTTTGTTTAGCAATCTCAGAAAAACGTGCGGGTATTAAGTGTGGCGCGGCAAGTCTTACTTTCTCCGGTATGACTCCATCTATGCCAGGTGCTTTTCGGATCTTCATCCGTCCCACAGCCTCGCCGAGTTTCAACTCACTGAAAGGTTCCGCATCTACAAAACGAATAACCCTTTTACGCATATCCTTCACCTGAGGAAAGATTTCCCGTATTATTAGACGGAGTTTCTTGTCCTCAGGCAGGGGTAGTGTGTCTTTTTCCCCTTCAATTCGGTACTTCCGTGTAATCTTCTTTTAAGATATGTAGTATCTAGAACGTACTATTAATTTATTGGTACAGAGAAGCAATTATGTTTGGACAGAAAACACTAAAAATGTTTTATTTGAAGGCCCGAACACGTGTGGTGCAATAAGCTATCTCCCTACACTTTTTATCATAAAAGATACCATGATAAAGAGGTATTTGCTGTTGAACTAGTTAAACCGCAATTGCCATGCTAGCAGAGTTTATTGAAATTACCTGTTAAAAGGTCGAAAATAAACAAAGTCCTACATTAAAAATTTTAAACCCGAATACAATATGTTTTATGAAATAGGCAATATATCTCGCCAAAAATTTTATTAAAAATTAATTAAAATATTGTTTTTGCAATGCATGCATTAAATTTTTAGTAATAAAGGTTTATGATAAACTCTGTCAGTTGCTTGCTAATTGATTAATTTTGTCTAAATAAATAGCTGCTAAATTAAGATTGACTTTTTAAAGACTAAATTTGTCGATTCTACTGCAATGTTTGTAACGGCAAACGCATTATTGTTGTTGCTCCTTCATCATCTCCGTAACCTGTGATGAGACAATGAAACAATATGGAGAGTCGCAGATCTAAATCCTATTGTATATATGCATAATGAACGATATGTCAGTATACAATATGACCTGTTTGTCTTCCGGAACTTCCTTACAATATGGCATGTGTTGATTATGTGTGCGATTTATGTGGCTTTTGACAAATTCCAATATCTAAATTCAAAGTTCCTTTTCTTAATCACGGATAAAATTAAAACTATTTGGAAAACAAAACAAAAAAATTGTAACAATAAACATAAATAACATGACAGCAGATTTAAAACTTTTAAAAGTACTGATCTTAACAATGTATAATTTTTACCAATCCAAAATCGGCCAGTAGGTAGTATTAGTATGGTCCATTTGTTTACACCATACAGATACTCAGACAACGCTTATAAAATCTTCATACCGAAGAATACATAAGATTTCCATAATTCACTGCAAACCCATCGAACAATTACTCTTACAAGAAGCTTATGTGTTAATAATACTTCAGTCAAAATTTAAAAAAAAGCACAAAAATAAATTTGTTGTTTTATTTAGTTTTTTTTTAAGCGAGAACACTGAATAATTTTCACATTTATTGGACAGTAAAAAACTAAATTACGTAGTAAACGTATCCAGACAATAAATTTCTGCGGTGACTACACCAACAGAGCTCCATGCGGTTTAATTACATTCATACAATATTGAACCGACTATACAGAGTGATACGTGATATCTTTTGTGGGATAAAATATAACTTTGTTTTTTTATCAGGCAGAACCGTGGGGTCAATTTTTTTAAAAATATTCCTAAATATTTCTAAATATTTCTAAATATTTCTTAAGTTTTCAAAAACTAATGTCTCCATTTTAATGTGAAGAATGAAGCTGCCTTGATTTGTACAGGTTAGTAATATCCAGTTGAATTTGGGATAACTGCAATTGAATATCAGGTTCCGCATTCACTCGAAATCTATATTTTGTTTTAGTGGCCACAGCATTATGTTATGAATAATGACATAATAAGTATGTTGTTGTAAAAGGAAAAAGAATAATTTTCGCTTTATCTGAAAAAAATTTAAATTAGGTCTTTGAGTTGACACCAAAGCTACTAGTCCTTTTTTTAAAATGTTTATATATATATATATATATATATATATATATATATATATATATATATATATATTCTTAGAAAGGGCTTTAGTGACTATGTGAATAATATATACGGATATATTGGGTTTAGTAGTCAATATATTGGCCTTTAAGTAAAACTCTTTTAGGTTTGCTAAGCTTTCGAGTTTATTTTACTCTTTTTCAAAACATACTAAAAATTAACATAAAAAATTTACATTAGAAAAATGAAGTTCTTATGTCTTAAATAGGCTTACCCTTATGAGAATTGTCTTTTAAAATTAGCAAAATTTTACATTTTGTCATTATGTCATTAACATAATGACATTAAATTTGATTTACTTTTTATTTCTGTCAAAACTTATTACTAAGGTTTCCATATCTCTTCTATTTTTTATATTTATTTTAGGTGAGTTTGACAGAAGAAGTGTCTATGTTTATGCAAACCTTCATTGCAAATTTTGATATAAATTTTGATATTGTTAAATTAAAAGACTGTTTCTAGAAATGTGTTTAATTAAAACTACACAAAACACCTTAAACAAAATAGAAGACATTGAAAGTGCTATATACAGTAATCTTCTTTTAAATAAAAGAATAACAATATAAAAGTTCTTAAAAGTTACGCATATGAAAGGGATTATTCCAAGTTCAAATGAGATAAAATTTATTTTTATTTGTATTTTTTCTTTCTTAAATACTTAGTAACATAAACTCTGTTGCTTGTTTAATAACTGTAATATTACATCAAAATTTGCAATGAAGGTTTGCATAAACATAGACACTTCCTCTGTCAAACTCACCTAAAATAAATATAAAAAATAGAAGAGATATGGAAACCTTAGTAATAAGTTTTGACAGAAATATAAAGTAAATCAAATTTAATGTCATTATGTTAATGACATAATGACAAAATGTAAAATTTTGCTAATTTTAAAAGACAATTCTCACAAGGGTAAGCCTATTGAAGACATAAGAACTTCATTTTTCTAATGTAAATTTTTTATATTAATTTTTAGTATGTTTTGAAAAAGAGTAAAATAAACTCGAAAGCTTAGCAAACCTAAAAGAGTTTTACTTAAAGGCCAATATATTGACTACTAAACCCAATATATCCGTATATATATATATATATATATATATATATTATATAATATAAATTATTTATAACAGTAATTAAATAATTATATATATATATATATATATATATATATATATATTCATTATTTAATTACTGTTATAAATAATTTATATATATATATATATATATATATATATATATATATATATATATATATATATATATATCCGTATATATATATATATATATATATATATATATATATATATATATTTATATCTACTCAATATATTTATATTTACTCAATTTCTGTAACTTTTGTTTATATATTATGTAGTCTATTTGGTTATTAAGGCAAGAGCATCCTGTACAATATCGAACTTTATAAACGATTCAAGTACCAACATTAAAAATGTTGTAATGAACAATAATTCAGTTCCGGTCATTTGAAATAAAAATTGAGGTCATTTATCATGGCGTTCAGTTGGTTGGATGATCACAATTATTACCTACGATTCGGCTACTATATTAACATCATGCAACTGAATATATTTCGTATAATAAAAATTGATATGCATTTATATATTTCGTCAAATAAATATTATGTCGTTATTTATATAGAATGTAGAACAAAAAATTGATTTACATAATATGTTTATCAATGCATTTACGATCGGGTTGATCAAATTAAATACGGGTATTTATTCATAAATTGTGACACAAAACACAAAAGTTTAACAACAAAACAACGATAGCAATGTGGACGGAATTCACCGATAGTTAATGAAAATTAATTTAATAAATAAAACATTGTAAACTATGGCTGTTTAAATGATAAAACGAGAAAATACTTATAGTAATTAATGTTCTCAATAGCTCATGATTTAAAAAAAATGTGGGATCAAATTTTAGTTAGTCAAAAATGTAATTTAATTATAATCAATTATGGCTCAATCCAGCTTTCTCAACGTTTTTATCATTTGTGACCCAATTTTCCATAATTATTTACTACCTTACTTACCTTAGGGGGGTGAGCCCCACAGGTTGGGAATCACTGGCTTAATCCCATATAAACATAATAATTATCTTAGACATGCAATTAGAAATCAGTTTTAGAACCTTATTAAACAACAGGTATGGGCGAAGTGTTACCAGTTATTTTAAAAACTTTGACTCACTTTACAAGAAATTGCCTCATCTAACGAATTTCATAAAATTTCTAAGACGTTACCCGGACTATAACAGTATTCTTAAAGGTCTTTACCTAAATCCATTCTATTTAAGCAGAATATTGAACAGGATTCTACACAAAGCTAAAACAACAGATAACCTTGTGCTCTCAAATGGTCTGAATGTGTAGTCACACGCACATCAGTTCCAAAATTGGACATAATTAGTTCAGTTCAAGAATTTGTCAAATACCCCTAACATATGTGTTTGGTATATACGCTGTATACTTTTTGTTTGTAAATTTATTCTTGGCTACAAATAATTATTGATTTTAACATATTTGTCACGTCGCAATTAATTTGTAGCCCTTTAATTTTTTTGTTATATTTGAACGTAAGAATATGTGTCTTTGGCTTTTATTTGATTTCAAATAAGTCTACTCGTTCATTATTTTTCATATAGTAATATATATACTCAATGCGAAAGGGAGAAACCGGCAAGTTCTAAATTGAAATAATATCTTCTCTTCGCTTCCTGATGACCTCAATTGTTATATAGAGGTATCGTATGTGCAGAACGCAACAATATGAAAATAAAGAATATAGGGTACTGTGCAAAAAGGAACTGAAGAAAAGCACTAAGTCAAAAGTAAAACTTAGTAAGAGAAACTCGAAGCTCTAAAAGAAGATGAATCCATAATAATATTCCCAGCTGACAAGGTTACCATAATTAAATATGGACAAAAGTTAATATTATGAGAAAATTTAAGAATCGTTCACAGATGGACCTTACACGAAACTAACAAACGAGCCTACCAAACAACATTAGATAAAAACGAAAAATTTCATTCTTGTCAAAAACGTATTTATTTGATTACTTTTTTTTACTTTTAAATTATCTGCTAATTTCACTGACTCACATAAAGTTACCTTATATCTTGTTAATTAAATATAGGTAACTATTAGTTTAATTAAACTTCGAAAAATTAAGGCAAATATTAAGCACAAATTTAATAATCAAATCTTGCCCAAGTACTTTCGCTTTCTACAGCATCATCAGGGGCATTTCGACAAATTTGGGCTATCCAGCAAGCACAGAATGTAATAAACATAAAATTGGACATAAATTGTACATAACACTACATTAAAACAAGGACAAACAGTTTAAAATTATTAAAAATTATTCTACGCTCTACATTATTGTCTGCAACAGGAGAGAGAATGCAACAGCAACGTTTTCCAGGTAGGTGGATAGGCAGACGGGGCACATCGAATGGCCACCAAGGTCTCCAGATTTGACTCCGTTAAACTTTTTTGTTGGAATATTTAAAGACTACGACTTATAGTGGAAGGGAAAGTGGAAGGAAGAAGAGGTCCAGGAAGAAGAAAATGCTCCTGGTTGAAAAATGTAAGAGACTGGACCAGTATGGACACACATTCGATACTAATAACAGCTTAAGATAGAGAGCAATTTGCTGTAGTTATAGCCAACCTTCAGTAATGGAGAAGGCACCTTAAGAGGAAGATTTAAAGAGCAGAGTGTATCAAAATCGACCGAATAATGTAGAAGGAGCGCATCAGAACGAAAATTGCACAAACAACACCTGAAGTCCTCGAAAACGTTAGGAAATAATTTATTGCTCATCTTTCACATTGTATTATTGCTAAAGGTCGTCAATTTGAACATTTCTTGTAAATTAATTGTATTTAAGTAAAAATTTACTACAAGTTAGGTTAGGTATAAATATAATATAATATAATAAACTATAATAACAGTTTTGGTTAACGCTGTAGAAATAAATATTCAAATGATTATATCGTTGCAAAGGCGATAAGAAGACATTTCAAATGAGCTGTCGCGTGACCTCGGTTTGTATTTAAAAAAATCGTCCATTACGTCATTACGCCGACACTGATGACGTAAATATATAGCAGTTGATGGCCATTCTAAAAGTCATCTGTTTCTGGAATAATTAATTTATTATAAGAATTAGAATAAGAATATACAGATTATAAGAATTTATACATTAATTGTTTTTAACTTTGCATTTCCGATTATGTAGTTCTCTTCTGCTGGCATTAAGCACTACGATTGAAATCACCGTTTTGGTACAGTTTTAGTATGTTTGTATTATGTTTGATTTTTTTTCACTGTTTAATGCTTATCCAATGGAAATAAACTGTATTAAAGAATATTAACGAAAATATTTCTAAACGACCTCATTTAATAAATCAACAGCTGGTTTAAAAAAATCACCGTCTTTCTGCGGTCCAACAAAAATATTGACGAAAATCACCACCTAGCGCTGATGCTCCACTAATTGCATCTCACAACGTACCCAAAAATAGAACAGGAGTAATTTGAAACTAATTTGATTTTTTGTTACAGGTGGGTTTTCTTAATGAGTTTATTGACTCGTTTCCACGGCAGACTAGGAATATCTGAAACGTGCGGTACGGTAAGTAGTAATTTTCTACAAAATTTAATTTAAACCAACCACATCCTATGCCCAATTTGCTCGATTATGAGGAACAAAGAAAAACATTCCATGTCGTAAAAATAAACTCGCCGGCTTGTAGCACGTGACTTTTATTCAAACTATTTTTAAAATATATACGAGAGAATCACACGACGTTTATCTCATCTAATTTTATTTTTTTTAACAAATACAATAGGTAGTTGAAAATGCATTATTTTTTTCCTTTTATGGTTTTATTTTTATTTTCGATGATAAAAACTTGTTTGCTCCATTAACTTTTAATAATATAATATGCGATATATACAATTTCTCGGTTTACAATATCTACATACAATACAATATTTACAAATATTTTAAGAATATTGAGTTTTTTAATATATAAATATATATATATTCATAAAGTCAAAATGTCAAGGTAAGCAAAGAAAATCAGACTACCGAAATATGCAGACGTGTAAAAATTGGATAAGCAGCATTCGGAAGACTCTCATACGTATTTAAAAATAAAAATATACCTCAAAGACTGCGCACACTCTTTAATTCCTGTATCCTACCTGTACTTACATATGGAGCTTAAAGGTGGACATTCACTAAAATAAACATGGAAAAGATCAGATAAAATCAGAGAGCTATGGAACGACAGATGCTGTATATCTCACTCAAATACCATAAAACCAATGAAGATATTCGTAATAGTACAAAAATAAAAGATGCTTTTGAAATAATGGAAATGGGCTCCTAAACTGAAATGGAAATGAGCTGGATATAATGGACGTCTTAAGGATGGCCGATGTAATAAAGAAATCAGAAATTGTGGGCCATATAAAGCCAAAAAACTACGAAGAAGACCGAAAATGCAGTGGAGCGATGATAATAAAAGAACTGCAAGGTCAATGTGAAAACGTCTTACAAACAACATAGATGAATGGCGAGAATTAGGAGAGACCCATATTCGGCAATTCGAATAGAGAAAATGGCTTAAAAAAAGCTACTCGATACGCTGTTTCTAAAAATGGTTGTTAACTCATTGCTGAATTATACTCTACAGCAGCTTATTGTACTTACAAAACATCTAAAAATAAAAACTACAGAAAACTTTTATTTTTAACACTTCCTCAAAATTTATTATTGTCAATTTTTCATTATTTATTGTCACAATGCTACACAATATAAATTGGCAGCTTAACATGCCATTACCATTTAATCTTTTTTAAGACTACGGCTATCTCGGCTCTTTCCCTAATCAAGTTGATGCCGATTATATCCCTTCTTATTTTACCCAACATTAACCGTACCATTTTCATTTTAGCTAACTCCATTTTTTTTCCAAATCTCTCTTACAAGCCACACTTCATCCCCGTACCCCTTCTTCTCCAAACATTTCTGTCCCTCTCGTATACTCCGTTTTCGACCTGCTAACCTTAAGTTCATCCTCTTCAGTAGCCCTTCAATATTTCTTTTCGCTTCTCTAAAAACACGAAGAATAAACAGGGAAGAACTCAGTCAAGAGCCTTGATGCAAATTCACCGCTACTGGAAAAATTTCGGTCAATCCGACAAATCGTTACTTCGGTGTACGCGTCCTTATACATATTCTCACCGAGCCTTACGTACTTCTGAGAAACCTATTTCTCTCTGATAAATCTCTATCAATCCTAATTTTTGTTTTTTTTTTGTATTTAGTACCATTCGATACCTATCGCAGAACTGCTTAGTGCGATTTTGGTTGATGGCACTACTCAGCACTGCGAGAGGAATGGAATGGCACTGACCACAAAAAAGCAAAAAATCATAATTCTTAGTCAAACAAGATTGCAGACGCAACAGTCTTCGTTAAAGGAAAAGCTTCAGAGAAAGTACCCAGATACAATTACTTAGAATGTGGGATAAACAAACAATGGGACCGCAGCCTTAAAATAAACGACGCATTGAGATAACCAGAAAAGCTTTCAATAAGATGAAAGTAGTATAATACAATGGAAAACTGGGAATAGAAATTAGAACTAGATATTAAGACTAGAATTAGTCTTAAGAGATTACTAATTCTCTACCCTTTTATATGGAGTTGAAGCCTGGGTAGATACAAACGCGACTGAAAGAAGACATGTCAGCTTTGAGATATAATATTATCGAAGAATGATGACAAAGATGAAAAAAAAAAGAAATACTCAATCTCATAAAAGAGGTAAGCTACTTTGGTCACATACTAAGAAATAGAAAATATAATTTAATGCCTTTGGTTGTACCAGAAGAAGTGGAAAAACAACAGAAATCGTCAGAAGTGCTGCGGACAAAAAAAAATGGGTTATGATTATCGCCAATATCTTTAAATCATGAGGTACATGAAGGAGACATCTCCATAGCTCTTGTCTAGGAACTGTGTCGTATGACTTTTTAAGATCTATAAATACCAAATGTAGCAATCTTTTCTTTTTGCCGTATTTTTCTATGAACTGTTGTCTCAACACCAACAATGTATCCTTTTTTGTCCTTTCTGCATTTCCCCCTATCTATGTCTCTCTCCAGACCTTCGCTCTAATTTTCTCTCTCTAATGTTCATTCTGTGCGACGTTGATTTTATTCCTCTATAGTTCTTACAGTCCTGAATCTTTATACAATCTCACTCTCTCTCCATGTATTGGGAATTTTTAGCTCCTCATAAATCCCATTCATTATTTGCCACAAAACATCAACCTCTTCCTCTCCTAGAGTATTTCAAACCTCCACAGGTATTCCATCAGATTCTACTGCATTATCATCCATCATCCTATTTAACGCCTTGACAACCTTATCTCTCGCTGTCCCAGGTATTACATTCTCATTTGGTATTCTTCATTCTGCATTTAATTATATTATAGTAAATTAAATTTCTTCTGTGAACAAAAAACTGCAGGTTTCTGGTTTATAAGAATTCTCAGCGTTTGATTCTTTAGCGTACCTACTTTTAACCATAAAGAAATAAAGTACCTATAACTGTTCGTCAACGTGATAAAAATATTTAATTTTAAATATTTAGATTTCCATTAGATTTAATCCATTCCAGCGAATCAAAACGTCAAAAATAAAATATTTTTTAGTCAAAAATAAAAATCCCACAAGACAGTTTTAAAATAAAATATACTCAAATTATTTCGTTTTAGTTCAGTGTTTTAATTACTAAAAACAAATTTTGAAAGACACAAACAAACGCTAGCTTACCATTAATCATATCTTTTACGTTCGAAAAAGAAAGAATATCGTTAGACTGCATGAAAAATCTTAAAAAACCGAAAACATCCAATCTCGCTAAACATTAGCGCTTTTTCGCCTTCGAAGGAAGAGAGGAAGATTTGACAGGTCGTTAAAAATGCACCAGGTGTCTCTTCGAATCCATATCTCCCTACTAATTCGACATGAATCCAATTTCATTGCCACAGATTATTTTTATTCATTTTGACGAGACCGGAGAAAAAGAGACCGGATAGCGAGTAAAACTACATATCTGTAATTCTTTTTTTATTCTTTTATTTCTTAACGCCTCACGGAGAAAGTCACGCGAACATTTTATGCGTTTTATACGTTCATGATCATTTTGATTTTCTTTTAGCTGCAAGTAAAAGCGCAAAATAAAAGTATCTCGTTATTATGAATGTTATTAGAATGCTAATCGTCATTCAGCAATATACAAATAATACGTTTAATATGGTAGTATATTATAAGACATATTTAAAAATATAGACTAGAATTAAGAAAAATCTATTATCCAGATTAAACGTGTCTCAACCCTAATTGTTCTTCAAATCACCCAGATATCGTTTGGGTCGCCCATTTTTTTCTTCCGACCAGCCTATTTAGCATGATTATTTTAACATTGTTCTGAAGCTATTTTCTTGTGACATTTTAAAGAAATTGCTATTTAAATTAGTGAAATTAGATAATTAGCCACAACTAAGGGTTAAAGTACCTTTATTGACGTTTCAATTTCCATTTCGTAAATCGTTCTTCGAAAAGTTTTTGAGACGCCAAAGTAAAATTTGAAACGTCAATAAACGTACTTTAATCATTAATTGTGGCTTATTCTGATTTAAATAGTGATTATTTTAGTAGAATTAATAGCCCTTCTAAGGCGGTTTATTTGATGGTCTTCACGATATCTGCCTTATCAAAATCTAAATCACAAAAGTATTTAAAACACTAAAAATATCTGCCGCCGCGCCGGCTAATACTACATATTGGGTGTTGTGAAAGTATCACTAAAGTGGTCCACAAATAAAAAAAAATGCAAATATCATTATATAAATAAAAGGTAAAATTTACTATATAAAACTATATTCAAAAATATTAAAATCATAAGTATCACAAAATAAACATAAATATCCAGATAAAATATTAAAGTACGGGATATAAATATCGTATAAAAAGTATCAGATAATAATAAAGTTAATATCATAACACATGAAAAATAAAAAATACCAAAAATCTGCAAAAGAATGGATATATTTACTGTGTAGTTAATTCAACTTGTTCAAGCTTGACACTGTATTAAGTAAAATTAAACATTCAATAATAAATAGTATTAAAAAATAATGAGATATGTACTGTTTTAATATGAAATTTTAAGCATTGATCCCAATAAGGTCTGTTAATTTAATAATAACTTATATTTAGTCTTTTTTCTATTCGTTATTTGCTTAAGAAAAAACTTCGCTTACATTGTCGAGCATAAAAGAGGTATTTTGTCCTCACATTACCTTCGATTAAACTGTAAAATAAAACGAATGCTGACCTCTCTGTGGAGTCAACTTCCTTATGATTAAGGCTGGATTAGCGAAGGATACGGGTCTTTTTTTTTAATTGCCGTATTGCCAGATTCCAGTAAGAGCCTAAAAAAATATCAATTCAATTCTGACAGGCAACGGTGGGGGAAAACTTTTTCGTACATCTACGTCACGAAACAAGACACCCTGACATCTATATATCATATCCAAGCAGAATACTAGGTCAGAAGACCTCAGAGTAGTGCCGGATTAACCGTGTTCGGGCTAAAACCTTAACCACCGTTCCAGAGAGGTGGTCTTGCCACTCAATAAACAACTAAAATAAAAATTTATAAATAACCAAGTAGTCTAGTTTCCTGAACTTACATTCCCAAGGCGGTCTCAGATCGATAATAAGCTCCTTCGTAAACTTTGCATTTCCACTATCCTTTACTTGTCTATCTGTCACTATACTATCGTTATTTCTCTCTCATTCTCATATATTCATTTGAAACTCCTCCTAGTGCCTCATGTAAAACTATCCTATATGAGCTATATACAATGAGGAGCATTGGCCTTTGCGAAGTCTCCATCGGCTTAGCGTATTTTGCAGTGTCCAGTACGCTACACCACACGGGGGCGTCGTAGGTTATTACCGACTGGAAAACTCAATTGGGCACCTTTTTTGGTGCTACCTGAGACTTCAATGTTTGGCATTAGCCGTATTAACACCTCCAGATTTCGGTTCGCCTTCTTTACTGTCTTTTGGATATGTACTCTAAACCTTAGTCCTTTCGACAACCAGACTCCCAGATACTTAATTGATTTAACCGGTGCAACCTCCACACCTTCCACTATAATTCGAAGAGAGGATTTTTCCGGGTTCCTTTAAGAACTAACACGTTCTCTCTGATCCACCTACTAATACAACTGCAGTGTGTTAGCCGCATTAGCCATGTCTGTTTTCTGACTCGACTTCGCAACCAGTGCGAGATAATTGGCATATGCTACAAGATTGCATCACCTTGGTCTCTCAACACCCCGTTTTATAGAACATTCCACAGGATGGGACCTAGTACTGAAGCCTACGGAACACCCTGCGACAAACTGATGTTGGTATCTTTTTCTCTTATGGACCTGTCAGTAAAGGATCGGTCAATTACGTTGCATAGGTACTCACTAACACCCAATTTTCTCAGCCTTGACATGATTTTTTCCCATGATGCTGTATTAAAGGCATTATTTTCAAGCTGCTTATTTCACCGGTATGGTTGATTTGTTTCATACCTCCCATTTGATCTTACACAAGCCAACTTCTGTGCATCGCTTAGACCCTCAATTATTTCACGCGCATACTCACATCCCAGACCAGTCAATCTAAAAGCATCTGCAAAAACCTCCTCATTTAGACATTTCTTTAGATTGATATCCCCATTTTTGAGGGGTACGGGTCTTAATTGTAGAAGAATTTGACTTCTTCGAAGACGCAAGTCAAATATTAAACCCCATAATACAGCAAGAATGAGATTCGGATCGATGGTGAGATGAAGAATGAAGTAAAAGTGTGAAACGTGAAAGTAATAAAAATAAAGAGGATATATTAAGAAATAAATACATTACAACTTACCAATTTAAATTGGGTAATTCAACTATTGCAGCTAATTGCAGCCTCTTCTGCAGTAGGCGAAAACGGATATTCACAACTCAATTTCTTACGGAAAAATGAAAGGATAGTCAGAGTTAGCCTCTCTATTGAAAGGTATTTGAATAACAAAATTCCGTTGACTTTGTGGGTGGTCTACCATAAAAGGTGGTCAAAAATAAACTGTATCTAACGGGACATTTTTAAGTAAAAATTTTAAAGAATATTTACAAAGAATATAATTAGAACAAAAATGGGCGGAGAAACAACTACATAAAGAACAGTTCAATTTCAAAACGGCCAAAACGGGAATCGTTTTATTACACCTAGTGGTATTTTTAAAAAAAGTTTCTATTCTGCACTTCACTGTAAGTCAAAATAAAGGAGTCCTAACAAAATATTTTCGTCGAAAGATATTCATGAGAATTAAAAGATATTTTTGTACAAAATGAAATAAGATTTCGTTATTTTATAGTAAAACGACGAAAATTGGACATGATAATGATATAATCGCCTGATTTTTGACACGTTACAAACTCTTAAAGAAAAGTTGAAACTAGAAACTGGTTAATCAATAAAAATACACCATAAGGAAATGACCTGTTCAAAAATAAACTATTAAAGGTAGTTTCAGATCATAAGCTACATTTAAAAAAAAATTAAATGTATTAAATTAACTGGGTTGTTTTGACACTAACGACACGAATTAAAGTTTTCTCAAAAATAAATTTTATATCTTGATAATTGCCTTTCGTTTTGGTTACTACAGAATAGGTAGAATCAATTACACGAAATAATTTTGTAATCATATTGTAATTATAACAATATGATTATTGTAATTCATGATTCAATGTATAATTTCTTCCAATTAATAGGTATTGGCATGTTTTCAGACATTATGTACATACATAACAAACAAGCACCTGGGTTGCTAGTACTCTTTCTATTGATAGAAAAAATAATTGAACTTGATACTAATTTAAGTATTATACATCGTTAGGTATATAGTCGACTCTCGCACATCTACGAGCTGATTAGCTGCGACTATAGAAACCATTTTTAATGTGAATAAAAACCTATTTTATAAACTAAATCTAATGTATTGTTCTGAAACTATTTGCTTGTGGCATTTTAAAGTAATTACTATATAAATGGGAATAACCCATAATTAAAGGTTAAAGTACGTTTATTCACTTTTCAATTTCCACTTCGGAAATAATTCTCTGTGAACAATTTCCGAAGTGGAAATTGAAACGTCAACAAACGTACTTTAACTTTTAATTGTGGTTTATTCCTATTTAAATAGTAATTACATCTAATGTGCTATTTTTAATATGATAAGCAGAATTATAATATTCTATTGTTACAATGTAAAGTGACTAGCAAGGAAACATATTTTCTTACGCGCCGCCAATGACCGAATTCAAAATTTCCGAGAATTCATAATTAATACGTCATTCTGGCTACTTTTGACCAGTTACGACACCAGACTATAGCCTAGTTTAATAATTTATCATTTGGTTAATTAATAAAATTCAATTATTTAGTATTATGTTTTTTATTAAAAGTATTTATTGAAGTTTTTTATCCTCCAATTTTGCAGTGAACGTTTGGTGCCAAAATATAAAAGGATTATATTAACGAAAGAAGAACCAATTACAAAAAAATTATGATTCCATCGATCCATAGATTGACACTACAGTCCAAATTGGGCCTTGGCTTCTTTCAACAAGCTTCTCCAATCATTTCGATTTACCGCTGTTCTTTTCCATGAACGCGTTCCCAGGCAGTTCCTGGCATTCAGTTCGCTTTCGTCTTTCCATCTCTTTTTAGGTCTTCCAATAGGTCTTTTTTCCTGCATTCTACATTTAGTAATTTTCTGAGGATTCTATTCTCATGCATGCGGACTACGTGCCCTGCCACCGTAATCTCTTCAGTTTAATGTATTGTGCTAGATTTGATTCGGTATATTGCTCGTATATTTCTTTATTATACCTAATTCGTCAGTTGGTGTTTTTACTTATTGGGCTCAGTCTCCTACGTAATATTTTTCTTTTAAACACATCTAATGCATTGCCAGATTTCTGTGTCACCACCCATGTTTCACAACCATAAATTACTATGGGCCTAATTATTGTTTTATAGACCAGGAGTTTTGTTTTCCGGTGTACGTCTCGCGATTTGAATATATGGCCCATCGCGAAATAGGCTTTATTTGCCAGCATAAGCCTTTGCGACCAGATCCACTTCTAGGTATGTGAATCTATTCACATTTTCTATATCGTCAATAAAGTGTTGCGCCGGTCTATTTGATCTGGTTTATATTAGTAGTTTTGTTTTATTTGTATTTATTGCTAGCCCTTCTGCACTCTTTTTCAACTTAACGTAGGTTTCTTTCGCTGCATTCACTGTTTTGCTCCTATATCATGTTGTTTATATCATCTGCATATGCTGCTAATTAAGTAGATTTACCGTCTAATTACATATTCAAGAACAAGATTAAAGAGCGTTGGAGCCAGTTCGTCACTTTGTTTCAGTCCTTGCGTTATCGTAAACGCATCAGTGATCTGTCCTTGAATACATACCTGTGCTCCTGTTTCTGCCATTGTCATTTGTACTGGTCGTATTAATTTTGATGGTATGCCAAATTATTCCAATATATTAGGTATAATTGTTCTATCTATTAAATCATAGGCTTGTTTAAAATCTACAAAGAGATTGTAACCGTCATGTCTTCTTTCCATGCTTTGGCTAGTATTTGTTTAACTGTAAATAGTTGGTCAATGGTAGATCTATTTTGCCTAAACTCTGCTTGATATACCCCGATGACTTTTTCCGTGAAAGTTTGAAGTCTTCGATTAATGATGTTTGTGAGTATTTTGTATCCCAAACAAAGGAAAGAGATGTCTCTATAATTCTGACAATATTTTGTCTCCTTTTTTATGAATAGGGCAAATTATACTTTTCTTCAATTGTTGGGGGATTTCTTCTTCTCTCCATATCTCTCGTATTAGCTGGTACATCTGTTGTGTCAAATTCCCCCCTCCTTGCTTGTGGCATTTTAAAGTAATTACTATTTAAATGGGAATTACCCACAATTTAAGGTTAAAGTACGTTTATTGACGTTTCAATTTCCACTTCGGAAACCGTTATGTGAGAACGATTTCCAAAGTGACATAGGTGCATATACATAGGCATTTCTAAGTGCTGTGCCAGTCAAGAGCTACATCGATAATTTTCTGTACCATTTTATTCCTTAACGTTATAAGAAATTTAAGCTTTTCATTTGATTTGATATAATAATAAAGCGTTTATATTTATTATATTCGATGACATTCTTTGGCTTTTGAACATCACCGCCTGCCTTCTATATTGTCACCATTTCGTGACCGAATTTGGTACTAATCATCAGCACATCTCGCTTCCTCCCTCCAGTTCTGAACTTTGTTCAGCTATATGTTCGCCTTCTTTTAATTTTTTGGAAATGATGTTTTTGGAATTATATTTGCAGTTTGCCGTAGCGTAAAAATCATATAGGTTTTTCGGTCTAGAAGTTCATGTGCAAGTATGACAGAACTGTAGTAGTTATCAATCGCAAGTGAAGTGCTCGGATTTTAACAAGCAGTCCACCCATAAGTTTTATCACTACGTTTATTGGTGTTACCTTCAGTATGCCTTCAGCATGTTCTTTTCCACAGTATACGTTAAAATCGTAGGTATAACCACCTTTCAGATAAAGTTTGAATAATGTTATCTCAAATTTGTGCATCATGTTGGCTATACACTGCTTGAATTTTAGTCGACCGTAAAAAGGCACTACAGTATCGTCAATGCACACGTTTTCCTTTGAAACAATGGCAGTCTTGGATTTATTCTTTAGTTTGCTAACCAAGGAAACGATCTTCTGCAAACGGTCATCTATTGCTACTGAATTATCTTTGAAATGCAGCGTTTTCCACAATAACTAGAAAGGATACCTTGACATTAATTTTTTATAATAATAACACTTAAAAAAAGTGGCCAACCAAAGAAGACATTAAAATTTTATATATGGTGGCACTTAACCTGTTAATTAATAACGACTTGAAAAAACCGAAAACTATATAGAACAATTCGGCTCTGGAGTTAGAAATGAGAAAGGAGAAACTGTGGTCAAAAATTAATAAATAAAACCCTACGTTCCTTTACTTTCACTGCTATAATGCATTTTATATTATTTTTTTAAAACTATTCCTATCGTTTTATACACAATTTAAGCCATAAATTATTAATATCGAAAGTGATAATATACGTTGCTTCATATAAGTCGAAGTATAGTGACTGAATTTAAGTTGGAAGTTGGAATATAAGGAAACCAACTGCGCTTGGATCATTGTTAAACTAAAGATTTCTATATTTTTATTTATAAAACTTTTTTCAAATCCCGGTAGATATTAGTCTATTTATAAAATCACTTTTCCATTTACTGAAAATTAATAAAATTAAATTTTAAAATTAATAAAACTATACTTTAGGTATTCAAATCTGTATTTAACTCGATATTAAAAAAATCACTTAAACCCCTTTTATTCTAAGCACTTCAATTATTATTTGTTTATAATTGTCAACAATTACTATATATTTCTAATACTGATGTTTTATCCCTGCTTCGTCTTTAACTTGTGTATATGTGTTGATGTTGATAAAGTGTATTGCCTGCTGTCAAAATAATTAAAATTTAATTATCAGTCCTTGTTTTTCTCTTCTTATTGTTAAATTCCTGGCTGAAATACTCCTACATACACAATCCACTAATAAACGTCAATTCGCTTTTAAGAAGTCATCAATACTGTTACGACTGCCTTTGTCATAGTAAAAATTTAAATTACTGCATCTATGGCATTTTCAGTTACAACATGTGGTAATTTTGCCAAATGAAATACTTCGCATACATCATCCTTGAATAACAATTCCTCACTAGGATTTTTCAATAGCTACCTGTGTATTCTAAACGTCCGTTGAACTCGACATTCAGATAATTCTGTATTCCTTTTTCATTTATATATCTGTCCCTACAATATAACATTAAAATAAATTGAAATTTGTGATTGGAGTCAGGCAAGCAGTAAATTGAATTTGTTCATTGCGCCTCAGCCTAGCCCCACGTCCCTCTCCCGTCCTTGTCTCGCCAACGCTGACTTCATGTACTGAGGATAATTGATTAATTGAAATATTAGCTGCATCGCTCGAAATTGATGCTTTTTGGATGCACGGTTTAAGTGCTGGTTTTATTCGATTATGTCGACATATGCGTTGTTCTTTTTTTTTCAGTATTGGTACAATGTTGTGGCGATCACAAAACGTCCTATTTGTGAGGCGTTGTATCCGTTTTTTATAAGCCTGGACTATTTTTTGTCCTGGGTAGATAGCTAACCTAGAAACACCTTCTCTTTATTTAAACTTAAACCGTCAACATACACTTTAAGTTTGTTGATCTTTCCAACGATTGGAGCAAGAGACACAATCAGAAATAAAGAAATTGGAAATGTTTACACATGTTCGACCACTTGAAAGGCCACAAAAACGTAGAAATATAAATGTTTCTCTAAAAATATCGTAAAAAGGTATCCTTAGCAAAAAGCAAGAATGTATTGGTATAACAAGGGTAGAATCTGTTATCTGTTGCTAAAGCGAGATCTGAACAGCTAATGCCCTAGAGAAACAATGATTAAACACATAATAACTAGCTATGATAACTAACTATGACTATAAACTAAACTTATTTTCCTAATATCACATTACTTGTTACGTTCATTGGATATTGTTATGGTTTATATATGGTTTTTGAACTAGTTACTTATTGAATAAAAATAATTTTGTGATTTCTACTTACAAAAATTGAAAATATTCCCGAAATTTGAAGAAAACTAAAAGTATCTCGGAAAGTAATGTCTTTAGGTGTAGGATTTTTTTTATTTGGGGAAGAACTTTGTATGAATAGACATATGTATAGATTTAAGATAGTCTCTTAGTGAGAGCGCCCACCAAAGTGGCGTGGCACGTAGCAAGTGGCAAGTAGCACGCGTCTAGCATGTTTCTTAAAATGTAACCAATGAAAACGAATGATTCAGCTCACACCAAAATGACAGTGACGTCATTCATTCTAATCATTCGTTTTCATTGGTTACATTTTAAGAAACATGCTAGACGCGTGCTACTTGCTACGTGCTACTTGCCACTCAAGTAGCACGTAGGCACGTTGGTGGACGCTCTCCCTAAGCAGTAAATTGAATTTACTATCTCTGTCGGATACATATCACCTAGCATCTCAAATAAATTGTTGGATACATAATAATAAAAACGTTGAATTGTGGCCCAAGTAATCCAATTTTCTGTTTTTTGGTGTTAATAATTTCTTTGTCTTTTCTTAGCCCCTGGAGAATAGATATGTTACTTATGTGATGTATATATGAGACCCTCAACATACGTCGGTAGCACCACATACTCTAGCTTTCTACTCTATAGATGAGGACACTAAAGACGTAACATCTAAGAATAAGTCTTATGCGTATATTGATACTCAGAGATAAGCTGCAGAGAATCCTCCTAAAGCTGCTGAAAGAGCTTCTGGCTTTTTCACTATTTCCTTGGCCCCAAGGTATTATGCCATCTTAGATAGATCGAACTTTAGAATGAGATTAGCACCACTAGTGTTTTGATTGAGCTTACACCATCATAAGATTTAGATGCGTCTGTGAAAATAGTAATATAGTTTTTATGTGCATGTAGAAGTTATTTATTGAGCTTTTAATTAAAGTCTGTTTTTTCTTCTTCTGCTTTATTTAATGTAGACATGATTCGGTCTGTTTTTTTAATGTGCCTACAGTAAGTTGTCGTTTCATAGTTTTCGTGGTCTTTCTATTAATCGTCTTTCTATTGAGGAACTCTTGCCGTCTTTACTAGTCTATTTATTTTCATTAAGATTATATGATATATATATATATATATATATATATATATATATATATATATATATATATATTATATTCATTATACTCTTCTATTTCTTACCCAGTTCTTGATGTTCTTCACCTTTCATCTACGTTGTAAATACTTTTTAATTCCTTTATTCCTAGCATTTTATATTATTTTTCTGAAAGAACGTAATTCAAAAGGTTCTATCCTGTCTTACGGTTCGTGTCTCACGGAATGGAGCTTCGTTTAAGCTCATCCCAAACACGATCTATTGGATTTATGTTTGGACTCAAAGCAGGCCAATTTATTGTAGGTATACCGATCTCAGTTAGATAGGTGGTGGTGACTCGTGCGGTATGACATCGTGCATTATCATGCAATAAAATAAAGCCATTACCAATAAATCCTGCGTATGGAACCACATGTTCCTCCAAAATATCTCTAATGTAACGATCTGCCGTTAAACCTCCTCCACGTCCTCCACCAGACACGAAAACCAGCTCGGTTTTCCCATCCATGGAAATGCCTGCCCAAAACATACAAGAACCGCCTTCATGTGACACAGTTTCTCGTATACAACATTGAGGAAATCGTTCCCCTCGCCTTCTAAAGACTCGACGCCTGTTAACCTTGCCATGTAGAAAGATCCTACTTTCGTCGGATAATAATACCTGACTTAATTGATAGCCGTCGCAATCCAGATGTTCGCGAGCAAATTCTTGTCGTACTTGCTTCTGGGCTGCAGTTAGCTTGGGACCAATAGCTGCCTTTTTGGTGTCAGGTTGGCTGCTATCAGTCTCCTTCTGACTGTACAAACGCTGGTAACCATACTTCGGACCTCTCTAAGCTCTTCTTTGAGATTAGCACCAGTGAAATGTCTATTTCTCAGAGATTTAGATACAAGAAATCGATCATTTCACTCTGTTGTTATTCGTTGTTGTTATACGACCTCCTACTTGTCGGCGGACATAATCACCAGTATCCTGGTACAGACGATACACTCGGGACACAGCAGATTGGCTTAAATTTAGTCGATTTGCCACGGCTCTCTGGCTCAGGTCTTCTCTTAATAATCCCACTGCTTGAGCTGCTTTGATGGATATGGTATCCATTTGTTATGAAGTTGCAAACTTAATTGACTGATGTATTAGTGGATTGCTATGGAAATTGATGCTTACGATGTTAACCAAATTTGTTAAGTGGGTACGTGTCGATTTCGATGGGTCAAATTGTGACCCCCTCTCTACGTGTTGCACTATTTATTTGTAATACGTCACCCGATTTACCAAAAATCAAAACTTTTTTCACACTCAATAATGAGGTAAATAATTGTACACTAAATATTTTTAAATTTACAACTTTCTTAATTGAAACAAGAGACGTACTTTCGAAAAATAATCTTGAGTCGATTTTTTTGCACTCAAGTGTATTTTAAGTTCTTACTTTTTTATTATTTCATCCATAATCAGGTTTAACAATAAAGGATTCAGGGGATCTCCCTGTCTTATCCATCGAGCAAAAAGACAAAAGCGGGAATGTAAAGGTAGTGGGGGCGAAAATATTGTTAAACAGGAAGTGCGATCTTTAGAGGCCACATTAAACAAGGAAATAGAGTCTCTCTCCTTGTTTGACATCAAATTTAGTTGGGTTATGTTATTGTTTGTCCCAAATGTCACTTGAAATCTTATTTATATTAAAGTTTTTTAACAATTGTGTCGCATTTTAGACTATTACAGTTAATAATTAATTAAAACTTTCTCGTCTAAGACACATTCTGAAAAATATTATATAGCTACAGTTAATAAGTGTCGGAAAATTTAAATTTTGCGCATTCGCATTTCCGGATATATCCGCCATCAGAGGCCACTTTTTTGGTCTCCTTTTTATAAGGAGTAGATTTCCTCTTTTGTCTTTTTACTCGATTGTCTTATCCCATCACCAGCTTAAATTGGGCGGTTAGTTCTTCTTTTACTTTTACTTTTATTGTGTTGTTTTGGTAAATATTTTCGATAGTTTTTCTAGTAAATTTGTAAGTATTTCCTAGAGGTACCTCTCTTAAATACAACAATACAACATAATTTCATTCAGTTTATTTGTCATGATTTTGGTTGTTAATTTTAATATTGTGTTTAACAAATTAATTCCTCTGTAATTTTCCGGGTCCGATTTATCTATCTTTTTGAAAAACGAAGGAAAAACATAGGATGCTTTCTCCATTCTTAAGGATTTCTGTTTTTTCTACTAAATTAGAAGTTACTAAATATTGCTTCCTTTACCTTTTCCTCCTCAATATATATTTCTTCGTTTGTCTTAACCTCTGGTGGTGGTGGTTTATTTGCAAATAAGAATCGAAAGTAGTCTACCTATGTTTATTTCTAAATGTGATTTATTTTTATTAGTTTGATCATCTGTTTTCTTTGTCCTCTAATCATTCTTCATATTTCTTTTGGTGTTACATCTGTTTTGAGAAGCTCTGATAGTGTTCCTTTTTATTTGTTTAACTAAAGTATTAGTTTCATTTCTGAATTGTTTATAGGGGTTATATGCCTGTTGTGTTTGTTGTGTAAAAAGGTTAGGTTTTTATGATATAAAAGAAAGAGTATTCTAAATGCAATTAAAAAAATAATAATAAAATCTAGGTTTGTACATTAAAAAAATATGAGAGAACTCTAATTTTTTTTAGTTCACCATGTATATGAATGTTTGTGATTTCTGTTAAACTAAATTTGAAAACTAGAACATATTAATTACCTTATGATGTATGTAAAATGAATACCTATTTATTTAGTTTTTAATTATATACAGTGTGTTTATTTCGTAGCGAAAATAATTATGGTTATAACATAACTCGTTTAACACCCTATATATGTTATGTGTCAAATCTCAATTGTAAGAACAGGTGTTATGAGAAGAATCTAAATATGAGAAAATATACAGGGTGTCCTTTTTAAAAAAATTGTGTTTGCATTACCACGTAGTTAATAATCACCCTGTAGAATTCAGTATATTATTCAAAAGAATATTTTATTATTTTTAAATCATATTTTCTTTCACTTTTTTTCTAATTTTTAATGTGACTCAGACTTTGACCATCAGTGGACTTTTTATCTGCACCGGAATATATCCTTATTAAAATTAGTTCATTTCTATGTCTTATTAATCATAAAAATATCAATATGATCTTGATTCTACTATGTACATTTTCTTGTGGTGATCTCCACCTATACAAGCATATCGCTGAAAGTTTGAAGTAAGTGTTAATGACTGTTTTATTTGTTTTATCGTATCCAAAGGCCCCTACCCTACGATTTCATCATATCTTTTATTTCCAGTCTTGGTACTAAAGGCTCTAAGGTCATTATAGAACTTGTTTATGCATTCTTTGGATTTATCAGCTGTTGTTGTTGATTTTCACTGGATAGGATTTTATTTGTAAAATATTTATTCATGTTCGTATTCATTTAGACAGGCCATTCATGTTCTGACTTTTTAGTCCGACTAGTGGTACAACTTCTGCAGTTGGATCTGAAATCGGACCGTGAGTGGGCTAGTTAAATTAGTTGGAAAACTAGTGGTACGAGTCGGAACATCTAGTGGGATGACTTGAAGGTCCGACTTCCGACTGGCGACGAAGTCGGAGCGTGAATGGTGAAGTTGGAAGTCGGATCACAGGTCGGATCGAAAATTTCCTCAATCAGTTGTCCTTCGGCACCTGTTACGTATAAGATTTCTATGAAATACTTTACGTAAAGATCTCTAGTTCGCAAATATTTAATAGAAAATTTAAATTTAAACTTTCAATTGCTCGAAAATTTCTTTTTTTATGGCAAATAATGTTCCTTTCTGTAGACCTATTTTGGAAATTCCCATACAGGTACAATTTCCAACACTCCAGATTGGCTACGGAAGAATTTCCAACAAAGAACGAAAATTAAATCACTTGACGTTGAACTTAAGCTGGATCGCTAGTTGGATAGTAAGTCGAAGCGTGAGTGGAGACGAATATCCAACTAGAAGTCCTACTAAGTGAGACCGCGAGTTGGAACGTAAATGGCCTGCTTTATTAGATAGTACCCGACGTTCTATGTCTACATTCATTGTGTTCCCCTTCTTTGAGTGCATAACACACACTCCATGTACATATATCTATTAACGACGCCTTCAATTATTTTATTTCAACTGGGAACTAATATCAATATCTTGCTATTACACTCATTTTTATTTATTATCCCCTTTAACCTTAATTCAGTAAGTAAGCTTTTAATTTTTGTACGGCAAATGCTATTTTTATTGTGAAAATATAGTTTTTAACGAGATTATACAAAAACAATATTGACCTTAATAAAATGAGTTTAGCGAAAAATATTTTTTCCCTCTACGATTGTCCTTCTGTTTAAAATTATAGGGTTTTGTTAAATATAGCAACAGAAAACATTTGAATTTCATACCCTCGATCCAAAAGCAGGTAAATATACAAATAGTTATATTTTCTAGAAAAGCTATAAAGCTGTTTGCTTTGTAGAAATGGATTTTTTGTTTAACAATGCACCGATGTCGTTAGTGTGTCACCACAAGACAAACGCAACCCATTTTCATTAAAGAACAAATTTTCCACCCTTGAAATTTACGACTCGAAATCGCTCCGATATTCACGAAAAAAGTGCAATATGCCATAAAAGCCAACCAAGCATCTGCTACAAATTCGACTTTTCCTGACAAAGAATAATGAATGATGGCCCGTAATACAGGAAAATGCCATCATAAGCATACATATAGCGCCTTTGCGAAGTTTAAAGTCTAGCTACCAGTTTCCAGCAAGGGTCAAAAAGGGCTTAGGAAACAGACAAGATGGATGACAGGAAGGATGAATGATATCACAGCCACCTGAGCTCGCTGCATACTATCCATCGGTCATTCGGTTTATACAGTCGATTATCAAATTGGAGTAATTTTTCATTCGGGCTTCAAATTATTTTTAATTTTTCACGCCGAATAATAACACTGTCAGTATACATAATTCATATCGACGTTTTAAATCGAAATTGACTTAAATATATATAGAAAAAATTGGGATTTTTTTATTTATGTCACATTGACATTTTGTGTTATTTAAGTACATAAAATATTTTTTTGTATGTAAGGGAAACGTTTGTTAAATATTAAAACACCACAATATTATCTATTTAATCTCGTGGCATTTTATATTACCTAGTACATTAAGTTGTGCCGGTGTAGTTTCCAAGAAGGAGAGCTTCTGAATTTGGTAAGGGCTTTTCAGTAATTCATGGAAAACACACTCAGGGGGTGGGGGGTTGGGTAGTTCTCAACCTCAACACGGTGCGTCCAAATGGATCCCAATGGTCCCGCGGATCAACTGAGAGCATAGTATAGGGTAGCAGCTATGTCATTACAGGATCGGAGTGGTAGAGAAAAATCTCTTTACCGATCTGATACTGAATAATCACAGGCGGTAATTATGATTTAACCGATTGTGATACTGCGAAGTACCCGAACGACTACCGATAAAAGTAATCCCCCGTTTGTTGGTCAACAGATACGGGTGGAAGAACTTACATGTGGGAGGGCACTTCATTGCCCTGGAGCTGAGAAATTGACTCCAAAGACTTCTTCTTCTTTGTCGTCTCCCAATCGGAGGTTGGATATCATCATCACTATCTTTACTTTATTTACTGCTGCTCTAAAGAGTTCTGTAGAACTGCATTTAAACCAGTCCCTTAAATTCTTCAACCATGACACTCTCCGTCTTTCTATACTCCTTCCTTCTCTTATCTTTCCCTGTATTATCAGCCTTAGCAGTTTATATCACTATATTCCCTCATTATATGTCCCAGATATTGTAACTTTCTTATTTTTATTGTGTTTATTATTTCGCATTCTTTGCCCATTTCTCGCAATACTTCCGTGTTAGTTTTCTTCTGTGTCCATGCTAAGCATCTTGCTGTAACACCACATTTCAAAGGACTGTAACTTATTTATGTGTTGTTGCTTCAATGTCTACCTGGCAAGTCCATATTGCAGTATCGAAAACACGTAGTATCTCAGTGCTCTTACTCTCAGTTCTAATCTAAGACTCCAAAGACGGAAGATCTAAATTAGCCAAGGGCATTTAGATGTGGAAAGCCACGAAATGACTACCACATTGATCCGTAAGGATATCCCCAGGACACCACAATGGGTGAAAATTCAAAACAAACAGCTCTTAGTCCCGGGCACCCCTTAAGTGGTAAGAGGGTGCTAAAAATTCCCCGGTCAACCAATAATCTCCCAAATGTTATAAGGATCGGTACGTGGAACACGCGAAGCATGTATTAAGCTGTCAAAGCAGCAAATACTATTCAAGAAATAACTCACCTAAACATAGATATTTCAGGATGCAGTGAAGTTTGATTGCCCAAGTCTGGAAAAAGAATTATAGATGAACACCATATCTATTATTATGGAGACGACACAACAAGAAACAGAAATGGCGTAGCGATAATAATAAAAATAAAAATAGCTAAAGGAGTAATATGATTTACGCCCATATCAGACAGAGTTGTGCTATTAAAAATTAACTCAGTCCCTCCAATATAAGATTGCATAATATTGCATTTCATTTCAATTCGAATTCCACCATTGTTGTACACGTATTTTGAGTTATTTTAGCTCTTATCAGGAACACTTGTGGAACTAAAATAAAATGCAGTTCAGTATTTAGCCGTTATAATTAAAATAACAGCCTGGTAAACTAGCAGCGACATCTATAAGAAGCAAACGGAAGTCGGAATATTTCTCTTCAATAGCAATTTAGGTAAAACTCAAATTCAAACCCTCTTACACAAAGGCTATAGAATATGTGAGACTGTTTTATTACTAATTGTACGAAAAAAAGTTATTCTTTATAAAAAGTGAGCATGATCTAAAACTCAAGATGCACTAATGAAATATCAAATTTTATTAATTTTATACGAGGAAGTAAGATAATATGAATTTCACTTATAGAGTAAAGTACCTTTATATTTCACAATATCGAAAATTGTTATTATGAAAAGTTGTTCAGAACTTAAAACTATGTTTAAATTTGCAATTACATTCTTCTAAATAATATTACTTTTTATTTTCAAGATTCATGTAATTTTACGTACCTCATATAAGATAGAGAAAATGTATAATCTTAAAAATTGCATTAGATAATAGAGCATGCAGAACTTTTTATGAAAAATAACTTTGAGTGAAATTCATATTTATTAACAAACTCCTTATATGACTTAATTACTATTTAACTGGGAATAAGCCACAAGTAAAGGTTAAAGTATGTTTATTGACGTTTCAATTTCCACTTTGGAAATCGTTCTCAAAATACAAACTGTGTTTAATAAAATTCGTTTGTATTTTGAGAACGATTTCCGAAATGGAAATAGAAACGTTAATAAACGTACTTTAACCTTTAATTGTGGCTTATTCTTAGTTACAATACATTCAGAATTTTATTTAAAATTTATACAAGCATTGAAAAGTCACAAGTAAGTGTAACTGTAAGTGTTGGAGACAGTTTGAGTGCAAGTCCATTGTAAATGTAAGGCAAGCGTTTTCGTTGGCGTGAATTTTATCAACAAACTTCTCTTCTCGAGCACGGTCCTTCTTCTTAACATGTTGCATCCATTTATTATACGCTAAATTTTCTACTTCATACTGTACAGAGATGTCACATTTGTCGTTTTTGTTTCTGTGGATGGAAATGTTATTGTGTTTGAGAATTTTGTGCAGGACTTGCCGTGATATAGTAATTTTGTTTTCTTTAACGCACTTTTTTGTATATATTTCGTAAAGTTTACTTTTGTTTCTTATTTATGACTCCAGGAATAGTTTAGTTGTGTTAGATCTATTAAAGTGTGATGGTAACTTGGAAAGGCCATCGAGAAATTGATTTAAATATACCATTTCTGGCACTGTTGTTTCTAAGTGTTGGCCTCTTTGAGTTTTCGTTAGCTTTTTAAGAATGCATGCTGTATTCACTTTTTTGTACCCAAGACTACCGTGAATGAACCCAATGCTAACGTGTTTAAGAACATTTGTCTGCAGACCGGTACCTTTTCACATTTCAAAGGTAAGGTATATTATAATGTGCCATCTCGTCTCGATTGGCCTTCTGTAGTCCTTCGTTTCACTTGAATTCTGCTGACATGAGAAGCAACTTTCCTTTGATCCCAGCTCGTCTGGTTCCAAAAGTATTGTAATAATTTCTTCAATTATCGCATTGTTTCTGTGTAG
The DNA here is from genome assembly GCA_918026665.1 of Diabrotica balteata. Classification (NCBI taxonomy): domain Eukaryota; kingdom Metazoa; phylum Arthropoda; class Insecta; order Coleoptera; family Chrysomelidae; genus Diabrotica; species Diabrotica balteata. The sequence continues at coordinate 50,970,145 of OU898279.1, read as the reverse complement.
TAGACAATCAAGCTACGATTTTAACATTTTAATGTATTGACCACAGTTACCAAGGGAATGGTGTGTTTGTTTAATTCCTTTTTATACTTCACTCACCATTCGTAAGTTATTTTTTCCATGTTTTTGTATATTATTGCCTACCACCATGGTAATATTTTTTAGATTGAACTGATGAAGCTTGTGAACTCCACAAACGAAACGTCTTCAAATATAGGATTTGAACTGTGATTTCTTTGTATTATTTTTCCTTTCACCGATATCCTCGTAATCAAAAGAATTTTTCTTTTGAAACCTACTTCATTGAATATTTGTTTGACGGTCGTGCTCCTTTATATATATATATATATATATATATATATATATATATATATATATATATATATATATATACTTTTTGTAGAAAAATAAATGTTTCCCTTACTACATTTTGTCTTAAATATTTTTTGCGATAGCTCGGTATTATATTATCACTTCTCTTTTCACTTATTTTGACGTAGCGATACAATAAAGAATATTTTTATAAGTTATAATTTAAAATTGACAAGAATTTCTATAAAGAACTGAAAACAAAAACGTGCATTGTTTGAAAACAAATTACCTGTTCTGTTGCCCTCTCTTTCACCCCCGCTTGTTTCCCAACGACGTAGAAGCACGGTTTTGTAAAAAAATACTAAGAGATATGTCTTTCTAAGAGCAATTTGTAGGTACAGTTATAAAGCGAATAGCTATGACTCAGTTTTTAGCTCGTAATTTTTCATCAGTTCGCTGTTACGGCACAAAGTAAGGGCAATTTTATTGCACGCTGAGAGTGAGATTTTAGCTAGATACTTTCCTAGCTCTAGTGCGCTACTTGCGAAGCTTTCAACGCGGAAAGCTTTGTCTGTTATGATGCAGTTTTGAGCTAGAATGTAATTTATATCATTTTTGGCTTATTTGATAGGTGATAGTTTAAAAAGAGGAAACAAAAATCGTATGTATATATACGTTGACCAAATATTTGAAACTGTAGTTTTAAGACTTAGTTTTTTAATTCGTCAGTTTATTGTTTAACGTTAGGTTGATTTCTTTTTTAAGGCTTTTGTCATTTATCCTTAGTACTATGGACAATTTATCAGAGTTTATCCAGCTATCTTCATCATCTAGAAAATTGGGTGAATCCTTATTAATGATAAAGGTAATGAATCTATAAGGTGGAGATAACTTTTCTTATCTGTAGGCTAATAAGTTTGTAAGATTTTATCCTTCTGTTTTTAAAGTCTTAAATACCAAAATAACGACTTGGTATTAAAGTCATTTTTAAGTTCGTAAGTAGAAAGACTGGTCCCATTGTGATCATGCTCTAACATGTACGCTTTTCGTCTCTATAAGGCTATAGTACGTTCACTCTATCTTTTCCCGTGCGTCATGAAACATTTTCAATCAAGTTAAATCAAAATATTAAATGAAACGTACGTCGATGTGTAGATAATTATCATTGATACCTACTATTGTCAATGTAATAATTACGAAATGGCTAGTATACCGGTAGATGTATTTTATAAAGTTAAATTTAGTAAATATATTATTGATTATAATTTTTGTGTATTTGGATTAGCATTCGTCGAAAAAGTAATCTTAGTGTTATTTGTACAGTCAGCCAAAATAATTAATTTTATATAAATTTTATTCTATTATGACATAGCAGCAGTGTCGAACGCGGTTATAATTTGGATGGGTGACGCTACGGAACCACAGCTGTGGAATACCTCGTGTTGTTTTCTTACTTTTTGTTTTAATTCTTGGTATTATTTTAAGGACTTTTTTGGAAAATAGTAAGTATTAAAATTAGTTTAATTTAAAAAAAAAGCAAATAAATTGTTTAAAATGTATTTATTTTGTTGAAATCATATATTAGAAGTCTAACTTCTTACGGACGTACTAAGTACACACATTCTTTTTTTTATTGAAGTGTTTGTTCTTTTTCGCTATAGAAGAGATTGATATACTCAACATTAAACAGCTAAAACCTCACGAACACTATTACTAGTATAGACATAAGTACAAAATGGTAATAAATAAACTTAAAAGAAGTCACAACAAAGTTAATATTGTTAAGAAGATTTAATGTTGATTTAATGAAGATTTAATTAGGTTGATTTAATCTCAACCTAATGTTGAAAATTACAAAACTATCGAGTGTATTTCATAAAAAACAATTAAGATTTTTAATACATCGCACCTTTATGGACACAGTGATATAATCGCAAATTTTTCACAAATTGAGTTATCAACTCTACAATCTTACTAATACTCGTCTTTGTCTGGGAACTTAAAAGTTCTCAGACAAAGACCCAGTAAAAGTTAAAATAATTGCCACCCTTACTTTTGTCACTCATGTGACTTTGATCCATTTATGAATTCAATTGGTAAATTGGCTAAAAGGTGATACAAGGCGAGGACTGATGGAACAATCGCATATTGCTGTAAAGAGAACAGAATATTCGAGATTATATAAAAAATATAAACATGAAGAACTGTACTAGTTTGTTTTTATAGATGAAACTTGATCTATAAACCTATATGTCGCTTACGACAAAATGAGAATAAAATATGCGTAAAATCTATTAAAACTGAAGGAAAACCGTAATATATTTATATTCACTATAATATATAACCGTAATCATAATGAAAACATGAAGGTGTTGATATATTTTGGTTTTGTAGTTATATAATTCTTCATACTGGTAATGAAAATGGCTTCATTAAGGGTGCACAGGCTATATTTTTCTCCAAATCGGCTATAATGAACTACCACATAGAAATGAATCACCACCATCCCTAATAATTAAAGGTAAAAATACGTTTATTGACGTTTCAAATTCCACTTCGGAAATCGTTCTCAAAATACAAACAGTATTTTAATTAATTTAAAATGACACAAGAAAATAGCTTCAAAACAATATTAACATCCCTAATAATTATATCAGATAACGCTCCATACCATATTCGCATATTCTTAGAGAAAATACCAAAAATGGCTTAAGACAAGACTGAAATAATAGATTGGCTAACTATATAACAATAAACTGCCAACCGAAATAGAATCTCATGTATTTTAATGCTCGTCACTGTCTGAATCCAACCGATCACCAGGATTTATTATAATTGTTTAAATGTCAACATACACCATACTTTTGTCTCGGATATACCATTTTTTGATAATTTCATTAGTATGTCTGACACATTTCTTCCAAATATTTGCATTACATTGTTCCAGTGCTTTATACCACATATTTAAAACAGCAGTATCGGAAAGCCCATGCTAATCTATACCAATATACTTATAATAAGACTTGCAATTTCTTCAAATTAATGCTATTGCGTTAAATTCACAGTGATAAGTAGGCGTATTTTAAGAATTTCATTGGTGGATCGTGTGACTGATGTTGAGGTCCTACGTAGAATAAGCAAGGAGTGCGAGATTATTAACACCACCAAAAAAGGGCAAACTAGAATATCTTGGCCATGTTATGAGGAATGAACAGAGATACGGCTTGTTGCAACTCATTCTTCAGGGCAAGGTATTTGGAAAGAGAGGACCAGGGAGAAGAAGAATGTCTTGGCTTCAAAACTGAGAAAGTGGTTTAATACATCGTGTAAGCAAAGTTAGGATAGCCATGTTGATCGCCCATTTTCGGAACGGATAGACACCGTAAGAAGAAGAAGAAGGAGGCAGTCTCAACACCTCCTGACCATATTCTTGGAGCAACTCGTCAATTACATATCTATATTTTTTTGTTATTTTTGGTTATTTGTAGCAATTAAGGTTCAGAAAAATGTGGGTCACATTTAATATTATTTGTTATCAACCAAGTAATTATTTCATCTTTCCTTGAAGTAGTTGAAGGTTGTTTATTTAAAAGGACACTGTGGTAAGAAGCATTATCCATTACAACCAATGATGGCTCTTCTAAATTAGGTATTAATTGTGTTCTTATCCACTTGTTCGTTGTACATTTTTCCATGATAATCAGCTACGTTAGATTTTGAACAAAACAATAAATTTGCTCACGAAACAAATCCTTTGCGAGAACCGGCGTGAACAATTACAAAACGTTAACCATCATCTGGTTTTCGGATACTTCTGGCACTATTGTCTTGTCAAGAATTTGTTTTATTTCCTTTGAAGTAAATACAAGTTTCATATAAAAAACAACTTCTCTTGTAAATACAATGTTAAGATTTTCCATATATTTATGAAGGAATTTGGCCCTTAGAGCAGTAATACTAGTTTTGTCAATTAATGCTCGTCGATTGTTACACTTTTTGAATTTTAACTTTTTGAAATTTTAATTTGAATCTTTTAACAATGTACTAAGCGATGATTTTCCAATGTTCACTACATCTTTATCCCTTGATTGACAGGTCAAACTCCGCAGAGTAACATGCTTCTCTGAAAAAAAAAAGAATTCATTATCTTCTTTTATAGCCAAAATTGTTTTGTACAAAATTTACACTGAAGAAATCAATACTTACTCTGTTGGTACATATCATTTTTGATGCCTCGGGCATATTAGTCGTCTTACTTTTCAGACGACGCACGTCTATTTTTGCCTGGTTTTGAAAGGACAATATTGTTTTCTTTTCTTTTTTTATCGGGTATATTTTGAATAGCATTTGATATTTTGAAAGGAGCGGCAACTCTCTTAAAAAATAATTATTTAATAGTAACTGATTAACATACATGCATTTAATATTTTACATTTTGAACAGATGTAAGAGGCTCTAAATGTCCTCCATTACTTCTTTCTAACTTAAACTATTCATATAAATTCAATACAAGTTTGCGCTTGGGAAGTTAGCGTTTTCCAGGCATATCTTAAAAATAATATTAAGTAATCTCGAAAATATACAAATAAGTTTCTGTTCCACAGAACTATAGCCAGACTCATGTAGTATAATGACAATTTATAGATTAAAAAATATTACTTTTCTCCTTAGCTTAAAATTAAATACTTACCGAAAGTAATCAAATTAAAAGAGCAACAGTTAGTTGTTCTAATAATAATTATGATTGAAAATATATAATTCAAATGACATACCCAAAGACTATTAGTTAAATAATTTGAAGAATCAAAAAAATAAATAAATTAACATAAATCAATTAACACGATAAATGAGCTAACGTCACTGTCAATGAAAATTATAAACGTTAAAATATACAGTAAAAAAGGTATCAAAGACATGCCATATTGTTGATCCTTGTTTAACTTATTGTGATATCTATGGACAAGCGGCTTAATCTTGCAATAGTAGTTTCTGTGAGTAAAAAAGAGACCTAGTATAAAAAGTAATTCGCGAATAATTTCATGCATGGGAAAATATAGATCGGGCGTACTATACATGGCTATAAAAAATGTAATATTGTGTTTAAATTTATATTTTTTGTATTTACTTTAACCTCTGCATAAATTTTGTCGATACAACAAACCAGTAATTAAATTTTTATCTAGTGCTTAGAGGTCTAGAACTTTTTATACGGCTTTCCTCTAATTAGTATATGAGAGTTACATGGGTGTAGCCAGCCTAAATAATATTAGTCTTCTGAACGAATTCACCGTCACAAATCTCATCATAAAGCCCGGCAACTTTGTATGGTCGACTCGATGTCATACCGCTAAATTATAATAATCTGGTAATTTCCCATTACAAAATTCGCGTCGGTTATTTTGTCTGCACTCGCTCTAATTTTCAATTTATCTGATGGCATTAACCTATCAAAAGCAACCAACATATGCGGTTGATAACAAACGAGACATTTAAATTTCGCGTCACCGCATTTCCGGATATAAATCAGCATTCAAAATTAAACTAAACGAGGTAATTTGTTCAAAGTAAAGGGAGGTTTTATTTTTGACCTAATATAATTAACGTTTTGGTTTAGTGTTGGTTTAATGTACACTAAACAGAAACCATCACATTTTACTGGCTTTCGTATTTAGAATTTGGAAGGGTGGAATTTTATCAGGTTTTATTAGCATATCATCATTATCGTTATTTTCTCGATACCTCTTTACAATATCATAGTATTTTATCGTGATCGTCCAGTACCCCTTAACCGGTGAGCATGCGTCTCACATAATCTGTACGTTTACTAACGTAGCAACCTATAATTCTGCGTACCTTCCTTGCTTTTAGAGTATAATCGAACGTGTTAATGAGAGGTACCTCGCTCGTCCCGTTTTCGAAATATTTACGTCGCGGAGTCTATTAGACGCAAGGTAACCATTAGTGTTATTTTAAAATGGATAGTTCTCGTAAAGCTGTAAGAATATTAGATGATTATTTCAAAGAAGTGTGCACAAAATGCCATAATAAGGCGAACAGCGACATTAGTAATGATGATGTGGAAGGATAGAAAGTAGTACGGATAGTAAACAAAAACTTAGTGAAAATGAACAGCAACAAGACTCAGAAATGATATCTAGCAAAGATGAAAAAAATGTCTCAATTCTAGCAAATATTACTATGGAAAGAATAGGTATAAGTAAAGTAAAAAGAAGCCAACTATAAACGTCCGTACGCCTGCTCGCAATATTGTTGTCCTCCCTTCAATCCGTTCAAAAGTAGAAAAGTCAACGAGTCCCGTTTATTATTTTAATAAATTGTTTTGACTAGATATGTATAGTCTTGTTGTTAAGAGAATTAGCGAAACACAAAAATTTTTCGGCCAAAATATCATTAATAGGTATAAAAAAGACAAATCATCAGGATGTACAAAGTCTGGTTGCTACGAACGGGAAAGGACAATCTATATTTAGAGCAGTTATGTCGCAGAAACGTTTCCTGACTCTGATGACAGCCTTAAGGTTTAACGATGCCTCGGACTGAGAACAAAGAGGAAGTGATAATTCAGCTGCTGCTATCCAAGAATTCTTTGACTTATTTGTAAGCAATTCAAAAAATGCATATACGGTTGGGAAAAATCTGTGTGTAGACGAAATGCTGGCAGGCTTAAGAGGCAGATGTCGCTTTAAAATGTATATTCTTAGCAAACCCTGTAAATATGGGATAAAAATCTTATTCGTGACTGAGGAACTTGGTATTCACATAATGCTTACTTTTACGCTGGAAAAGGTTCAGATGGATTTAGCCTCACAGATGAAGAAAGAAGAATGAGCATACCTACTCAAGTGGTTATAAGATTAGATAAATACTTTTACAATACTAATAGAAATGTAACTGGTGACAACTCATTTAGTTCAGTTGATTTAATACATCATCTACAACAACATAAACTCACTTACGTTGGCACAATGAAATAAATAAAAAAGAAATTCCTCCACAGTTTCTTCCGCGACCAAATCGTAATAAAGGCGACACTTTTTATTTACCAAAGACCTAACACTTTTATACCGTACAACTAAGAAAAATAAAGCTGTGATATTAATTTCTCCCGTGCATCATTCCATAGAAGTAGATGCAGATAATGGACTACCAGAAATAAATTCTTTCTACAACTTGATCAAAGGGGGTGTAGACGCGATGGATGAAAAGTGTGTAAAATATTCCTGTAGCCGCGGAACATGTAGATGGCCCATGGTTATTTTTTATAAAATAGTAGACGTATGTGGAGTAAATTCATACATTATGTTTACTTCGATTTCCGAAAATAATTGGACTAGATTCAAATTTATAAAAATTCTGGACAATGAACTCATTTCTTTAAATTTGCATAGAAGCTATAAAATGCCAACATTACAAAGGCAGCTGAAAGAACTGATCGGAAGTATCCTTAATATTTCCGAAAATAAGGTTAACGAATGAGAAAATCTTGAAATAAGAAAATATTGCTAAATCTGTTCATTCAAATTAAGAAGAAAGACTGCATATTTATGCACAACGTATCAAAAACCCATATGAAATCGTAGGCTTCCACGGCCAGAGTCAGAATTATAGTTTATTCGTCTTCCGGGTTTGGACCGTGTCATTTGTGAGTGACCCAAAAGTGGGTTCATCTCGACGTTTCGCTACAATTATATGTAGCTTCTTCAGGAGAACAAAGAAAAGGAAAAAAGAAAACAAAAGAACAGGAAGATGGGTAGTTAGCAACGGTAACTCAGTTACTCAACGCAACCAGAGGCGAATACTAACTAATAAGATGGGTATTTGATCACAGTAACTCAACTACTCAACGCAGCCAGAGGTGAAAACCAAATGCCAGGACAGGGATTCACGTCCAACAGCTCAGAACACTAACGCGTCGAGAGGCGGGGAGTGAATCCGACGATTACACTTCATTGTTGCGTTGGTTTTCTCTGTCTTTGGTATGGTACTTCTTTTTGTTTTGGGGTTTTGGCATCCTGTTATAGGCTCTTGCCTCTTCAGGATGTGGTTCTTGTTTGTTGGTGTTGGCTTCTGGTTCTTTGCTTCGTGGTCCACTGGTGGGTGCAGCCAGGGCAATCAGAGGAGAAAGGTAGTGGTCGGTTCTTTTCAGAATTGTTTTCTAAAAAATAATATTAGTGATAGTTAGTGAATGTTAAATTAATATATGTACAGAATGCAATATTAATATATGTATAAATACATGCATTAATATGTTAAATAGTAAATGTGTTAAATGTGTTAACGCGACGCGTGAGGGCAGCTGCGGCTGTATCCTCAAAATAGACAGGTATCATTTGCAAGTGGGATCGGGAAACCGCAGAAAACCGATCCCCCCCTGTCTAGGCAAGCTCGAAGTGAGCAATTTAGCTTGGAATGCGACGAAAATAGAGGGGAGTTGCCTCCTGTATGTCAATGTATTCATCAGGGAGTTCGTTACTGGCGAGTTCCAGTAGAATTGCGGGTAGGTGTGGGATTTTGGGTTTAGGATGTCTGGTGAATACATTGCCGCGGGAAGAGCAGACAGTTTTTAGGATGCGTTGAGCTCTGAGGTTTTGGCTCCGGATAGTGCGTGTAGTATAACTTCTGCTCAGAGAGTGTAGTCTCTCATTTAGGGGCTGGATATTAGATAGTTGATGAATGAGGGCTGAAGGGTAGTCGTTGCGTCTGCCATTCACTCTACGCAGAATCCTCCGCTCTAGGCTTAATAGGTTTTCTTTGATTGGTTTTGATAATGTAGCATAAATATTTGATCGGTATTCAAAAATAGGTCTAATAAAAGTTTTATAGGTGAAAATTAATGTTCTAGAGTGCGTGGCCCCGAAATTACATCTCAAACTATTGAGGAGACTCAATCTGCTCCTAGCCTTGGCACAGGCTGCGCTCAAATCGGCCCTCCAATTCAAAGTTCGAGTGAACTTTACACCGAGGTACTCGATCTGATCACGGAGTTGGAGTTGATCTCCCCATAGCGTGAGATAGTTTCTTTCGTTAAAGGAGGCCGCGCGTACACTGTGATTAGGGTGTCTAAAAAGAATCATTTGAGTTTTGTTCGGATTCAGGGACACTCTCCATCGCCTGCACCAGTTTTCGACTAGTCTAAGGTGATTTTGAGCATTCCTGAGAACAGAATCAACGTTCGTTGCTGTAGTTACCAGAGCAGTATCATCTGCGTAAAGTAGAGTGGTGGTTCTGTTACGTGTAGTATTAGGGAAGTCGCTGTTGTATATTATGTAAAGTATAGGGGCCAGTACGGAGCCTTGTGGTACTCCGGCTGTTGGAGTAAAGGAATCGGAGAAATAACCACGTTCCTTAACTCGGACCAGACGTTCAGAGACGTATGATTGGATTAGTCTGACGAAAGGAATTGGTAGTCCAATGTTCAATAGTTTCTTGATCAGTCCCACATGCCAGACTTGATCGAAGGCTTTTTGAACATCGAGGAAAATACCTAATGCGAGTTTGCTGTCGTTCAGACTTTGAGTAATGTGTGTGACAATCTCAGTCAATGCCGTATTAGTAGAGCACCCTTCTCTAAAGCCGAATTGAAAAGAGGGAATGATGTTGTGTTCGTTGGTGAAGTCAATGAGTCTTTCTTTTAGGATCCTCTCAAAGACTTTTGCTAAAACATTTGTAAGTGAAATCGGCCGATAAGAGTTAGGATCTGTGCGGGGTTTGCCCTTTTTAAGGAGCATAATTGTATTTGCTACTTTCCATTGAGATGGGAAATAGCAGAGTTTGAGAGTGGCATTGACGATATTTGTTAAATAGAGGTAGACACTCGGAGGAAATTGTTTCACGCAGCTCCTGGCAATGTTGTCAGGACCCGGTGAATTCTATTTGCCGATATGACAAAAATTTTTGAAAGTTTGTTGATCCACCGGTGCCATGATGGGATGGTCATGCGGCACCTGAGGATCGAAAGGGGCGCCGAGTAGTCTGTTTACATCTCTTTCAGTCTTAGTCAGGAAGGCGTGGTCAAATCTAGGATTATTAGGTGTGATTAAAGTGTTTTGTAAATGGTTTTTAAAGGCTTCGGCCTTTTGTTGATGTGTATTAATGATTTGATTGTTCACAATAATGTGAGATGGATTATTGGTTTTTTGTTTAGTTAGGCACTTGAATTTATGCCAGAACTTACCACCGTCACGGTAATCAAGACTAGAGGTGGCTGCCCGCCATTGTCTGACTTGCATCTCTTTCACCTGTAGTTTGATCACCGCTGACATGCGGTTATATTCTGCTTTGATGAGGGGGTTTCGAGTGCGTTGAAACTGACGTAGGAGTCGTCTCTTATGTTTGATATTATTGATTATGTATTGCGGTAGAGGAGGCCTATTAGGGTTGATAACCTTATTAGGGACTGATATATCAATTGCTTGATTTATCAGATTTGAGATGGCCGTGATACCTAAATCGATATCATCTGTGTGTGCTAAGTTGCCTAACTCTGGAATGTTATTTGACAGAAAGGCTCTGTATCGGTCCCAGTCAGCGTGCCTATAGTCTCTTATTACTTTGGGTGGTGCAGGAGGGGTGGGTGTAAATATCTGTTCTTTAACCAGTAGAGGTAAGTGATCCGACGTGATGGAGTCACCGAGAAAGCATTCGTCATCTAACAGATCGATCACATCATACGTACATACAATATGATCGACTATCGACATGCCCTGGTGACCCACAAAAGTCGGCGCACGATTACGGATACGATGAATAGGGAGATTAATGAGCATCTCCGAGAAGTCGTTACCTGCGTTATTTGTGGCGGTGTCGCCAAATTGAACGTGTCTGGCGTTAAAATCGCCGAGAATAATAGCCTTATTGAGGCTGGAGATATAATCGAACAAAATCTCGGACATGTCCTGATGAGGATGTTTGTAATAAGAGACCATTGTAATTGTCGTGTTATTGTCTAGGTGGATGTCCACTGCCAGGAAGTCAACATCATTGAGGTTAAGGTGCATAGGTGTAACATGAGGGGAAAAGGGGATACCATATTTAATAAGGAAGCCAATACCGCGAGATATTTGGCATTTAGGACGGTGTACCGTGCAGTAACCGGGGAAAATTGGATCAGTTTTTGAGAGGGTGTCGGTGAGGGCTAGGATTTTGATATTATGATGTTGAAGGATATGTTTAATAAGGGGTCGCCTATTCCGAACACCCTGGCAGTTAACAGCACCTATTGAACTGTCCATTAGAGGGGCAGGAAGGAGATGGAAGCTCTGTTGTTATGAGCCACAAGAGTACTCTTGTGACCGAACATCAGAGTGGAGATGCGGTTTGTAATATCCAGGATAAGCTGACGCCTATCTGGAAGGAGGTTAATAAGGATGAGGGAAGTGAATTCCATCACTGCCTTCATGTCTGAAGACAGTTCGTAAGGTGGGTCACGTTTATCTGTAGTTATGGGTTGTGTTTCTTGCGGGGTTTTAGGAATTTCCCTTCTGAGTGGGCATTTGGCCGAATAGGCCGCATGCTCACCACCACAGTTAGGGCATTTAGGGGCTTGTGGGGTAGGGCAGGAAGAGGATTTGTGGTCTTGACCACAAGTAGGGCACCTATACTGTTTTTGCGGGCACTCCGCAATGGTATGCCCGTTAGCACTGCATTTGGCGCAATACTTGGGTACAGGAGGAACAGGATTGGAATTAAAGGGTAGCGACGATTACTCCGCTACCGCTCTATTTATAGTCGCGGTGCCTGTCGTGTCGGGACGTATCGGCACATTTCGTGGCGCGAACGTCAAGAAGCGCGCGCTGGCCAATCATATGGCTGCATAGTGGTGGCGGGACCGGACGGTGGCTCTAGACTGAGATTCCAGATGGGAGACAAGTAGTATCCTTCCTCTCGATTGATATTATGGGGATTTTTTCGGATCTCTAGAGATTCGCGGATTTTCCTGGAATAAAAGAAGGGGCTCTTAGAAATAATATGGGTTTTTTCGAACAATATAGAATGACCGGTTTCTTGGCAGTGTTCGGCAACTGCAGAATGGGAGAAAAGACCTGATCGAATGCATCTTTGATGCTCTTGAATCCGAGTTTTGACGGAACGACCAGTTTTGCCAATATACACATGTCCACATGAACAAGGAATAGAATAGACACCACAGGAAGATAGGGGCGGTAATGAGTCCTTAGGAGAGGGTAGTTATTGAAAGATTTTCTTGGGTGGTCAAAAAGTAGTCCTGATACCTTCTTTGCGAAGAATTTTGCCAATCCTATCAGTGACATTTCGAATATACGGAAGAAAAGCCACAGGAGTATTACCCGAAGATTCTGAATTTGTTGTCCTAGGGTGTAAAGGGGGATTTAGATGTCGGTGTGTAATATTTTGAATTGTGGACTTGGAGTAACCATTGGCGAAGGGGTTTTTTGCAGATGGCCAAGTTCTTCTCTAAGGTTGTCGGGTTCAGAAATCGAAATGGCCCGATGGATGAGAGAGTTGATCACAGAATTCTTTTGGGCAGGATGGTGGTGTGATGAAGCACACCTGCTGCTTCATCACACCACCATCCTGCCCAAAAGAATTCTGTGATCAACTCTCTCATCCATCGGGCCATTTCGATTTCTGAACCCGACAACCTTAGAGAAGAACGTGGCCATCTGCAAAAAACCCCTTCGCCAATGGTTACTCCAAGTCCACAATTCAAAATATTACACACCGACATCTAAATCCCCCTTTACACCCTAGGACAACAAATTCAGAATCTTCGGGTAATACTCCTGTGGCTTTTCTTCCGTATATTCGAAATGTCACTGATAGGATTGGCAAAATTCTTCGCAAAGAAGGTATCAGGACTACTTTTCGACCACCCAAGAAAATCTTTCAATATCTACCCTCTCCTAAGGACTCATTACCGCCCCTATCTTCCTGTGGTGTCTATTCTATTCCTTGTTCATGTGGACATGTGTATATTGGCGAAACTGGTCGTTCCGTCAAAACTAGGATTCAAGAGCATCAAAGATGCATTCGATCAGGTCTTTTCTCCCATTCTGCAGTTGCCGAACACTGCCAAGAAACCGGTCATTCTATATTGTTCGAAAAAACCCATATTATTTCTAAGAGCCCCTTCTTTTATTCTAGGAAAATCCGCGAATCTCTAGAGATCCGAAAAAATCCCCATAATATCAATCGAGAGGAAGGATACTACTTGTCTCCCATCTGGAATCTCAGTCTAGAGCCACCGTCCGGTCCCGCCACCACTATGCAGCCACATGATTGGCCAGCGCGCGCTTCTTGACGTTCGCGCCACGAAGTGTGCCGATACGTCCCGACACGACAGGCACCGCGACTATAAATAGAGCGGTAGCGGAGTAATCGTCGGATTCACTCCCCGCCTCTCGACGCGTTAGTGTTCTGAGCTGTTGGACGTGAATCCCTGTCCTGGCATTTGGTTTTCACCTCTGGCTGCGTTGAGTAGTTGAGTTACTGTGATCAAATACCCATCTTATTAGTTAGTATTCGCCTCTGGTTGCGTTAAGTAACTGAGTTACCGTTGCTAACTACCCATCTTCCTGTTCTTTTGTTTTCTTTTTTCCTTTTCTTTGTTCTCCTGAAGAAGCTACATATAATTGTAGCGAAACGTCGAGATGAACCCACCTTTGGGTCACTCACAAATGACACGGTCCAAACCCGGAAGACGAATAAACTATAAAAACCCATATGTTTGCAATGTTCTCGAAAAATTTGTTAAAAATTTGTTTTAAAGGTTTTTGTGATTTGCAGGCTTTATGCAGAATTGCAATTATGTTGTTTTTAACAATTATTTAAATAAAATGTGTCTATTTTATAATTTTGTATTATAAAACATGTTACCATTTTTATGTTTTCGTTATAAGTCCTACAGTTTGATTTTTTACAATATTGTTTTATTATTAAAAACTGTTTTATTGCATATTTTAGGCGTCAGCTTGACAAAAACAGCTTTTTTAGCCAGAGTTCTGTCAGACTCATGGTCACCATTTATGAAATTAAAAATAGATCACCAGCTAAGGGTTAAACGTTATTCAAAAACAAAACTCAAGGAGTTTTGTTTTTGTTTTTTTTTATTTGCCCTAGGGATATTCTGGAGTATTGTATTAAGACTATATCTAACTTTTTTTTTAGCAACTGTAAATTCTACCACATCTTTACTATGCTAAAGATTCTCCTATAAGAGCCTTATTAGAATCATTGAGACTTTTGGGACTAAAACAAAGACTTCGAGGGAAGTAGCCCGTCTGCTCATTCACTTTATATTTTAAGTTTTCTACTCAGTGTGTCGCTTATTTCTGACTCATGTTTTGGTTCCTCCCTTTTTGTTTTGTCTCCGACACTGATTGTTATTACGTTAATGCACCCATACTCTGCAAAGGCTATAATCCATTAGAGTTCGCTGGTTCCTTGAAATATCACTTTGCCAACTAGCCATTGCGGAACGTAGTTTTCGCAGCATAAATCTTTAACACACCGAACCAGTTGTGATGCGGTCATTTGGTGAATTTACAATTAAGCGTGGTATAGGGGTGTATGTCTTTACGTAGATTTTATGATACTTGTACCAGACATTATTTTACTGTTACCTTTGATTTTTCTATATCATTTTATTCTATTAAGCAGGGTATGGGATACTTGTGTCAAGGTCCAATTCTGACGTAAAGGGCGCTAATGCAGGTAAGCATTATTCTTTTTTTTTTTCGTATGTGGAAATTAATATTGGTCCTATCGTGACGTTCGTGGTGTCATGTGACAGCTTTTAGCTGATAAAAGATAACATCAAGCCCAAAAGGCATATAGATATATCTTTGCTTTTATTCATCTGTGAATCACATGGCAGTGCAAGATGTCATGTGATAGAATAGAATATGACGGCATAAAAAATTAAAGTTGAGCCTGGCAGATATGGCACCAATGTCTGTAAGCATTGCGTCTGCCTTACCGGCTCAGCTTAGTCAAAACAGGCAAAATCGTAGCTATTTGTCAACTGGATATCACGCAGCTGACAAGTAACAGGTCTTCGCATGCCATATCAGAACTATCCGACGTTGGCGATCACCATTGCGAAGTCTTCTCGATCTTATGCAATATGGAATTTTGTCCTGCATTTGGTATCTGAGTCCATTCACGAATGTTTTTTAACCAAGAAACTTGTTTTCTTTCTACACCACTACGGCCCTCTATTTTGCCTTTAAGGATCAGTTGTAAAATTTTATATCAACTTCCCCTTACTATATGTCCCATATAAGACATTTTTCGATGTTCTTTAGCAGTTCTCTGTCTTTGTTGACGCTCCTTAGTACTTTTTCATTGGTTTTTCTTGCTGTCCAAGGTATCTTCAGCATTCGTCTATGAACCCACATTTGTAATGCTTCAATTTTGTTCATGATCGATACTTTTAGCGTCGACACTTCTGCACTATACAAAAGTACAGACCAAACATAACACTTAACCATTCTTTGCCTTAGTTCTAAACTGAGATGGTTATTGCAAAGAAATGACTTTATTTTTATAAAAGTAGTTTAAGTCATTGCTATTCTACGTTTTATTTCTATATCTGGATCTAGTTGGTCTGTTATCACAGTTCCCAAATATGTCATTTTGTGAACTTTCTCAACTTGGACTCCGTTCAATTGAAGCTTTGCATCGGGATGTGGGTCACGACTAAACACTAAAAATTTGGTTTTGTTTAAGTTTATTTTAATGCCCATTTCCTCTCCTAAATAGCTGGTCCGAGGAAACATTGAACAATGTTGTCGACAAAATGCAACCTTGTCTAACTCCTCGTTGTATAGGGATTTCATCGCTGTAGTTATCTCCAATTTTTACGATGGCAGTTTGATTCCAGGACAAATTTTTAATGACACGAATATCCTTGTCATATATTCCGATATTTTTCAGTATTTGCATTAATTTTACATGCTGTACTTTATCGAATGCCTTTTCGAATTCCACGAAACATGCAAATACATCTTTTCTTTGGTCACGGCATTTTTGTAATAGGATGTTTAGCGCAAAAAGTGCCTCGCTGGTTCCCATAGCATTTCTTAAACCAAATTGGGTATCTTCATTTCATCAATATTTCTTGTGAAGTATTCTGAGGAAAATTTTAAGAGTGTGGCTCATTAGGCTAATTAATCGATATTCTGAGCATTGTGTTTTTTAGGTATTGCGATAAAGATGATTTGAGCCAATCTGCAGGAATCACTACGGTGTTATATATTGAATTAAAAAGTCTTACTACCACTTTTATGTTATCATTCTCTATTAGTTTCATTAACTTAGTTGGTGTATAATCTGGACCACAAGCTTTTCTAATTTTAGCATTATTTATAGCATGTTCTACTTCGCATTTCGCAATTTCTGGGCCGTCAGTAGAGTTTTGGTAGAATTTGACCATATTCTTCCTGTCATCTTCAAACAACTCGGATATATACAGCTGCCATTCTTTTCTTATTATTATTTCTTGCTCATTTACAATAATTTTGTTATTAGTGTCAACAAGTACAGAGGGAACTCGTTTTTTAAATATATTACTCATTTCTTTCAATTTTTTGTGCACATTAAATAAGTCATGTTTAGGTATTACATCCTCCATTTCGTCGCACCATTCTCTAATCCATTTTTCTTTGGCTAATTTGATCTCCTTTTTTATTCTTCTCTGCAGGTGTCTATATTCTGTTACATTAGATTTTATCAGTCGACGTTGTTCCATTAATTTCAAGATGTCGTCTGTCATCCAGTTATTTTTCTTGATAAAGTTTTTTTTTATAATCATTGTTTCATTGAGATTTCGTTAACTTGGTTTTTAAATTCAGTCCATAGTTCTTCTGGATCTTCTAGTTGTTCGTCGATGTTTTTTATTCTATTATTAAATTCTTTTTTAATGTTTTGTTTTATGGTTATATCGTCAAAGCTAAGTACATTGGTTTTTGGTTTTTGTCGATGAATTCGTTTTAACCTTAGTTTAATATCTGCAACAAGTGGTTGATGATCATATCCGATATCTGCCCCAGGATATGTAGTGACTTTTTTGACGGCGTTTCGAAAACGCCCATTTACAAGCATATAGTCTATTTGATTTCTTGAAGACTCAGGGTTATTGCCATCATCAAATGGGGCTTTCCAAGTGTATAGTCGTCGCCTGGGTAGTTTATACCAGATGTTTGCAATGATCATATCGTTTTCTTTACAGAATTCATTCAATCTCTGTCCTCGATCGTTAGGTTGTCCTAAACCATAAAGATCTACAGTCTGACCTCGTCGAAATTCCCCAATTTTTGCATTGAAGTCGCCTATAATATATAAAATTTCGTGTTTATTAAGTTTCTGTAAGATGTCTTGGATCTGATCATACAACTTCTCGACTTCATCGTCATATGTTCTATCTGCAGTCGGGGCATATATTTGAAGTGTGTTAGTTTTAAAGAGGTGAGTATTTATTTGGAGTAATATTATTCTATCCGAGACTGGTACGAAATTGGACATTAATTTACATGTATTAATTTACTCAGTTCTGATGTTACTAATATACCTACACCATTTTTGTGATGCAGGTCTTCTGTGCTGTTACCGGAATGATATAATACACTTGGTAACAGGTAATATAATGAACAGGTACGCAGGTAAAATATTTATATTTATAATGTCAGAAAATTTGTTTCACTTGCGACATTTTGGATTTAACGAATATGATGACATAGAAAAACCCCCATGGCGTCAGGCGGTAATAGCAAAATGATAATATTATACAGGGCGTAGTCAGAAAATTGGCAAAAAATACAGTATGAGTAGTTTGAGATAGACAGCCAGAAACACATAGCGTCAATGTTGATACGAATTGCATTTGCAACCGGCTGTTCGCGTGTACGTGTGAATTTGTGTCACGTTTAATCAACAAATTTCAGTCTTAGATCATTACGGTCGATTATAACGTGGTCTATGATATTCATTGTTTGACTATCTGTAAATTTCTGTGTATTTTATGTTTTATGTCGTTACATATATCGTAGACACTATATACATGGTGTCACTATAAAAATTCGTTGAGTGTGCCTCCGCCCTGCCATACATTCTTTATCGCCAATTAAGAAAACAATGTTTTAAAATAAAATAAACTCAGAATTGTTATCGGAATTTTTTCTTAATGAGTGTTTTTGAGCCTTAAAAATCGTCATTTTGAGTTTTTTTTAATTATTTTTAACTCAAAAACCATCAACTTAAGCGAAAACACACAATTGACCTTAAAATGCTCCAAGAAACCTAAAAAAAAAACATTTGTCTAGGCCCAAAAATTAATTTTTACAATTTGTTTAAACAAATTATTTTAAAAAATTTAATTTTTCACCTGGACGACCTCTTAGACCTCACTTTAAGGTACCTCATAAAAGTGATGATGCAAAAAATATCATTAGAATATTTTTCCAAATAAACTTGAAAATATAAGATCGGTTTATTAGCAGATGACTTATGCATTATGATGAACTCATTAGAAAGTCATTTTCAGCATTTACACACACACTGATTTTATAATCTTAGTGTTGTTTTTCTTAATTCTCATAGCAATGATTACTATGAATTTCAAATTACAGGTCGTTCTAAGTAATTTTAAAGAATATCGAGTCGGATTTGAACGAAAACCCATGCATTTTTTATCGGTTTCTCACAATGGCGGTCACCAAATTACAGTCATTGAGCCGAGACAGAAATTGAAAGACAAATAAAAAGCAAGGGTTTTATAAAATTCTGGTATTAATGCAGGCAATTTGTGCAATCCGTCAGGTATAAATATTGTATTCGCCCACGAGTTCGTGCTTCCTAGCAAGTACATTTCGTTTAGGTTATACATAGATACGTTTCGTATCATAAATCGTTATATAAATTAAAAACCTATAAAAGTATTTTATTTCTAGCAGAATACAACATTCCTTGCTAAAAATATTATGCACTGATGTGGAATACCAGACGTTGCTACTATATTAAGACAGGTTGAAAAAGGTATTCTGGTCGTCTTAGTAAACTCGACCTTAGTAAAGAATTGGATGTTTGATCGTGGACATAAAACTTTGCACTTGATACCTGAAGAAAATTATTTCTCAGATTTGAAAGGCTGCACAATATTATAGATATAACATCCGGTGAATCTTTAGCTACCTGTAGTTGTGGAACTCTGTAGGTTACTTATAATTCTATGGATTTCATTATGATTCGAATGTGTATATATCGACGAAGCACTCAGGCACTGAAAAAAAAAGTGTAAAGGGATGCGGTTGTCTATTGGGGATGAAACGTTATACACTTTGCACTATGCAGATGATCAGGTAGTTATTGCCCAAGACAAAGAAGATCTGGAAAACTAATAGAAGACTACAAAAAATTAGGAAAATTAGGAATTAAGAATTAAGAACTGCGATCAATGTATATATTTGGGGGAAAACTATTAAGGACAGGAAGAAGTGATGAAACCATAACAGACAGAATAACCAAAGGGAAACGAGTTAGAGGTGCATTAAATTCAGTACTAAGGCAAAAAAATATAAGACCGGAAACGAAAAAAATATATATAAAATACCATATTGAAAACAGTAATCGTATATGGCTCAGAAGTATGGCAGTTGTACCAAAACTTACAGGTAACCTATTGGCAGTTTGAAAACAGTAATCGTATATGGCTCAGAAGTATGGCAGTTGTACCAAAACTTACAGGTAACCTATTGGCAGTTGAAACAGATTTTTGAAGGAGAGCATCGGGAAAGTCTAGATTAAAACATGTGAGAAATGAGGACATAAGGAATTAAATAAATATACAAAGATCAATTATAGAAGACATCGAAAAAAAAACAACTGAGTTGGTACGGACATGTTAGACGTATGGGGAAAGAAAGACTACAAAAAAAATATTAGAATGGGTACCACCAGAGAAAAGAAAACGAGGACGACCACCAACAACATGGATGCAAGGAATTTCAAAAGCAATGTCAGCAAGAAATTTATTTGAAGAAGACTCTCAGAATAGACAGGCTTAGCGAACGGGAACCCAAAGGCGGATTATGCTATGAACGGGATATATATATATATATATATATATATATATATATATATTATATATATATATATATATATATATATATATATATATATAATATAATAAACTGTGTTGTTTGTTATATATATATATATATATATATATATATATATATATATATATATATATATATATATATATATATATATATATATATATATATCATATTTTTGATAACATTTCACAAATATATTTAATAACGATGATTTGGAATAAGTTTTACTTCTTTTTGTGTATATCAATAATTAGTGTTCATTGACGAACCCACAAAACAAAATGTCTACTTTCGTAAATTTTCACAAAATAGTAATTTGACTTATTAATATGTTGAATTTTTCAATGCCATAATTATTGATAAATTAATTTTATCTATAAAACACAAATATTTCCATAACCAAACTCACAATATAAAACTGGTTACAAAAAGATCTATTTCATTTTCTACCGTTTGCGCATTTTGCGCATTTTGCTCATGTAGAACGTTCACGTAAATCTTCAGAGAGACTTTGTAAGGCAAAAAATTGCTGAGAAATTACAGCGAAGAAAATTAAAAGTACGCTTCGTAGTCGTTGAGCAACACAACCGTACAACTCCTAACTCCGGCATCGTAGACGGCAGGCAGGCAGGCGATGATGGCGAACGTGTAAGTTTTGCCATTCATAACGTTTGATTAATGATAATTGCCCGGAGTTTACCATCCAGTTATAAATTGCTGAGGGGAGTGTTAAATCTATAGATTTATAAGAGCCTGTGTTTTTGTTTACAACGCGCAACGATTTCGGCAAGTCAGCAGTGAAAGTATTTTTACAGGGTTGTCCGCATTGGTCATTTTGTTTTCTTTCTGTTTTTTTGTTTGTTTAAAGTTAGCTGTTCCAAAGAGTTGATACAAATAAAATTGTTTTAAGTCACCTAATACTAGTCGTATTTGTCTTAATTACAATTTCCTTTTTTTAAATGGATTCTTGTTATTATTTCGAAACTTTTCAGAAATCAAAAAAGATTATTTCAGTTCATTTCTATTAGAAAAATTAATGGTTTTGGAACTTATGGTTATTGTGGTAGGCTGCTTCGAAGTGTAGTGCAATTTGTTTTTTTTTTTACTTTTAAACTGTACTACTATAATAAACCTCTATATAAATTTTTCCGAATTAAGTATTCTCCTACATTTCGGTACATTACTTTCTACACAGCGTTTCTTCTGCTATTAATATTATATGGGAATCTTGAACAAACTACTTCAAAATTTCTTGTCAATTATATTTTCATTACTTTTTATTATACAACATTCTATTCTTAAGCATCTTCTGCGTCTTTATTAATATTTTTCAATAATAGTAAGATCCGATAATCTTTATTATCTTTTTCATTTACGAACTTTTTGATTTTTGGCTTCTCTATATAAAATTTCTTGTGTTTTTTACATTTTTGTTTGAAATTTACGTACAATAAGCTGATCGAGGTTTGTTTATTTTAACAAATTATAATTTAGGTGCTATGAAGTCCACACCAATATAACCCTTATATTTGGAAGCTTTGGGACCACCTTTAAATATCAGACGAAACGTCCTGACCGAAAAATTTCTGGTAAAGATATAAAATCAATCCTTATAAACAAAGCTCATCACTCTGAATTGCTATGATTTGTCTACTAAATACTGGGACAAAAAGAAATCGCCTTTAGTCTGCGAAGCTCTGGAACATAGTATGGAAGCATTAAAACAGATAGATAAAGCTACGTAGACACTTTAAAACATCCCATATGCAACATATTTTTTAAATACAGATATCATGGTAACAAAATATAGTGACAATATACACATAAATATAAAGATTATTCACTCATTATTCTCAGAATTCGAAAACTCCGTCGTTATATATACCGATGCTTCTAAATCATCAAACGGCACTGAATGCGCTTTTTTTCCGTTAGAACGAATAGAACAGACATTTAAGTTGAATTCCCAGACCTCTATTTTTAGAGCAGAAGCTGTTGAAATATATGAGGCCTTACTTTATGCAACAGAAAGTAACTCAGACCATATAGTGATATTATCAGATTCTTTATCAGTTTTGACCTCTATTGGGAAACCGGGATTGCCAAATACGTTCAGTTGCCCTTAGATAGTAACGGAAGATATCAAACAAAAGTTAGTAACGAGAGGCAAAATATACTCTTTGCTTGGATTGAAGCACATATAGGTTTATATTAGCAAATATGCCAATATAGGTATATATTAGCAAAAGTAAGTATTTTGTCTCGTAGAGAAACTTTGTATAAAATCAAGGCTTGCTCCTTTCTGGCTTTCTTAAAATTTAGATTATACCAAAGGTGGGATAATATATGGAAGGAATATTCCACATTGTTAGCCCAAATAAATACACTTCTCTTCAAACAGATATTCCTAAAACTCGTTGGTATACGTTATGTACCTAAAAAACTGAGACTATGATTTGGACATGCTTATTACCTCAAACATTTATTTAAAGGTTGTAGATAATGATTGATGTGAATTTTGTACAGAAAAAAAAACCTAGATCATATGTTTTTCAGTTGTCCCAGAAATAATTTCATCCAGATTAATAAATAACTTACATAAACACAATATACGAGTATTAGCCCCTTGGAACTTTCAGTACTTGTTATTACTAGACTCAAGGACAGTGTATGATTCCTTAGATATGTTTTTATAAGATAGTAAAATACCCATGTAAATAATTATGCATCAGTTAAATACATAGCCTGTGTTTTTAAACATAGTAATGTTATGTTTAAAAAAAATGCCTTGGTGGGCACCTAGGCGAGAAAAGAGTGACCCTGCTTACCTGTTTATTGTTTTGTATATTTATTTTAATATAAACTGAGACAACCATTTCTACCATGTTGAGTCTGGCTGAATGACTAAAAGTCATTCAGCCAGACATTCAGTCATATAGTATAACTTATCCCTAAGGGAAGGTTGTCCTTTTAGCCCAGCCTTTTTAACAATGTCCATTATAGCCTTAGTTGATACTTTTATGAAGTCGTAGAGCTTGAATTGTTAATGCTAAAATGTATTAACGCCTTATCCTATCAATCCCTAAGCAGTTGCAAAGAACGTGTTTCGTTTTTCAATTTTGTTCATGCATTCCTTGAAGCGTCAGTGCCCTGTTAGGATCCCTACGGTTATTCGCAGAACATGTCTATTCATATCTAATCGATTTTTGGTTCTTTCCTACGAAGGTTCATAAGATAAAACTCTTCGAATATTTAATAAATATTACTTTGTACCATTGATTGTTTCATTTGTTCCACCTAGTCAGATATTGTTCTTTCCACTATGCGCCTTGCCATTTAAACGAAAGTTTCTTAGCCTACAAATATTTCAATGCCCCTTCCCTGGCAAGTAGAATCGCTTTGTGATTCCTTCAATAGCAGTATGTCCAGCCACTCAGAATAAATTTACTTTGTTACTTGTTTTGATCCGAATCAGATTCTGAAGACATTTTCAAATCAATTCGGAGTCAATCTGATTCGATTACAGTGCCTTTATTGTCTGGCTATCAGATACATTTTTTATATATCTCTCCTTGTAGTTTTTGTTTATTAGCTTCTGAAGTCATATCTCTATAACATAAATTTTCATTTAAAAGACAGAAAAGTGATTACCTAGGTTTAAAGTAAGGCTTAGCTTTTTTGGATTTCTGGCATCTTATCCGCCTTCTTTATGCTTCTATCTTTGTCTACTTCTCCATCCATATATGTAATCAAATGTTGTCCAGCATGACCTTCATTGAGGTGGTTTTGGGGTAGTCAACCTCGCTTCTGTTTTGGTTAAGAATGCTTCTCGTTGAGTTTATTCAGCTTCTCCCCGGTGGTGTTTTTTTTTGGTATTTAGACCACCATATTAGTGCGCAATACGTAATTATAGATATATAAATCTAGTATATCTATTTGGGTTTTATACCCCATAGTTCCCCACATATGTTTCGAGATATAGTATCGATGATCGTATAAAATAGTCTAAAGGAAAAAAATTAAAGATCCATTAGCTACAAAAGTTAAATAAACATAAGTTTTTAACTTTTTTGGTAATTTTACCAATTCCAAGAGTGCGACTATGTGGGTGTTCCTCAGACTTCCAAAAAGTTCTCTCAGCAGCTCTCAGCACATTTGATTGTCATCTATATGACCTGTTGATTTATAAACCCTTAAAATGCTTTATGTCTTCTATTCTGCTCCTTCTTCTTGTACTTCAATCACCGTTTTCAGTCGCTAGATAGCATGTTGGCTACCACATGGGCTATCATAGTTTTGTTAACATAAGGTGTTAATGATGATAGTGTTCTAAACCAGAAAGTTTTTTCTTCCATGTTTTAAACAGCTGTTTTAAATTCTGCAAGAGTAAACAGCGTGATATTACAGTTTTCCTTCTTAAGAATTCTTGTTCTAGTCTCGCTTTTTTTTCCTTTAATTTTTTTTAAATGTTTTAAGGCAGCCCTGGCCTGTAATGTAAAGTTCTTAACTTTCTCAACTTTCGAAAACCGACATACAACCACACACCATAATATCCTCTAAAAATTTTACAGTCCTTTTGAGACAAATCCTATGGAACATTTCTATTGGTTCCCGAATCACAGGCTTTGGGTAACCTCCCACACAGACATCAAATTTGCTTTCGTTTTTATAGATAACTTTGTCCCAGTTAGTTCACGAAAATTTTGGTTTAGCCTAAATGTAACGATTCTTTTTTGAAGTTTCCCTTAAAATTGGTTTTTCTTTGGTCCCCTCAAAAAAATTAAAATTAAAAAATTTATAGTGCAAAGAAATACCCTTCAAACATACCTGATAAAAACTAAGACCGCTTTTGTGGACATGTTTGCAACAGCATTCTCTGAAAACATTCATCCCAATTTCTTTATTCCACCTAACAGTTACTTATCGTAGTGTATTTCTTCTTCCAGACTTACATATTCCAAATTAATGTCTTATACTCCTTTGAAAAACAGCCTTGGACGACCTGAGCTTTTGCCGCGAATATCAATACTGTCAGGTTCACTATATTTCTTAATTATATTAAACACAGTAGTTGTTGGTACAGTCAATTCACTGGAAATTTCATGCAGTGTTTTCCAGTCATGATACTATGAATAATAGTTTCTCCAACTTTTGGATCAGTAGGTCAGCAGTTAGCAATATTATATTTTACTCGTAAAAACCTGACGGTTGTTAATTAGACATACTCAAATGACGCGTACAATTAATGTTGCCAGCGCAATAACTAGTCGTATATTTCATAGCCTTCTTTGCTTCATGCTGATAAAATTCAAGAAACCTTTGGAAAAACAAAAAATGTTTAGAATCAATTAAAAGCTAAAGTAAAAAATCACAGAAATCTTTCTTTAAGGAACCATCTGTCAATGGGCAGACAGTTTGCATTAGAAACATGACTTATTTATTACTATCAGTAACTTTAACAGACAACACGTTGTTTTAAGAATAAATGCATGATGCCCTTAAAAAAAAACAACCAACAACAGATAATAAAAATTCTAATGACCTGGAAAACATAATTTAAAACATGTATGTCTCCTACATAAAGATTACTATATAGTATGTCTAAACTATCAAAAAGTTCTGAATAGCATAAAACGTCAAACAATAATAGATATACTCTAGAAAAAATCGTTACACGGATATCCAGATACAGATAGCGATTTAAAACCAATCAAAAAGAGTAAAAATAAACGGCTGTAATATAGAAGGACGAAGAAGCTCTGGAGGCAAACAAAATTCGTGGCTGCTAGAAATAAGAATATGCCACTTTAAAGCAAGAAACATTGATTTAAATAGTGAAGATTTAAAATGCAAAATTTTAGAAACAAAAAACAAACGAACTACATAAAATTAATATAGAAAAAAACAAAAGTAATTGACGGATGCTACATTGCTAAGAATATCATCTTAACCTTTACGAAAAAGTAAAAAAAAGCATTAATTGTTACCTAAATGTTCTAATAACCTAAACTTTGCCAGTAATTATACGAAACTCAACAGTCTCTTGCATTTTACTTCACAGCACATACAATGGGTAATATTAATATAAAATAGTTATAAATTTAAAATTTTAATTGAAAGAAGATGTAGTACTTTCTATAATATAAAGATAAATATTCATTTCTGATATTAGACCACCCTAAACCTACCACTCCACTCACGCTATCAGTTGGTCCACTATATTTTAATTGATAAAACGAATCATAATTTAGTTTTGACAGTGAAATATTAGGTTAGTGTATACAAATGTGGTCCACTTGTTTAATAAAATCTACCTAAGTAAGTATATATATCATTATTTTGAAAGCTTCTGTGTTTTTCTAGAACAGATGGTCCAGGATGTAATTTATAATTTATTATAAAAAATAATATCAAATTATTTTGCCAATGTTTCGATTATCTTGGAAATTGCTCACTTGGAAAATTATACAATACGCACAAATTATTTTACAATTGAGGGTCTACATTTTATCCGTACCTTGATCCTGATTAACTTTATATATATTTTACCCATAGGTATAGTGTATAATATATTACAGTTTTTAATAGCAATGAATAAAATTTAAATTTTAGTTTAACCCTTAAATGGTCCGCCAGGAATGTGTAACAATAATGACCCAACGTCGACTGACAGTGTACTTTTTTATAGCCCAGAAAATGGCCACGAAATATAAAGTAACTGAAATGTTTGTGCAAAACGCAAAAACTAAACTACTTCGAAAATTGTTTAATTTCACATTGGTAGTATAAAAAAATATCAAAACTAAGAAAATTAAAATTAGTAAAATTATAATTCTACTTCCAGCATGGACCTTAACCTTTTGAAATACAATTATTGCAAACTAATTTTGTGCATTGACGATATCCAGTTTTTTTATGCAGTTCACGCTGAAGTATTTCGTGTTTCTTCTCTTATAATGTGTCCTTTTTTGCTCCGTCTCCATGTCTTAATAGATGGGGCAAAATGGTCAAATTCTTCAAAAAAACATGGAATATTTTTGCATAATCATGCAAGAAGTGATTATAATTCAGTTGAAAAAATTGTAAAACCTTTTTTTAAATTTTAAATGTTTTGAAAATATAATTAATGGAAAAATCTCAATAGTATGCTGTATACCAACGTTTAAAAAACTGATACAGAAGTTAAAACACTTCACTATTTAGGTATAAAACATATAATCAAAACTTTTTTAAAAAGTGTCGTCAAAATTTATACAGTAGACTAACATGACGTTTTCGATTTAATCAGATCATCTTCAGTGCCTTCTTTTGTAATTGAAGCTAACACTAAATTAGTAGCTGTGACATCCATATATGGTTTTACATTATTCCAAATTTAAATTGTGGTTTTTTCCCAACCACTAGCATCTACCATTTTTTAACTTCCTTACTAATCACTAATCATCCATTAACTCATACTATACCTCAATTTGTCCACACCTGTCAGTTTCTTTCTTTTTGTTTATTATACCTCTTTCTCTTTCACCAGCTTATCTCATTGCAGTTTCTTATTTCTCGTCCTCCTGCCAGTTCTTTTTACGACTCACTTTATCACATATTCTTTCCTCATGTCTCTTACTTCTTGGGCACACCTTACTTGTCTTGCTTGAACTGTTTTTTACCATTATTCTCCATCATTAATCTGTAAACTTAAACTTCATAAATAAAAATTATACTTCATCATTCATCTTTACCCATCAATTCGATACTTTCAGTCTGTGGACTCCATTACCACCTATACTACATATATCACTTAACCAACTCCGATAAACAGTCAATCTACTCTTTTCACAGTTAACTCCACACATAGTCTCTATTATTTCATTCTTTTTCTAATACATATTCACATACATATCATTTTGTTTGGTTTTCCATTTACATATTTAATTATCTAACTTCTTCATGCCGTTCACAACAACATAGTATTCAATTTATTCTGTTTGCCTTATATTATTCATCCAACATTTTACATTTCCCCTTTCCTATATTATTATTATTTTTATTTTTTTTTTCTCAGCTTTATTTCTATTCTTTGAAAATAAGGCTATTATCGAGCACAAGTTAATTAAATCTAGCCCAAGTACTTTCACTTAAAATAGCATCTTCAGGGACATTTCGTCAAAATGTAAACTATCTGGCAAGCGTAGAATGTGGAAACATTAAAATAACATAAAATTGTACAAAACACTACACTAAAACGAGGACAAACAGTTTAAAATTACTTAAAGATTCTACGCTACATTCTCTGTCAGTATCTGGAGGGATAAACATTATATGGATGTCACAGATACAAATTCAGTGTTAGCTTCAATTACATAAGAAGGTACTGAAGATGATCTGATTAGATCGAAAACGTCACGTTATGCTACTGTATAAATTTTGACGACACTTTTTAAAAAAGTTTTAATTATAAATATGTTTTATACCTAAATACAAATGTAAAGTGGTTTAACTTTCGTATCAGTTTTTTGATTTTTTGGTTCAGACAAATTTCTTTTTTTTAAGTCTCTTTGGATCATTCTGAACACAAAAGGTGTTTATCAACTATTCTCCAAAGTTGATGGTTTTCGGTAAACAATTTAGGAATAAAAGCAAAAAATGTCGATTTTCAAAGCTCAAAATCAAACACACAAGCAAAAAGTTTAAGCGCCTAATGTTAACACAGCGCTTATGGCAGGGAGCGCGTCCGAGCTGCCGCGCCTCTGGACTAAATTACATTATTCATCTCGAGGGTTCTCAGTGCCTTTGTACTTTTTTTAAATATACATTTAATTCAGGTTTTGAGCCTGGAAAATCGTAATTTTTCGTTTTTTTTTTTCAACTTTAAATTATTTATACCACAAACTCTGCCATATGGTCTCTCATTGCAGCGATATATGTAAGCTAGTCCAAAGCTACAGAGTGCATCTCCAGGTTGCCGATAGGGGCAAGCCGACTTGGTAGGTGTTCCGAACCGTCTCGGTTGCAGTACTAGCTACCAGGATAACGGATAATTCGAATGAGTAGCGCATACATTTTCCAATTTTATTTATTCTTAATCTGTTGCAGTTTCGCGATTCTCCCCGTATATTTAAACTGAGATTTGCGGTGTAAGTGGCACAGTGAGTTTAAGGGCTATTGCAAGGCAGGCCATATGCGAGATAACAATAAACGATTCCCTATGCCATATGGGAGAGATGTGTTTTTTGAAGGTAAAATCAGAGTTGAGTTTTATATCTCAAACTGCACAGCTGTGTACGGGCGTTTGGGTTAAGACTATCTGACACTCCGCATAGGTCCTGTGACCGAGATAGACGTTAAATGCAGTTGGAATGTGCAGTATCCATTTTGTGGTTTCTGTGTACGTCGCTGAAGACGTTTGCGATAGCAGGGGTGCTATCTTTTCATTGGGTAAGAAACAATACACCATTTATCTATGTTGCTGCATATATCAAGTACGTGTACTTGGTATATTTATTTGATATTCGTTTAAAACAATTATCTCAGTTCTGTCGCGATCGCGATTGAACATTGTCAATTGAACATTTTGCATTTGTTTTGGTTTATTTACTGTATTGTATTAATAATTGTATTAATTATTTGTATGCACCGCAATTTTAATTTGTTTTATAACGTTGACGTATGTATCATATTTCGTAAGATTATTTGTCTTTTGTCTTTTGTTTTGTCAGTGGTTTTTTTAGAATCGACAATTTTGTTTTGTTTTGTTTATGGTTGTCTTTTAGTATGTGATTTCGTATTGCCTAATATCTAAGTGTATATATTCTTCTTTAGTTATAATTGTATGTGGTTATGTATATTCATGTTTAATCTTACTTCCTTTTAAATAGAGTTTTATATAGTCCGCTGGCTTTTATTTTTTTTTCTTCCTTTGAATATACATACCCAATGCGAAAGGGGCAAACCAGCTAGTTCTTAATTGAACAGAATACATTCTCTCCGTCTTTCTGATGACCCCAATTGTAATATTGAGGTCATCGTATGTACAGAACGCAACACAATCTAACCTTAAGGTGACCTTCAGGTAACTTCAGATAAACCTTAAAGTGACTTCGATCTCGACTTAATAGAGCTTAAATGACCCCTAATTCGAAAACAGCGACTCCAAAAATTCTTTTATATCTTTACCAAATCTTGTGATGTATCTTGGTAAAAATTAAGACCTCTGTCATAGGGAGAAAATGCTAATTTTTACGAAGAATTTATTTTGACCCCCAAATGGCTTTTAGAATCAATCTCAAGAACAGAGTAAATACCTTCGCTGATCACATGCTCAAAGTGCAATTGTATTTACAAGGATGATCTTTGTCTGGTTGCTATTGACTACGTTACATCATCCGCAAAAGTGAGCTAACGCCATTAAATTCTTGCAGTACATAATAACGTTGACGTCCTTCAGGGCCAAAAAATTTTAGTTTTTGGGTTTTGTGCCCATTTTATCTTTTGTTGGACACAATTAATACTTTCACATGGCAAATTTTGAGTACTTTTCATAAGGTTTGTTTGGTGTCCTTTTGTTAACCGAAAAATATAATTAAATTATGTAGTATACACTGAAGCGACTTCTGAACAGTAAGCTATAATATGTTTATTTTGACGTTTGGATTTTCCCTTTAGAAATTGTTCTTAAAATACAAATTGATGTGTGTTTTGAAGTATATTAGTAGTCTGTACTTTTAAAACAATTTTCAAAGTGGAAATCCAAAGGTTAAAATAAACATATTTTAAACCAAAATTGTGGTTGTTTCTCAATAAAAATCGTAAATTATGTTAAAATGCAATAAAAAACAGTTTCATAACAACATAAAGTATAGTGTAATTAAATTTTGGCCATTTCTTTCCTACTCTCCCCCAAACTTAAGCACTCCTCAAACGGTATAGTGAGTTTTTCCTATTAAACTAGATATATATATACTGTGAAACTATTATGAGCTAGTAGATTTTACGATCGTCTTTACTTAACAAAGCTTGTAAAATCAATTCGATTCCATTTACATCCTTCGAAGATTCAGTGTCGATCGACTTAATATCCGTACCTAATGTCAGTTAACAATTTGCTCTGAGCAATTATTACCACATAGTTCATTTCCCACACTTTAAAATGCCGAAACGTAAAGCAGACTGACAAATCTTTGTTAGTGGTCAACGAACTTTTTTTAGAAACGTTTTAATCTGATTCATCTCGTCCATTTATTTCAAGCTAGCATAAAGTAAAATACGTCTTCAAGATGAAGTTCCGACATTTTTTCTTGACGCTTTTCAGAAAGGATAAGCTTAAAATAGTTCTAGCGGGGAATTAGTTGTGGTCGTAAATAATATTTAACGCGAAGGATGGATTAAAAGTGGAAGATATAAATTTTTTATACTGGAGGCGTATTTTCTTTTCTATTAGAAAAATGTTAATAGAAAACGTGATATCCAATTGCAATAGATCTAAACAAATCTTAATATAGAACCATAAACAAAAATCATATTTCGCAATTAAAGCTATTATTACTAAAAAAGCAAACTAAGTTTAATTCAAAGATGAATACTTATTTCTTAACAACAATTTGAGAAAGCAGAAAGATATAGCCAGAACGAAATAAAGACAAAGTTCAAGGATTTTGAAAGAATGAAAAGCTAGATTTATATTACTTTACGTTCATTTTGATAAATATAATCATCCTCTTCTTCTTCTTCTTCTTATGTAGACTGTTTGTTTTTGAATGTGCCTTTGGTAAGTTATCGTTTCATTGTTTTTGTAATCTTCCTACTAATCGTCTTCTTATTGGGGAACTGTCTCTCACCGTTTTTATTACTCTGATGTCATTTTGCTTATATGAACGTTTTATTTTACTTTTCTCTATATTACGTAGTACTTAATGCCCTCCACTTTGTATCTCCGTCGTATGTCTGTCCTTTTAGCACTATCCGATAGCATCTTACCATCAACCAACCAACGATTTTAATATCTGCTGTTTCTAGCATTATTTTTGTTCTGTCTCTCTCGGATTGTATTTCTGACGCTCACGTCATTATTGATGACTGATTGTAAATCTGATGACTGTTTTGTAAATTCTGTTTCATTTCTTTCCCGATATTTTTATTCCTTCATATTATTTTTCCGAGGAATGCTTTTATTTGGAGCTTCCTGTAGCTAAAAAAAAGTTTTTCACAGATTTTTAAACCCCATTACTTGTTCTATTGTCTGTCCCTCTTTGTCCAATTTACATTTTAGTATATATTAAATTAGCACAGCATACCTTGTAAATCTTCTTCACTTCTCTCTTGCCACTTCCCACTTTTATGTTCAATCTGCGTAGCACATTATTTTAAGTTGTTTTTATCCCATTTGGCATCCTTTTTAGTTCTTCCTTTTATATTGTTTTACCAATAATTAGGTTAGATAATAGCGAACTCAAAAAATCCCCCTATCGTTTCCCATTCCAGTATCAATTGAGTCGGTTAGTTCTTCTACTTTTATTTTTATTGTGTTGTTTTGGTAGATATTTTCGATTAATTTTATTATTTCTAGAGGTATCTCCTTTTGCGTACAATAAGTGGATAACGTCTTCCAGACTAATCCTCTCA
Source organism: Diabrotica balteata (assembly GCA_918026665.1). Classification (NCBI taxonomy): domain Eukaryota; kingdom Metazoa; phylum Arthropoda; class Insecta; order Coleoptera; family Chrysomelidae; genus Diabrotica; species Diabrotica balteata. The sequence continues at coordinate 50,937,110 of OU898279.1, read as the reverse complement.
AATGCCTTTTTTAACTCCACGAAACATGTCGGTTTATCTATTATCCGCTGATCATTATCCATATTTATAGTTCTGTTCCGTAGGAGTAGTATTCCATCTGTTGTTATAGGCTATCTCAGTTTTACCTTTTTAATTGTCTAACCAAAGTATCTGTTTCATTTTGGATTTGTTTGTGGTTCAGCAATCTTTTTTAATTGCTGAACACTAACAACATTAGATATGCAGACGATACTATCATAATAGCGGACAACCTCCAAGACCTACAAAAGCTAATGAACAAGATAGTTGAGTATGGAGAAGAATATGGATTATCAATAAACACCAAGAAAACCAAATTTATGAGGATATTAAAAACCCAAAATAATGATGAAAGCCTGACAATTAACGGTAGTGCTTTAGAACAAGTTGAAAACTACCACTATCTTGGCACAATAATTAATCACACAAACAATTACTCCAAAGAAATCAAAGTTCGAATATAGAAAGCACGTACAAACTTCAATAAAATGAGAAAGGTACTTTGTGCAAGAGAACTAAAATTGGACTTGAGAGTTAGGCTGGCAAGGTGTTATATTTTCTCGACTCTGCTTTATGGGATGGAAGCATGGACATTTAATGCGTCGACTGCTAAAAAGTTGGAAGCATTTGAAATGTGGGTGTACAGAAGAATCCTGAAGATATCATGGACCGATCATGTAACAAACAACGAAGTCATGAGAAGAATCAACAAAAGAATGGAAGTATTGGAAACTATCAAGACACGAAAGCTGCAATACCATGTTATGCAGTGTAGGAAGAAGAAGAATCTCATGGTTGTGTAACTTGAGGAAATGGTTCGAATGCAATTGAACTATTCAGAGCAGTATCTAAGATCAAAATAGCCATGATGATTGCCAACCTCCGTCGCGGAGATGGCACGTGAAGAAGAAGAATCTTTTTTGATATTCTTTATTTTGGTGTTCAATGAATTCCATGTACAAGTGTTTCGTTCTTCGATTCTGATTTTTGTGTTTATTGGTGACTGTCTTTTGGGTGTTCTGTAGTTCATCAAGATTATTGTTTTACCTATTTTAAGTATGTTTGTGTTGGACTTTCTGTTAAAAAAATTAAAAAATGTGTTGTTTATTCTATAGTTTATTCTACCTACTATTCTATTCTATTCTACAAGTTTACTAAGGCTAGAAAGTACCATTGCTCAGCCCTAGTAGACTATGGGAGAGGTAGTTCATAGAGTTGTGAAACACAAGAAAGAAAGAATAAATATTTTATATAAACAAAAGTACTCACAATAAATTACATAGAGTTGTTAAACCGATCCACTAGATGTTAAATTTTGGTACGGTGTGTTAAATATTGAATACAAGACGGTTTCGTGTTTAAATTAGGGGAACTGTAATTGCTAATCAGGTAAAACCAAAGATATACTGTGGCTTAAACTCAGAATAACTCAAGACTCTTAACAAGATTACCCATGACTTGAATTCTCAACTTAAGATTACTCGGGACTATTGGGTAATAGTCCCGAGGATTTCCTGAAGTAGGGCGAGCCGGGAACAAACTTGACCTTAATTAGATGGAGAAAATACAAAGTCTAATAGGTAAAGAAACAAAAGATAAAAATATGAAAACTACCTACGAAAGTTTTGAAAAATATCTTACCCTTAACAAGGGTCTTGAAATCACAAGTATTACAACCTTTACTTTGTTGTATCGTTGCATAAAAAATTATATTCTTAGCTAATAAATTCATGTTAATTCCTTTAATAAGGTCAATAAAAGATCCTCCAATTGAGCAATGACGTCATCAACTTGGCTGAGAATGTGTTAAGTGAAAATGTGGCAATGAAGTAAACTGTTACAAATTAGTAATGATTGTGTTTGCATACTAATGACAAAAAGAGAAAAGGTAGATTGAATAAACACAAAATCCCACTAAACAATATTTCTCCTAAAATTGGTTGCCTATGCAGAGAACTGTTAACTAGTTTGGAGAGGGTTCAAAGGTTAATTAAATTAAAGAAGTCTTTATGTAGGAAAAAGATATATGTAGTAACTAAATTCTGATAAAGTACGAATAATGGGTAAGGTATCTGGATGTTATGGAGAGATCTAATGTATGTTAATTAATTTTCTTAAAACTCTTAGAAATAAAATTGTATTGGGATCAATTTGAAAATTACTATTTAGTAGCTTAACTGTGTATGAATAAGCAAATTTGATAGCAGTGCCCCTAAGAATTAGTTTTTAATAGGTCGTTGTGGTATTGGGACGAATGATACAAATAAAAAATTTTAGTAAACAATATTCATCGTGAGGTTGCTTGCGTATGAGGGCCAAGTTACGACAAAGAATTTCCAATGCCAAGAAAGAAGGGGGAACTAGACAAGTAAAATATAATGTACATATGCTAAAAAATTAAAACGAGTATAAATTAAAATTAAAATGAGTATAAATACTCAATAAATAACACATATTCCAAAAATATATCTCTGATATAAGTGTAAATAATTTAAATAATATAATAGTAAAGAACATCACTTTCATCTGACAAACAACCACAATATACCTATCTCTAATTCATTGGATCAAATCTGTTCTCCTCAAGAACTTCCCGTTTATTGTCAAAACAACTACAATAGCACATTAAAGTTCTCCAATCAACAATACATGATTTTTGCAACCATAACCTACCATCCATCAATTAATAGAGTACCGGCATGTAAGTAATGTTTGTTTTGTTTTATTTATCTGCTCATTTATTAATTTATTACAATATAATATTACTACTTTATACCAATTGTGGGTCTTACCTTGTCTGTTAATACCTTTTATATATTCAAATTTACTCATTTTGAAAACCACAGACATGTAATATTGGCATAATTACTATAATTTGTATGAACTAACTTATTTGTTTATTTTATCTTTATTAGACACCACCCTAATTGGGTTTATTTTATTGCAGCATTAGTTTAACTTTGTATCTAGACCTGAAGATGCTTTGCAAATTGTAGAAAGCGAAACCGGTCGTCAGATTGTTAAATTAAATTGATTGTGAGTAAGTCTTGTTATTATTTCTTTACCTATTTTACTTTATTTATTTATATATATATATATATATATATATATATATATATATATATATATATATATACATATATATATATATATATATATATATATATATATATATATATATATATATATATATATCGATCGATATTTATAATGTTCCTCCTCCAAAACCGTACTAAACAGAGTTCAGTCGCCTACTCTGGTTTAATCTCTCTCTGGTAATTGCTCTAAATAATATCAATATTAAAAAAACCAAGTATATGGTCTTCAGTAAAAACATGACACAACCAGCGTATATTAGCATAAACGGCACTCAAGTTGAAAAAGTATGAAGTTACAAATACTTGGGAACTTTAATAAACGAAATTGGAGACCAAAACAGTGAAATAAAAAGACGTATCGAAATTGCCATGGCCACCTTCATAAAGATGAGAAAATTCTTCTGCAACAGAAATATAAGCATCCCTTTACGATTAAGAATGCTGAGAGGCTATGTATTTAACACGCTATTATACGGTGTAGAGGCCTGGACTCTCAAACAGAACAACATGAAAAATATTGAAAGTTTCGAGATGTGGTGCTACCGTCGAATGCTGAAGATTAGTTGGGTTGAAAGAATAACAAACTGTGAAGTAATACGAAGAATAGGAAAAGACCCAGAGATTTTGTTAACGCTAGAGCGAAGAAAACTCGAATATTTTGGTCACCTGATGAGAGGACATAAATACGCATTACTTCAAAATATAATGCAGGGAAAAACAGAAGGAAAACGGAATCCAGGCCGTAGAAGAATGTCATGGTTGCGGAATTTGAGAGAGTGGTTTGGCTGCACCACTAATGAACTCTTTAGGTCAGCCGTAAACAAGGTCAGAATAGCCTTGATGATTTCCAATCTCCGGTAGGAGTGGCACAAAAAGAAGAAGAAGGTAATTGCTCTAGTGTTTTTCTCCACGCCAGATTTTTTTCCCAATATCAGCCGTACATCCTAGACATTTCCCGTAACGCCACCTAGAAACGCACTCGATGGAACGTGAGTTATCATTTACGAATACGTACATAATACAGTAAATAGTTTCCTTATTTAAACTGTGCATATGTCACCAACCATTAAAAAGTACATTAGGCAATATAAAAAACACATTCTTGTCCTATATTAATCGATTTTATAAAACATTAAATACTAAATTATTATATATACAGATTTCTAACCAATAGATTTAATAACACTTTAAAAAATATATCTGTCGACCTATCTCAGCCCTCTACATATGAATAGTTGTCAACGATATAATGTAGGGAAAGTCCTTCTTCAATTTTAGTTATTTTCGTGTATTTTTATAGTCACTCGCAGTCCCCCGAGAGAGCCAAAGAAGTCCTATTTCAGCTTGATCTGTCTCCAACATTCATGAAATGTCCTTACTTCCGGTTCATCTGTTTTTCAATCAACATCTGAAATCGATAAAGTCAGATTCAAAGAGCCTAATTCGACTTGCACTTTTTGATGTTCAGGTACGGCGGAGTTTATGGTTAATTACCTTTTCTTGGTATAATTCGATCCGGGACTGAGGAAAATAAAATTGTTTTGCAATTTTGTAACTTTCACTGGTTAATGGACTGAAACTTTGCTGGAAGTTATGGTAAAATCTCCAGAGGGTATTAGGTTTTAGTGATAATATTTTGCCGTAATCTTTGACAAAGTAATCGTTAAAGAAATGATTTTAAGTTGCGACGTTTTAAAAATAATCAGTAGTCAATTATAATATAATAAAAGGAATTCAAGATAAGTAGGGACTTTTTTGTCTTGTTTACTTATTCCGATAATTTTTCAGTAAAGTTATTATTGTAAGTTTATAATTTCTTCTTTGAATACATTGAACATCGGTATAAATATCTTTCAATGAAGCTTTATCTGTCAAATTGGCTCTCATTTCTATATCTGTCAAAATGGATGTGATAAAGCTCTATGCTTCATAACAATGGTGCAAATAAAAAAAAATGTTTTATGAAAGTGGGTGTTCTGTTCGGATAACGCTCTACGCGCAGTGTGGTAGATATATTTGACTTTCAGTAAACAATCAACCACTACTCGTACATATACGAAACGCAAGATATAGCGAAAAAATCGTCAGTGACCGTCAAAGTGTGCAGGTAAAATCCAAGGTAGTCGATTTCACATCGTTTACAAGAACTCGGCCTTTTAGAGACCACAAAGATAAAGACCACAAATGAGATGGGCTAATGACATTAGGAAGATCAGAGGACACAACTGGAAGCAACTGCCGCAAAATAGAAAACACTGGATTGATATGGGGAAGGCCAATATGAAAAATTACATTGCCTAAGGTCTGCTGATTGTCGCTCCCCAAATAGTATAGTATTTTATTTCTTGTGAGGCACTTGCCATTACGCGTCAATCTGATTTTACTAATTCCAAAAATATCAAATTTAAGTATGGTCATTTATTTTTCTAAACTATATAATTTAACAGCTTGACAAAGACTTCTTACATTTTATGTTCTTATTTTTAAATTTCTTTTGAAGATTCTTAGCACGTTCTGACTATCAAAAGTCTGCCGGAAATTTAGGGCCTTATCTTTTATTTAAAAATACCATAATGATTATACTAGGGAAGAGTACTGAGGTAGTTTCTCTGTTATTTTTACATCGCAATCTAAAGCCATTAAAACTTCTAGTATCCAGTAATAAACTGATCCAGAATCATTTCCTTATACTGGTAAGATATCTTGGTACTAATATTGCTACTACCCGATATCAGAGTAAAATATACGAGTGAATGAAAACTTTGGTACATAGTTGGTAGAATGATCCTACGACATAATTTTTCCCAGGTACCAGGAGAGTAAGAGATAATTATAGCTCATATGGACAGGGTCGCATAGTTAAAGTAGAACTATCTTTTACCAGGAATTAAAAGAGTAGTTACCCACTACCGGAAGTAAAACCAAGATAACTTCACACTGGGCTTCGCTGTAGCGTTTTACACTTGATATTAGCATATTGCTGTAAAGAGTTAAAGCTACAGTTGTTACAACATTGTTATCTACCTAGCGGACTAAATTAACACCGCAATTTTTTTAACACTGCTTTCATAATGTCGTCTTGGTATTTTGCTGAACTTTGCTTTTTTTGCCGAAGAGGACATAGTATACTCATTGCATAGTATTTTCTATTTTTTAGATTTTCTAACAAATCAAGTCCCGTAAACAGATTATCAAAACATACTAAAAATATATACACGTGATATTGGTAACATACAATACACAAACGGGTGTCACATTTTCGCATTAAAAAAACCCCATGAAAGACTGGTTTTGACTATTTAAATAAATGAAATGTATGGAACCTACTTTGTATATTGACATTTTCTACCGTATTCAGACATTTTTAAACTCAATGAAAAAGCAAGATAAAATATTTTTTAAGCAGAGTTAAATTTTACTCAGAATAACTAGTTTGTCAGTTTTTTATTTTGTTCACATTTTTTGACATTATGATAATATTAATCTTTTAAAAAACGTTTCCGTAAAGACATGTCATATTAAATTTAAATTCTGAGCCTCCTCCTAAAAGTAATCCATTCCCATTTCTATCCATCACACGATTTTCAAGTCGAATCAACTTCCACGAATACCCTCAACTTCAACATTCCACACGCGTAGCTTTAGCAACTTTTCTGCGAGCTTTAAGAGAAACTTCAAGCCTTTTAACGCAATAAAAAATTTGAGTGACAAGTGACTTTGCATGCCCGTCAGCTGATTACGGAGTTCTGGAACACACAGAAGCATCGCGTGTTGCCTAATAACAAATCTGGCAGCGGCAATCATACTAGTTACAGCGAAGTTATTGTTTAGCCAGGTCAGGCTATACACACGCCGGCACGACAATGGTTCTGCAATTAGTTATCCCGAAGGTAGGGAGTGGATTTTTGTTATCCGTCGAATTGGGAAGCAGCAGGAAGCACGATATGCAGTTATTGCAACTAAGGAATAACATCTAGATAATTGGATTTCTTTTTTTATTTCCTTTGATCTGATTGCGGTGGCAAAGATTTTCTACGATGATATAAACGGAAATAAAAGGAACAAAGATAATTTTCTTTAAATAAAATAACCTCAAAGTGATTCACGCAACGGGAGATATTAATAAAATATCTTTGGACTTTAAACTTTAAGATGGTTCAACGTTAATATCGAATTTATTTTTATAGTAAATATAATTAACGGTGAAATACGCTAAAATATAATAAAAATTAATAAATAAAAATAAACTATAAAGACACAGTATATACACTTAACATATATTACATATATTAATGGATTCTCTGAACAAATGTCCAAAATGTTGATATTACATCAATGTTGGACATCAATCGTGAAAATCATTAGGAAAATCTTTTTCAGTGTTAAAGTTAAACCCAATGTTAATATAGATCATCAGTCGAAGGTTATTTATAAAATAAAATTTAAAGACTTCAATTCAATATATATTGGGCAAACACAGCAATGTCTACATACAAGGGTTGTTGCACACAAACATCGTGTACAAACCAATAACTTAAACATTTAAGCCTTGGCCAAGTATTCTTTAGAAAATAGCCATTCTTTTAATTTTGAAAATGTACAGATTATGGAAAAAAACAAAATTACAACAAAATGTGATTACCTCTCATGATATACATAAAAAAGATATCCTATCAATATTAAAACTGATATCAAAAGCTGTCCAATATGTATCATAATTTAAAAAATTGAGTTGTTTTTTAGATCCAACATTGGCAAATATTTAAAATACGACCATGATCCACGCTTAAGGCTGATTTATAAACTTAACGTTGGCGTTGGCGCTGACGTTCGCCGTTGACCTTGGCGCTGGCTATCATAGACTGGCATTTATAAAGTTTCGGTTGGCGTTGGCGTTAAAGATCAGAGATTTAATATTATTAATTTTAGCTTGAAAATTAATACAATGGAAAATAAAAATGCTCGGCCTTTGTTAGGTGCAGTGGCACTGATACGTTGTATTCGAGCAGCACTGAGCCTTCAAAATAAAAGACAACGTCGATACAAATGGAGGCCCAATAACCAGAACAAAAAGACAAGAGGTAATTTTTATAATTACAATTATAATAACAAATTATTATAAAAATATGAAAAACTGGGATACCCAGCAGTTTTTTAAATATACCAGGATGTAGGTTCCAGTATTTGAAAAATTACTGCAAATGGTAAAACCAAAAATAAATGTAAACTATCGCCCTGACTGAATTTCTGTTGAAGAAAGGCTTGTTATTATTTAAACTCTTCCACTTTATAAACACGTGGAAACACAAACATAAACAAATAATTTAGTTTGATTTGTTTGACAAACCTTGTCACTTTTTCGGTATTGCTATTGGCTGCGATAACACAGATACAGTTTTTTTTCTACCATAGAGAGGTTATTTTTTCTGATTTCTTGGGTGTATGTCTTGCATTCTAACAGAATATGTTTCACAATGATTTGGATCTTGCAGTTGTGGCAGAAAGGGATGGCTTCTTTATTTATTAAGTGAATATGGGTTGGTATAGTATGTCCTAATTGTAGTAGAGTTATTATCACTTGTTCACAACGTTTGAGTGGGAGTGGTAAGGTGGTGCCGACAGTTTCTATAACATTTTTTAATTTGTTGGATGTGGAATTCCAAGTACACTACCATAAGTTGGTAATATGTTTTTAATGGGAGGTTTTATGGTCGTTTCTTGTTATCATGTGTGACACAGGGATGCTTTTATCTAGTGCAGCTTCATTCGCAAATTGGTCCACTGCTTCGTTTCCCTTGATTCCCACGTATGATGGCACTTATAAAAAAGTTATTTCTATATCTTTTGTTGATAGTAGTATGAGTTCATTTCTTATAAGCATTATAATTTCATTTGATGGATATAATTGCTGTAAAGCTTTTAGTGTACTTAATGAGTCAGATATTATAATATAATGAGGTGCTGATTTTTTTCTGCAAATTTTCAGTGTTTCTAAAATAGCCATTGCTTCTCCAGTAAATATGCTACAACTCAGAGGTAGTCGTATTTTAAAATGGTCTGCTTCATGTATCTTAAAAGTCCGAATAGCTATAATGATTGCCGACCTCCGCCGCGGAAATGGCACTTGAAAAAGAAAAAGCTCCTTGTATATAAGCCGCTGCTAGTCCTGATTGAGTTTTTGATGCATCAGTGTAGATATATTCAGAATTTGGATATAGGGATATTATTTTATAGTATGATTGACGTATTACTGTTGGGTTAGTGGATGTTTTGGGATAGCAAGTAAGGAATATATTTACAATTGGTGGAATAGTTGACCAAGAGGGAAAGTTTTGGGGTGGATTTATGATGGTACTAAACTGCTCACAGTCGTAACCACTGAATTTGATTCTTTCACGAAAAGGGAGTGTTATAATCGGTTTATTTTTGTAATTACTGATACATTTAGGTTTTAAAATATTTGAATGCATGGGATTTTGATGTTTTGATGATATATAAGTTGCATAATTTAGTGACAATGGTTGCCTTCGTAAGTGTTAAGGTAATTCGTTAGCTAATACTTGAAGACTGAAAACTTTGTTTTTACAACTCCCACAAAATTTAATTAAATATCTTATCACTACAGCTGTTTCGGCAGAATGCCTTTCTCAAGTGATCCATTTTTGTTATGTGTTTACACTTTACAGTTTTTAACGGAATAGGTTTTGGAGGGGAGAACTATTTGTCTCAAGTTGGTAATTTAAGATTATGACGGTATTTTTTAATTTGGTAATTTCCATAGATTCTAATAAGCATACCTTAAGGCCTTTATTTTGAATATGAATAAACATGAAGAATTTGAAATTCGTCAATAAAAGAAAGATTATGATCTAGAAGTTGAAGTGCGTATGTAGAATCTGTTTTCATATTATTGAAAGGCTTATGTTTTGCTATACTTTTATTAAAAGTTCTAATAGTTTGACCAATCTAAGGTTTGGGGCAGTCGCCACATTTAAGTTTGTATACACCACTATGTAAGTGCTTTTTATTTTATATCTTGTTGTTTTAAATAACATATTTTCCAGCAAACAGCAACTTTAATATAAAGTTTTTGTTTGTTTTATAAGCTGGTTTTATTCTTTTTTTTACGTGTTTGGCTATTTTTTTGATATTTTGCCTGTATATGTAATTGAGCAAAAAATACTGGGTTTTTTCTCTAGTGGTGGAAATACTAATTTCAGTACCGTGTTACTGTAAACATAAAAATGTTCGTTGTACCCGTTGTTTACTGCTATTTGCTTAATAATATTTAATTCTGTCCCAAAGTTGTATTTTGACATCGAAATTTCTATTAATCTATGTAACATGCTATGATAGGCTGTCAGTTTATGTTTTGTAGGATTGGATGATGAATTGTGTATAGTCATATTAGTCGTATCAGCATGGGTAGGTTTATGAATTATGGAGAACTCGCTTGTAATTTTTACATCTAAAAAATTTATGGATTAATTTTGTTCTGTTTCTATTGTAAATTCATTATACTTATATAGTGAATTAATATACGATAAAAATTGGTCAAGTTGCCTGCTAATTCCTCTATAACATACCAGTGCATCGTCTACGTATCTTAACCAATATAAACACGGTTTGAATATGAGATGTTTTGAAATATTTGTCTCTGGGTGATCCATAAAAATATCTGATGGCAATGGGTTTAGAGGATTACCAAACACTGTTATTTGTATATATATTTAATTATTAAACTTAGAGTAGTCCTGGTTTATGTAAAATTCAAGAAGATGTAAAATTTCAGATGCAATGATTGGATTTGTAATATTATGGCCTAAAAGGTTTTTTAATAGAACAATTATTGCTTCTGTGTGAGGAATACTAGGAAAAAGAATTTTTTATGTCAAATGAAATTAATCTGGAGTTGTTAGTTAATTGAAAACGTTGTATTTTATTAACACGGTTGTATTGTATGTTTCACGGCAAATTTAGGAATTTAGGTGAAAATTTAATGTGTTTTAAAATAATCTCTAACAGTTTTTTTTAAGTTTATATGACGGAGCTGTATAAAAAGAAACTGCATTGCTTATTGGGTGATCAGGTTTGTGTAGTTTATTAAGAGTATAATTTAGTTAACTGTGAGTTCATGATGTTGAGGTATTTCTGTTCTGCTGAACTTACTATTGATTTTGAATTTTCTAACGCTACTTTAATTTGTTGTTGATACTTTTTGTGGGATCTTTAATGTCGTAAATCATCATCATTGGCATTCAATGTTTTGTCGTTAATCATCATCATTGGCTTCACAACCCATGGTGATTCTTGGCCTGGTCAAGGATAAGTCTCTATTCTCTCCTATTCTTCGCCTTGGTTTTTTAGTTTCGTAATCCCAAAATTCTCAAGTCTTCCTTCACTTGATCCTTAAATCGTGCCCTGGGTCTGCCTCTCCTTCTGAATACATTTATTCTTTGGTTGTAAATATGTTTTGGCGGCTCCATCTTATTCATTCTCTCTATGTATCTATTCACCGTACCCGGTTTATTTTGATGGACCTAATAATATCAGGTTTGTCATACAGGCGGTAAAGTTCGAAATTATAGCGTCTACGCCATAATCTGCCCTCTTGTAATCCTCCATAAATATGCTGGAGGATTTTACGTTCAAAGCATCTTAAACACTCTTCATCGCTCTTTGTCATCGTCCATGTTTCCAACTCGTAGGTGAGGATGGGCTTGATAAGAGTTCTGTATATTACTAGTTTCGTTCTTTTTGTAACTAGGCTTGTTGTTAAAAATTTATTTAATCCATAATAATCTTTATTTGCCAGATATATCCGTCTGTTAATTTTTGCACTTACTGCATTAATCTGATTAATTTGTGAGCCTAGGTATATAAACTCTCTTACTCCTTCGAAAGTATGTTCCGATCGTTAGATCTTAGGGTTCTGCTGCTTGAATATAATTTAATACTTTCATATACTTCGTCTTTGTTTACCGTTTCAATATTTTGATTATTTTAATATTTTGTTTTTTTTTTGATATTACCATATAACGCTCATAGTATACTTTTTGTTGTGACTTATTAAGTTTGCTGAACGCTTGAAAAATCTAAAATAATATAACATTTAGTATATCTTACTAACATATCCATTTTTTGCCATGGCTTTATTCTGGTCTAAATTTTCACTAGAAACAAAAAGAACATAAAAGGACAAATAAGTGACGGCAGCAATTAACCTGCAACACATTAGGACTCGCTTGAAGCCCTAATGCTACGCTTTAGAAACTAATGCCATATTTCGAAGTGGCAACTAAATTTTCCAGATCTGTACTTAGATTCTGCTGGTTCTTCCTTTGTATTTTACTTATATTTCACTATATTTAAAACAAATAAAAAATGAAAATCAAAAATTTTTTAATAATGTTATTATACATGTTATTATAAAGCTAGTTTCTTTGAGGTCTCTACAGTTCTACCGAACACTCAAATAAAAAACTATGCACAAGGACAGGAAGGAATTGGTTTTCTAGGGTTTTTTGTTCCCAAAGCCCAATAAATATATCTGTACATAGGAAGGCTACAACCACAGCTGGTCACAACGCGACATAATTCAATTTCATATTTCTAATACTAATAACATTCATCTGATTCACTCACTTAAAATTACATAAAAAATTTTTCTGAAAAGAATCGTCTTAGTATCCAAGCCCTTTCTCCTGTGACCACCCTCTAAAGACGACCTCCTCGGCAGAACACCATCAAAAATGCCCACCGAATACTACCAGTGATTCACAAAACCAGTGCTAACACCCAAAAAAATACACACTACGTCCTGAAGAATCACCTAAAACAGGATTCACAAACAAACCAATTGAAGTACACCGAACTCCACAGACCGTAAATACGAGGAAAAGAGAACCTTGAGTATTTAGTTTCTTATTCTTCTCATGGCGCCGTCTCCTTTCGAAGGTTGGCGATCCAAATGACAATCGTGGTTTTGGAAACTGCTGCGTGAAAGATTTCTGCGGATAAGAGGTCGAACCATGTCCTCAGGTCTTTCAGCCATGTGTTCTGGCGTCTTCCTACTGATCTTTTGCCCTATTCTGTTCCTTTCACTATAACTTGTAGTAATTCATATTTTTCGCCTTTCAACACATGACCCAAGTATTTCGTTTTCCTCTCTTTGATTATTCTTAGTAATTTTTTTTGTTCTGAAGCTATTTTCTTGTGGCATTGTAAATTAATTACTATTAAACTGGGAATAAGCCACAATTAAAGATAAAAATACATATATTGACGTTTCAATTTCCACTTCGGAAATCGTTCTCAAAATACAAACAGTAAATTAAACAAATTTTGTTTTTTTGTTGAAAATTTTGTTGAAAAAAACAAAACTTGTTTAATCTACTGTTTGTATTTTGAGAACGATTTCCGAAGTGGAAATTGAAACGTGAATAAACGTATTTTTATCTTTAATTGTGGCTTATTCCCAGTTTAATAGTAAATAATGCTTTTTGTTTACACATTCGACGAAGTGCCTCAACATTAGTAACCCTTTGTATTCATGCAATTCTCAATATTCGTTTGTATATATACATTTCAAAGGCATCTATCCTTTTTTCTATGTCAGAGTCCATTGTCCAACTTTCACAGCCATACAGTAAGACAGAGGAAACGTAACATCTAATCATTCGGATTCTAAGCTGCAGACTAAGGTCTGATCTTGTAAAAAATGTTTTCATGCTCATGAATGTTTTCCTTGCTTGTTCGATTCTTGATAGTATTTCTTTTTTTGGATTACACTCACTATTTATATTTGCTCCCAAATAGTTTATGTTTTGTATGAATTTACCTGTTCCATCATTTAAGCATTGGCATACACATGTATGTTTATTGTTGTCCTTAAAAATACTAAAGGTTTAGTTTTGGAAACGTTTAGATGTATACCGAACATTTCGCTATGGTGAACTACCGCATTTATTATATTTTGTAAATTTTGTGCGTTTCTTGCTATTAAGACAGTATCATCAGCATATCTGATGTTGTTTATCCTGATTCCGTTAATCTTCCTTGGACCTGGTCTAATGCTTCTCTGAATATAGACTCCGAATACAAATTACACAGTAGCGGTGATAAGACGCAACCCTGTCTCACTCCTCGTCGGATTTGTATATCTGCGGATGTTATGTGCTCTATTTCAATTGTTGCCGTTTGGTACCAGTATAGTTCTGAGATAATTCGCAAGTCTTGTTCGTCAACTCCAGTTGTTCCCAGAATTTCGATCATCTTTTGATGGTTAACACAGTCAAATGCTTTTCGAAAGTCAATAAAACATGCATATACTACATTCATGTCTCTGCATTGTTGCGGTAACACATTTAAAGCAAAAAGAGCCTCTCGTGTTTCCAATCCGTTTCGAAATCCGAATTGTGTGCCACTCATCTGAAACTCGCACTTCTTCTAAATTTATGTATGGATAATTTTGAGAAAAGTTTTAAGGACATGAAACATCAAGCTTAACATTCGATAATCGTCGCATTGTGAGGAATTCAATCTATTTGGTAATGCTACGAATGTTGATTTTAGCCAGTCTGTTGGTATCTTACCTGTGTCATATATCTTATTAAATAGTGTGTTATTAAGTCTAGGCTTTTACTTTCGTTATCTGCAATTAGTTTTAGAATTTCGACATTGATGTTGTCTGGACCGGTGGCTTTTCCATGTTTATGAGATTTTACTGCGTAAATCACTTCTTCTTTGGTTATTTCTGGGCCTTTTTCATTTATTCGATTACACAAAATATCTGGATGAATACAGGGTGCCGTGGATCTTCGGAACCAGACATAATACTTGTACTTTTGGACCACAACAAGCACAGATGTTCACAATACTTAACGAGTAGCGCAAAAGTCGCTGAATTTTCTTATTTACTAAAGTGACAATTAAAGTAACCAAAGTAACATAGAAATTATTTGCGACGTTGATCATACTATTTGAAAATAAAAAATAGTACTTACTTATGTTACATTTGGAGTATAATGACTTTTTGTGCCTCGGCTTAATGTCAACCGTACAGCCTCGCCACAAAATGTATTATTTTACTCCTAATAAAACAATATACTGTTAGTTTTCATAATTTTAATGTTATTCAAAGCTTTTATTTTTTTTTTTTTGTGTCTAACGTTAACTTCAACTATTGTATTTAGCTTGTATACCTTTTTAAGCTACTAATACTTTTGTACGTATTTTTTGGAAAGCTCTAATACACCAACCCAATTAATCAAAAAATAATCTGACCTAATTTACTTTTAATAGGCTGCTAATAGCTGTATTCAACTTAATGTATATTTTTCACCTCTGCTCATTTTTTCGAGTAATAGCTCATTTATCAACGTCGAAAACTAAATTGAAACCGTTTAAATGAAAGACCTAAGGCACTTCATTATTGCTAATTCAAATAGTTTTTATTTATATCAAATAAAACTATACAGCAACACATTTTAATGTACTTATGAATGTATATAATTTTTATTGGTTTTATAGTTTATATTATTTACAAAAGTATAAGTGTCGTAACGTCCTTAAAGATAATTAGTATTTAAATGGGAATAAGCTACAATTAATGGTTAAAGTAAGTTTATTTCCACTTTGGAAATCGTTTTCAACATACAAACATTAGTCTTAATGTCCTTAACGATATACTGTAAATTAGTTGTGTTTTCTCCATCGAGCGATAGAAAAGCCCAGAGGAAAATTATGTATGGAAGAGCCCAGAAGTAGAGATAGACTAAAAACGTTTATTTTGTTGTTCGTTAGTATTACATATCATGGACAGACAAGATAACCAACGAGACCGTATTACGAAGAGTGGGCAAAGAAAGAGAGGTGATGTATACCATTAAAAGGAGAAAGTTGGAATATCTCGGACATATAATGAGAAACAGCAATAAATACAGATTACTGAAGGTAATCAGGGGTATAGGGTAAAGTATTCGGAAAGCGAGGAATTGGAAGAAGGAGAATATCATGGTTGAAGAACGTGAGGAAATGGTTCTCCACAACAACAACGAATCTATTTAAAGCATCAGTTAATAAAATAATTGTAGCCAGAATGATTGCCAATATTCGGAACGAATAGGCACTGAAAGAAGAAAGAAGTATTACATTGTTCATGTGAGCTGAAGAATCTTCTGAAAAGCAGTTTTTTCTTTTACATCTCTTGTTTACTTTTTAAAAATCAGTACAATGTGAAAACGGGAAAGGCTTGGGTTGAGGATATTTATCCGCACGCTGAAGATTCTTGCGCCAGACCACGTCAATAGCAAAGAAGCGGAAAAACATTGGATTAAAAATACCTAGACATAGTCAAAAAGTAGCAACTTACCTTGGGCACTTACTAAGGGACGATAGATAATATACTATGCTTCTTGTCGATAATAAAAGGCAAGATTAAGGATAGGCGAGGTCCTGGTAGATGACAAATGGCGTGGCTAAGAAACATCAAAAAATAGACTGGGTTAGACTTTTAATCACTAATAAAAAAAGCCCAAGAATTTGCAGAAGTCATCGTCAATCTTCGCTAGAAGCTGTAATCTCTCTGTGCCACGTCTGGATGTAATCGATCCACGATTTCGCTAGTTCCTTTTTATTACTCTCTTAGAATGTGAAAACATCTGATTTTTCTATACTTCCAGGGTAGGTTGGGTTAGGTTTAATATTAGTGGGTAAACCACCCTTCCATTCGACCTTAGTTGGTTAGCATTCAGTAATTATTAATTTTGACTCATCCCTAGGTTAAAGCTGTCTCTTCAGCCCAACCTTTTTAACAAATTCTATAATGACTTTATGTGACACTTCTACAAAGTCGTAGGGTTCACGTTGATATTACTGTATATTGAGTGTATTGAGCCTTGTCCTATCCAACCCTTGGCAGTTGCACAAAATGCTCTTGGCGGTCCCGTCATCGTTCAATAAAGTCTGCAATTCGCACTCTTTGTCAGTCTCATTTTGTTTATGTTCCTTTAAGGCGACAGTGTCCTATTAAAAGATCTACGATAATTTACAGATCATTCCTATTCATGCCAATAGTTACGATTTATATTTTCCACTCAGTCTGATACTGTTCTTCTGGTTGTGCTTTTTTCTATATCAATAACAGGTTCTGTACCTATGAATGTTTCTTTTATCCCACCCCTTTCAAGTATGTCCGTTTTTTGTTCCCTTTAATAACACTACATATGGTCTACCCAAATGCGTCAAAACCAAAATCTTTGACCAATGTGTGTTACCTATACTCACTTATGGAGCGGAAATGTTAACACTCAGAAAAAAGGAAGCTAATATGATTCGCGTGACTCAAATGGCTATGGAACGCAAGATGTTGGGTGTCTCTCTAAGAGACCGAATCTCAAATAAAGAAATGCGCCGTAGAACAAAAACAACAGAGGCTATCGAAAAAATCGCGTCATTAAAATGACACTTACGGAGAAAATACGGAGTAGAGGATTTCCACCAACTAGGTGGACCGTCCACCTGAGGTGTTTTAGCAATAACTGGATGCAAGCCGCAAAAGATAGATAGGTGGAAAGAGCTGAGGCAGACTTATGTCCAGCAGTGGACGCATACAGGTTAATGATGATGAATTTTACTTTTAAATTAAAGATTTTGACAGTGGGAAGTTTTACATAAAAACCTGTTATTCGAAGATTCCAGTAAACGAGCAAACGAATAATAAATGAAGGAAAAACGAGTACCAGGTTATAAGAACTTGATGCTGTGCACTTTCACGGAATATTGTTATGCCTTTGTTATTTATTAAGATACTAAAGAAAATACTCAAGTGTACGATTTACCCTTAGGATTTCAGGTAGTTCTTGATAATCTCGACATTATTACAGTACCCTCTTATGCTCATGGTTTACTAGAAATGCTAAGACATTAAGGTTATCGTGCCACTTGTATGATAAGAGAAAACGGAACTTAAAAATGACCGATGATAAAAGTAAAAATATTTAAAAAGAAAAAAAGATGTTTTTGAACAATATTATAATAAATTGATATAAAGTTAAATGCTCGAATAAATGAACTTTGATTAAATGAAAGGCAGATATCAAGCACATTTTTATTAATTAAATCTTGCCCAAGTACTTTCTCTTCCTAGAGCATCTTTAGGGGCATTTCGTCAATTTTTGGGCTATCCAATAATCACAGAATATTATAAACTTAAAATTGTACATAACACCATAATAAACAAGGACAAATAGTTTAAAATTATTTAAAAAATAGGTGAAGCTACATTATGGACGGAAACAAGAGAGAGAATCTCCAATTCTCTCTACTGTTGCCGTCCAGAATGTAGCTTTTAGCCTACCTGTTGGTATGGCAATTTGAAAACGTCATTTGATTTGTCAAATACTGCCCAAGTCAGTCATATACGACGGAGAAGCTTAAGGGTTTGGTGATGTTTCCTATGCGAATCTAGCGACCTAGGTATTTATAGACAATTACCTGGTCTATGGATCTTATTTCTATGCATGTATCTTCGCTGACTACAAGATTTGTCGTCATATGACAAATAAACAAAATATCATCTGCAAACTTCTAGCAAGTTTTTCTTTATTTTTGTTTATGCTCTTGTCGGCCAGATTTGCCTTTTTACATATATATTATAAAAGCGCAGTATGCCGTTTCGGTGCTATGGTATCCATCTGACGTACTACATAATGTATCTGTAATTTTTGAGTTTGGCGATCACCCACTTACACACTAGCTGTTGCGTTTTGGCCGTATAATCATTTTCACGAAAATGAATGTAAAATAAAAGTTGGAAAAAACTACTCAGAATCATGTTAAAGTCTATAAAGAACTTTGACAAAGATGCTGCCTGTCATCAAACTTATTTAAACTTTATAATGAAACATTAAAAAACGGGAACAACAAATGTACAGATAAAAGAAAAAAATTACGACAGCCTTTTGTTTGCCGATGATTAAATAACTTTGGAAGCTGGTATTTAAAAATTAATTATGATAAAACGCAACACAAGCTCATTGAAAACGTCGTATAAGACCTGGAGATAAATAACATTTAAATAAATAAGAAGAAATGAATATATCTATTTTGGGGTAACTTTAATAATTACATAATCAGATAAAATGGATGTAATAAATAAAATAAAGAAAGAAAAGACAATAACACGACAATTACACTTGATTAGGTTGATCACCGATATTACAAGTAAAAACTAACTACAAAATTTTTAAGACATTTGGAAGTTTTTAATTTTAGATTTTCGCTATTAGAGATATTAAGTGACCTCTAAACTCTTTTAGAGTTTATTGTTCTTGAAAAATGGTACTCCAGTAATTCAGATAATATATAAAACCAGACAGTTATTTAAAATTCAAACGGTACAGTGGCACAAAGTGCAACTTCAGCCCGTTCCTGAGAACTCTACTGTAAGCCGGGGCTCTCTTAATGGTGGTCTAACGACGTCGCATATTGCTATTCTTAATTGTCGGGTCGGGGCTCCGTTAGTATTTAATAAAGCGCAACTGTGAGTTCCTGGAGGTGCTTTGGTGCTTTCCTCCATAGCTTTTCGGTGCATTGCGTTGTAGCTACTTTTAACTAGATAAATTTTATGATTCCTGCCGTTGCTATTATACTTGAGCTAATAGTTTATATCTTAAGTCATTCTTTTAAAACTTTGGTGATTCTTGAGGATTTAGTCGGTCTATTTGGCCCACAAGACAAAGAAAACTCTTTGACTTACTTTCAAGCTTTCGAATTTTAATTTTAATTCTTTTTCAAGACATCAATGAAATATAAAAATTAATTAGTTATAATTGTTAATTGTCTTACTAATTAGTCGTGAGATTACAGTTAATAATGTACTTTATGAAACAAAACATTACACATATATTAAATTTTTTTTTTAAATAATAACTATATTGTCACTATATATGTCATTGCCATGTTGGTTTGATTAATGGACATATGTGAATGAATATACAGTTATTTTACGTGGAAAGCATAACCAGTAACAATAGTTTTTAATTAATTTAATTGTCGATAAAAAATATAAAAAATAAATGAATCCAGTCAGTTTGGCTTAAGCACATATGAATTTTTTTATGTTAAGATGTCAATAAAAAATGAGATTATGATACAATACGATACTAATAAGGTATTTAATACGCTACTTTAGAACTTTCATTAGTTGTTAAAAGATCTTTAGTTTTAGTGTATAAATGTGCTATGATGTGCTATGATTAAATAATATAGTGTTATATCTTAAAACAGAATGGTATCAAAAACCAATTTGTAGCAATGGATTCATAAATTACTATTCTGAACATCCTACAAAAATGAAAATAAACTTAAATTTGGGGCTAAAAGCAGAGTAACTAGAATAACTCATCCAACATATAGAGAACAAAGAAATTTAAAGAGACTGAAAAACATACTAATGGACTCGTATCCCGTAGGGGCTTACTCAATAAATTAATTTTTAGTACTGCAAAATCTCCAACCTCCATCACATTGATCGGCAATACCAACAATAATAAAAAACAAATCACAGTAAAATTGGCAAACCAAGAAATAAACAATAGCCTGACAGTTAAGACCTTAATATCAACAACACCACAAACTTTTGGATCTTTACCTTATATTCCATTCTTAACACCAAAACTTCTCAAATTATTTAAAGGATTAGAAAACATAAAAATTGCCACCAGAAATGTTAAAACCATATCACATTTAACACTAAAACTAAATATCCTTTAACAACTAATGAAAGTTCTAAAGTAGTGTATCAAATACCTTGCTCAGACTGTGTTAAAGTTTAAATCACCCATTTAATTTTTCAATTTAATTCACAAGCTTCAATTCTAAAGTGGCAGAAACATGAACAGAAGCGGTTATTTTTAGAAATGACACATATGCAGAAAAATAAAAAATGTATAAATAGAAAATCAGATATTGACAAATTATAACATTTTTTGTTACATATTAACATAGCTGGTAATCAGGTAGCTGTAGCTTTCTCCGTGGTTGGTGTTGGTTGTTGTCCTGAAAACCATCAGAGTCTTCTAACTGTAATGCCACAAATTGGTTGCATTGCTCCTGTAGTGATTTTTTACCAAGTTAATATGCTCCTTTTCTAACTTGGCTGCATAGTACTGAAGACAACCAATAGTCAGAAATACGTATATACGGTTGCCTTCCATCGATATACCATTTTTGGTTTTTCGTTTTGCGAGACATGCCATTACTTTTTACTTATATTATTTTTACTTATATAATATACTTGTATTATTTACATACATATATATGTATGTATAAAGTACTTACTTACTTACTCCGTGGCGTTACAACCCTTCGTGGGTTTTAGCCGACTCGACAACATGCCTCCACTGTTTTCTATCTTGAGCAACCTCCATCCAATTCTCCACGCCCATAGTGCTTAGGTCTCCTGCTATATTATCTCGCCACCGGAGACGAGGGCGTCCGCGTGGTCTCCTTCCAGTTGGGACTTCCTCCCACACCAGTCTTACTGTTCGTTCTTCAGAATGTCTTCTGCGGTGTCCTGCCCATTGGAGTCTTCTGGACTTTATTTCTTTTATGATGTTGGCGTCTGGGTAAAGTTCTTTAAGCTCTTTATTAGTTCTTATCCTATATTGTCCTGATGCTTCATCAAGCACCGGACCAAAGATCTTCCTTAGGATTTTTCTTTCCCAAACACGTAGTCTCTCTTCATTTGCCTTTGTTATCGTCCACGTTTCGCTTCCATACATCACAACGGGTCGTATGATTGTTTTATAGACCTGTATCTTCGTACCTCGTATTAGTTGTTTTGATTTTATAAGGTTTTGGAGGACAAAAATACATCTGTTGCCGGCCTGAATCCTGTTGTTTATTTCTTGTGATCCGTTATTGTCTTCAGTTATTGTTGTTCCAAGATACTTGAATTCTCTAACGCGCTCAAAGTTAAAGTCATCGATGGTAATGTTCTAACCGATTCTGTCTCTGCTTTGGTTATTGCGGCTAATAAGACGAAATATATGTATATGAGCCGCAATGTATAAAGTAGTTAGGTATTATTGACTGACACGTTATGTAAAATAAAGTTTATAACACTTATAGAAACAGCACCGCGTGGGTTCCTCGCGCTATGTATTTTTTTTTTATTGTCAACTCAAGGTTTATTCTCAATATAATCCACAGTGCCAAGTGTTGAACGTGTATTTCGTGTACCTACCCCAAAATCCCCCCTTAAAAGTGTTATTTTGAGGTTGCAGTCATTAAAACTTTATTTTATATATGTATATATACATTTTCTTATATTAAAATATAAGTTTAGAAAACCACACTTTATTATTCTAAAGAATAAACAAGATCTGTGCATTATTTACTTTTCAAAAAAAAAACTTCCGCTGACATAAAGTAACTCCAGATTCCCTTATAAGAATTTTGGTGAAGCGTTTGTTTACTTGCAAAGCCTGCTTTGCGGAAACATGCATTCGAAATTTCGCTTCATAGAGCTAGAACTTGCGACAACACGTACAAGCTCGTGTTCGTTATGCCATACACCTGGGGCCTTGTATATCCTTGGTTAAAACCGACATGCTTGAGTTGTCGAATTAGAGTGTGAGATATTTCGAATTTGTACATCGGATTTTTAAAATTCGGTTTTAATATTAATCGGAGTATCTATGAAAATACACCAATATTAAAAAAAAACATTTGTTCAAATATAAGGTAACTATTCTTTATCTCAAGCTTTCAATTGTGTTTACAATTCTTTTTAATAGTTAAAAAATATACAAAATATCTTATAAAGTGGAACTAATAATTAAAAAAAAAAGAAGTATTTCACCGGAATAAAGAAAGCTGAGCGACCCTTTAGAATAGCTCGAGACAGAGACAGTTACGCCATGTTAATCGCCAACGTCAAGGGGACTTGATAGGGCACGTTAAGAAGAAGAAGTATTTCACCAAATAAAATTAGTTTAGTTAATACAACTATGCTGCTACACATATTTAAAAAAAAATATATTTTAAAAATTAGTTTGTCTAAAAATTAAATAAAACACAATTTAAATATCTTCTTCTTTTTGATTTGCTTATCCGTTACGAATGTTGGCGATCATCATGGCAATCTTTATCTGATCTGCAGCAGCGCGGAAAAGATACACAGATGTTGTATTGTACCAGATTCTAAGGTTCCTTAACCAAGATGTTCTTCTTCTTCCTGGACCTCACTTTCCAAATATTTTTACTTGCAGGATGGCTGGAAGGAGAGCATATCTGCATTCATTTTGCGTAATATATCCAAAGAATTGTAACTTTCGTTACAAAGTCAGACCGAAGTCAAATCAAACTAAAGTCACATTTAATGGTAGTCAGTACCTCTCGGCTGTTATTCGTTTGTCTAAGGACCTCCTCATTTTTGACTCAGAGACTCAGAGACTGTCAGTCCAGAGGATCTTAAGTATTCTCCGATATAGCCACATCTCAAATGCTTCCAGTTTTTTGCACATATCTTCGTTTAAGGTCCACGATTTAACACCATATAAAAGGACAGAGAAGACGTAGCATTGCAGCATTCTTACTTTTATTTCAAGAGAGAGGTTGTGATTCTTGAAGAAGGACCCCATCTGATTGAAGGTGGATCTAGCTTTTGCTATGCGTGCTCTAATCTCCTGGTAATAATTGAATTATGATGAGTTAAAAGTAAGTTAGAATAGCGACCAATTACGAATAAGCTTCAATGTCCTAGATGCCAATATTGTTTGGATGCCAATATTGGATTGCCAATATATAGTTCTGAAGCTATTTTCTTGTGGCATTTTCAATTAATTACTATTTAACTGGGAATAAGCCAAAATTAAAGATAAAAATACGTTTATTGACGTTTCAATTTCCAATTCGGAAATCGTTCTCAAAATACAAACAGTAAATTTACTGTTTGTATTCAATTCTTCAATTCTGTTCTGCATTTGTATCCATCCATACCCCGTTGTCTATTTTTCTGTTTTATGAAAATATAAATCTAAAACAACTTTTTAAGCACAACTAATTATGTCGAGTTTCCAAAAGATTTATTATTATGCATAAATTGCAGATAATTTTAATTAAAATTTTAGTGTTTATTTTCCAAATAATAATAATTGTAAAATTTCACACGACAATAACATGAGAGTATATACTTAGTGACATTAAAAGTGTTACACCCAGAAGGAATAATGTTTTGAACATAATTATTGTTATATTTAAACATGCAACATAAACAACAATACCGATTTTTTTGTCTTTTCAACTTTTTGTTAAAATAAAGTTTTGACTTTCGCGAAGAGACCGATGTGTCAAAACCGGTTCGTTTAGAAATTTTTAGTTATTATTCCTCAGTCTAATTGTATCTAGTATAAGAAAATGCCTCGAGTTTGAAAACACCAAAATACAGCCATGTTAGCGATTTGGCAGGGATAGAATTATTGCATTATAGAGATAATTATGGGTTTGTCGTATCGCGAAATTGGCTATCATGTTAATTGTATGGCAATAAAGGTTAAGCATGTCGATATTGTGTGGACAAACGAAGGTAGAGTAACACGAAGAAGATCATTTGGTCAACCGAGGCGTACCACAGAAATTTAAAATAGGCACTTTAAATTACTGGCTGTGCGAGACCGTTTTGCTACTACTCGTCAAATTGCTGACCGATGGTTTGGAGTAGTAGGTAGACCTGTTAGTATGCGTACACTATACCGTCGCATTTGAGCTTTTGCACTGGTTTTATTCAGCCCACTGGCCACGACTAGTGCTTCCTTTGACTGCGGACCACTGTCATCAACGTTTGAATTGTTGCAGAGAGGTGCAGCATTGGGTG
Source organism: Diabrotica balteata (assembly GCA_918026665.1). Taxonomy (NCBI): domain Eukaryota; kingdom Metazoa; phylum Arthropoda; class Insecta; order Coleoptera; family Chrysomelidae; genus Diabrotica; species Diabrotica balteata. Next base: position 50,912,114 of record OU898279.1, on the reverse strand, counting down.
GTAGAATGGCTTAATGTAGTATTTAATAATAAATCACGATTCTGTTTAGGAATGCATGATGGTCGTATGATGCTAAGACGCTGCCGTGGAGAGCGACAGGATATCGGGAGGAATGGTTTAGGGGCCTTTTGCCTAAGGTAACCGATCACCGCTTGTGTTTGTTCGAGGCCCTATGACAGCTGCGCGTTATGTTGATGAAATCTTACAAACCACTTAACTGCCTTATCCCGACGGCTGTCGAGACGTCCTTTTTCAGCCAGACAACGCGCGTCCCCATATTGCTCGTGAAGAGACTGTCCACTTTGCACCATCATCCACAGACTCTGGCACAGGTAATATATGAAGTTTAAGTTGCTTGTAACGAGGTGCCGCAAAAAGACATCGATTACATTATTTTGCCAATGCCTAGACGTATACAGGAGTGTATTCAGCTACGGGATCGCCAAATACATTATTTTTTTTTTAATTACTTCTTAATAAAAATTCTTGATAACGTTGTCATTTTATTTTTTATGTAAATCTACCATGTTGCTAAAAAATTAAGTTCAAGAAATTATTCCCTCTGGGTGTAACACTTCTAATATCACTGAGTATATTTATTAAATTAACGTATGTTAACCTCATGAAGAGTATTTGAACTGCCTTTGTTTTCCTAATACCTATAAATCTGTCTGTCTACAATACCAACACGCTATCGTGACTATTCAAATCTGCATTACTCGATTAATTAATTCGCTACATTAGTGTCTCTCACCTAAAATACATACTGTTACATAAAATGTAAAGGAACCTCGTAGCACATAAGATACAATTAACCCTTTCTCAATAAATCAACCAAGTTTGCCAGCGAGGCGTTTTAGTTTTGTACTAATAATTTTCTATACAATTAGCACAACATTTAGTATGCTATTCGGTGCATAATAAACAGCTACTGAATTATTCTGAAATTACAGAGATACCGACTGTGCAAAATAGATTGCTCGAAATCAATAATAGGTTAGAAATCTTTAAATTATAAGGAATAACAATAAGTGTTGTATGACTAAAATTATACTTGAGGTCAAATTATTGCCCAATCAATATATCCTTTAATATTTTTATTACAGTGCTCTTATTTGTGTTATTTTAAAATCTCAAATTAAATATATTAGGTAGAATGACAACTTCTTTACAAATTATTCAAAATCTTTTGATTAAGAAAAAATATTTTGTAGCTGATCCTCTGCTGACAAGTTCATCAGCTCTTTCATTGCCGTGTACTGCTTGGTTACCTAACATCTATACCAGTATGACAGTTACGTTCCACCATTCTACCGTGTTCTTTTGTCACGCTTCTCATAACGATAGTTTTCTTTTTTGGAGGTTAGCAATTATCGTGAGAAATATTTCCTTGTTTTCATCTGTATCCATACGTTCTTCAAAGCTTAGTCCTATTTAGATTCCAATAAAATGCAGCCAGGACAATTTGTTTCTTCCAATGCGTCTATTTCCCTTTTTCCCAATGCGTTTCTTTCAATGCATTTCCCATATATATATATATATATATATATATATATATATATATATATATATATATATATATATGGAAAATGTATATATATATATATATATATATATGGAAAATGTATATATATATATATATATATATATATATATATATATATATATATATATATATATATATATATATGGGTAAATCCTTGATAATCAATTGAATAGGATTATATTATAATCCAATATAATCAATTGAATAAGAAATGTAGTTTTTTCGTTACTTAATAAGTTTTTAATCTTCTTGTTCTTGTTTAAAATTTGGTCTATTTACACCTTTTTATTTGTTGCATCTAAAATAGCTATACTATTTATATTTAAACTCCAGGTTTTGACTCAATAGAGAACAAAAAACATTTTATAGGTTTCAATCTTAGTTTGATATCGATATGTGTATCGCATATGAGTAGACCACGCATCTTGAAGAAACTATCTCTAGCTTGGGCCATTCTCGCTTTAATTTCTTGTTTTGCCTGCTACAATATTTTCCCATTTATCTTTATAGGTAAATAGACATTAATCTTTATTCCAAACTTTTCAAACACAATATTAATTTGCTTTAATACTTTCTGTAAATTTGGGTCGGTATCAGTTCGCCAGTAAAAGCAATTGACCACTTACTGACCAACGGCTTCGGCAGATGAGTTGGTGTGTGGCAGGGTACTCTTTTGTACTGAGTTTGATAACCACGAAGGCGGATGAAGCAAGAAGTGGTCAACTGCAAAAGAATGCAGAAGGCAAAAGGGGGCCACTGCATTAAAGACTCATAGAGTAAGTACCCTCAAGAAAATCATCAAAAAATTGACACATTCATTCTTCTTCTTCATGTACCATGTCCTTTCAGAACGTTGGTTACCATCATAGCTATTTTAATTTTATTCATTGCCACCCTAAATAGCATGCTTGTATCTACACCATACCATTCTCGCAAGTTCTTCAACCATGAGGTTCTTCTTCGTCCTGGACTGCGTTTGCCTGCTATTTTTCCTTGCATGATATTTTGTAGCAATCTATATTTGGGACCTCTCATTACATGTCCGAAATATTCCAGCTTTCTCTGCTTGATGCTTTTTATGATCTCAGTAGTCTTGCTGAGACGTTCTAGTAATGTGGAGTTACGAATCTTCTCCACCCAGGAAACTTAAAATTCTTCTATAGCACCACATTTCGAAAGCCTCAAGGCGATTTAGATCGATTTTATTCACAATTTAGGACTCGACAGCATAAAGTAAGACCGAGAACACGTAGCAGCGAAGTAGGCGGATCCTTAATGCCAATTTTAGGTCTCTGTTACATAACACCTTGGACATCCTTCTAAAAGCAGCTCTAGCTTGCTCTATTCTGGATCTAATTTCGCCGTGATTTTCTGCATTTCAATTTAATTGCTGTCCAAAGTAGACGATTTTATCAACTTGCTCAAGTTTGGTATTATTTACATATATAGACGGTTTTATATTCTGTTGTTTACTTATTACGAGTATTTTGGTTTTCCTTATGTTAAGATCCAGACCTGCCTCCCTACAACTCTCAACGACACTATCAAGTAGTGCTTGCAGATCTTCTTGACTAGAAGCTAGGAGTACTGTATCGTCCGCATATCGCAAATTATTGATGACTTCGCCGTTCACAAGTATTCCTTCTTGTTTTTCAGAAAGTGCTTTTCTGAAAATTCTTTCGGAGTAAACGTTAAAAAGCAGGGGTGATAAGAGGCATCCCTGCCGTACTCCTCTTTTAATATTGAGAGCTTGTGATTCCACACCATCTACTAAAACTGATGTTGTTTGATTCCAATATAAATTTGCAATTATTCGAACATCTCTGCCGTCCAAGCCAATGTCTTTTAGAGCTTCGATCAATATAGAGTGCTTAAAAAGTCAATAAAAATTTTAAAATAAAATAAAATAAGTTTTGAAAGTCAATAAAACAACAGTATATGTCTACAGATATATCACGACAAGTACGTTCATTCCGAACAGTGGCTCTCTCGTTCCAAATCCGTTACGAAAACCAAACTGAGTGTCATCCAGGTATTCCTCACATTTATTTTAGATACGACCATGTATTACCTTCAGAAAAATTTTCAATAAGTGGTTTATCAAACTGATGGTACAATAATCAGCACAGGTTTTTGCTGTTGTCTTCTTAGGTAGAGCTATAAACAGTGAGTTAGACCAACCATTAGGTAGTTGTCCGCTGGTATAAATGGTATTGAAAAACGAAGTTATAGCCTCTAAAACCTTGCTATCCTTTATAAGCTTATATATTTCAGTTGGAATTTCATCAGGACCAGTCGCTCTGCCATCTTTTGATGATTGTATGGCCTTTATAACCTCACAACGTGTTATTAGGGCCCGTCGCAGTTAGTAATATCGGGAGGTGAACTACTCCTATCGTCTTCGAATAGGTTCGTGACGTAATTTTCCCATTCTTTAAGTTTGTCCTCTACTTCGAATATTACTTTACCATTTTCATCCTGTAGCAATGCATTTTGTTTCTTATTGAAGATACCAGCCGCTTCTTTTACTTTTTTATACATGTTAAACGTGTCGTATCTTTTTACGAGTTCTTCAATGTCATGACACTGTTTGGCTAGATGTTGACTCTTTGCTTCTCGTATTTTCCGTCGAATTTCTTTTTGTATGCTATTGTAAAGTGTTTCGTTGGTTTTGCTAGTCGCCGTTGATCCATCAAATCCAGTATATCATCTGTCATCCAAGCCTGCTTTTTTGGCTTTGACCTGCCTTGTAAATTTCTCACACAGATTTCTTTTACTGTCGTTATGATTTTATTTAAGCCCTCATAGATGTTTTCACCAATATTTTCCCAAATTAAATTTTCGTTCAGTTTAGTTCAATTAACTTTCTCGTCTTGTAGTTGGGCTGTATCAATCTTTTTGCGAGACTTCTTTTTGATCACCTTTTTTAATTTTAATTGGGTTACAGCTACTATGGGATTGTGATCGGACCCAATGTCAGCACCTGGATAAGTTTTAACTGATTTGATGTAGTTTCTAAATCGATTTTTTATTAGAATGAAGTCGATTTGATTCCTAATAATTTTGTCCTCTGATTCTGCATTTGACTTCCAGGTGTAGAGTCTTCTCGGTGGTAGTTTAAAATGGGTATTCGATATAATGAAATCGTGTTCTTGACAGAACTGGACAAGTCGATCTCCACGTTCGTTTCTGTTTCCCAAGCTATATTCCCCCACAACGTTCAAACAGCGTCCTTTGCCGACTTTAGCGTTAAAATCTCCGAGGACTATGGTATTTTCTGCTGCTTTGACAAGATCTAGAGCATCAGTAAGATCTTTGTAGAATGCTTCTAATTTATCTTCATCACTAGATGATGTTGGGGCATAGACCTGAAATTACGTTGGTAATGAACGGCTTTGAACTAAATTCATTGCAAACAAAAAACATGAAGAGCGATGGCCGAAACTAGGCAGGAGAGGAGAAATAACTTTATAGTACGATTGCTCTTAGGTCTTAAACATACTAAAACCTCGTGAAGAAATCCTAGAAAGAAGAATACCTTATTTGAGATTATACACTTGGAATGTTAGAAGTCTATTTGCGGCTGGAAAACTTGACAATGTAATTCAAGAAATGAAAGGAATTAAAAAGAGATCTACGATCTACTGGGGATCAGTGAATTGAGATGGTCAGAGTCAGCAACATGTAAAAGGAACAGTAGTGTGCCTAATATATTATTTCCGTAGCAGCACAGAAGATGCTCATTACAAAAATGGTGTAGGTATATTAGTAACATTAGAACTAAGTAAATATGTGACCAACTTCGTACTAGTCTCGCATATAATATTATTACTCCAAATATATATTCAAATATTCAAAACCAATATTCTTCAAATATCTGGTCTGACTGCCGATGGGAAATATAACGATAAAGTCGAAAAGATCTATGATTATATCCTAGACATCTTACAGAAGCTTAATAAACATGAAATTTTACATATTATATGCGACTTTGATACAATAATTGAGGTAGGTCGACGAAGTTTAACTTTAGGTCCGTATGGTTTTTGGACAACCTAACGATCGAGGACAGAGATTGTATGAATTTTGTAAAGATAACGAAATAGTCATTGCAAAAATCTAATATAAACTTTTAAAGCGACGACTTTGTACTTAAAAAGCCCTATTTGATGATGGCAGCAATCCTGGATCTTCAAGAAACCAAACGGATTATATACTTGTAAGTGAACAATTCCCAAATTCCGTCAAAAAATCACTACATATTCAGGAGCAGATATAAACCAATTTCATTAATTTTGACGATATAATCATATAATATAATGTAAAATATTACATTAAAAAATAATTTAATAAAAGAATAGAAAACATCGGATAATAACCAGAAGATCTAGAGGAGCTATGGAATGAATTTAAAAACCAAGTTAACTAAATCTCCACAAGCAATGATTATAGAAGTAATTTAATCAAGGAAAATCAATAGATGACAGAAGATATTTTAAAATTAATGGAACAACGCCGACTTAGAGATAAAACTAGCCAAAGTAAAATGGACGAGAGAAAGGTGCGAGGAAATTGGGGATGTGATATCAAGGCACGACTTTTTTAATGTGCACAAAATGAGTAAAAGAAATAAGCAATATATTTGAAAAATAAATCCGTCCCGTACCAGTTGACAATAACAAAAAAAGTATTGTAAATGAGAACAAAATAAGAAGAGAATGGCAACCGTATATATGAAAGTTGTTTGAAGATGCCAGAAATAATATTACCGAATTCTACCAAAATTGTACTGACGCTGACGGTCCAAAAAATGTGAAAGCAAAGGTAGAACACGCTTTAAAAAATGATAATATTATCACGAAAGATTGTGATTCAGATGATATACTAACTGAGTTGCTGAAGCTAATAGATGAAGATCACATAAAAATACTGGTAAAACTTTTTAATGCAATATATAACACTGCACTCATTTCCGCAGACTGGCTCAAGTCATCTTTGTTACCATACCTGAAAAACACAATGTTAGAAAATTCTTTTAATATCGATTAAGTAGTCTACTAAGCCACACTCTTGAAATTTTCCTAAGAATACTCCATTGGACTCAAATGCGAAGAAGATCTCGAAGATAATCAGTATGGTTTCAGAAATGTTATGGGAACTATGGAGGCACTTTTTGCGCTAAATATCCTATTACAAAAATATCATGAATAAACAAAATATGTATTTGCAGACTTTGAGAACTTAGAAAAGGCAATTGATAAAGTACAGCATCTAAAATTAATATAGACGCTAAAAAATATAGAAATAAATGTCAAAGATATTCGTGTCATTAAAAATCTGTACTGGAATCAAACTGCTATCGTAAAAATTAAAGATAATTAAACTGACGAAATCTCCATTAAATGAAAAGTCAGACAATGTTGCATTTTATCACCAACACTCTTCAATGTATACTCGGATCAGCTATTTAAAAAGGCACTTGAAAGACAGCCATATGAAGTCAAAATCAACGAGGAACTATTTAATGTAATTAGAAGCTCTCCAAATTCTGTTTGATGGTATTCACGAAGTAGGAGAGAAAATGGGCATTAAAATAAACTAAAAAAAAACATATTTTTATGAGATAAATTAACAAACGATTTACGATAACGAAGAGAATCTTTCAAGCAAATAAAAAAGTCCTACAGTCCAAATTACTATGGTTAATGGTTAGGTCGAGGGTTAAATACATACAATACCCTTCCTGAATTAGACTTGCACACGCGTAGGAACATTTGAGCGTACAATTCATTGGGGTGAGGAGGATTGGTCCAGGTAGATCAAGGAGAAATATTCTAAGCTCCATTGCTCTCCAGACTCTCCTAAGCTCCCTGAAAGGCTATGAGAGGTCTATCTAATAATATACTATCGTAATAATGTCACGTGATTGTCGTGGGAAACAAGACTCCCACTTTACATTGTCTCCATGAGGACTCTGACGTGAAGTTCAGGAAAACGTGAGGCGCTTTTGTCCCTTGGTCCTCTTTTTTTTGTCGTCTTTATAAGTTTTGTGTACCTAGTATCCAGCTTCCATAAGCGTACCATAGCCTTCCGGCTGGGCCGACTCCAGACTCCGACAAATCACTTCTCTGACCAGGTTTTTCAAATTTTTTATTTTTTGGTTGGCATGTGCCATTTTTTATGTTGGACTTTTTTTTTATTATTTTTGATCGCCTATTTATCTCTTTTAAAGTATAATTTTGAGTGTTCGGTTTATTCAAATTTTTTTAATTATAGATTAATGTTTAATAAAGTTTTTCTTATTCAGAAGTTATTTTAAAAACATGATTCCTTGTTTTTCTTATTTATTGCATTTATTAGTTTCCTGTATAAATCTAACTCTCACTTTTAGACAAGTAATTTATTTTTCGGTGTGTCCTATTCATATAATAATTTCTGGTAACAGAGTGTAAATATAAAATTTCCCATTGTATGCTAAACTCAATGTTTATTATCAAAATTTATAACTTTTCCCTACCCTCTCGATTGTTCGTTCTCTCTTACTACCCGGTGTCATCATAAAACACCAGGAAATTTGCTTTAAATGGGTTAGAAAACATTGTAAGGAGGAGCAACCAAGCTGGAAGTCTGCCGTTCATGTGGCGCGGCTATATGTACGATGTGTGTGGCAAGAAATACTTTCTGACAGCTGAATGTCATACTAATTGCTCGGGCTCCCCTTTTCCTTTATGAATTATGGCAAAAGTGAGAAAAATAGTTCGGCTGGAACAAGAAACTTTTTTGTTTTTGTTGGCTCGTTATTTTTTGTCGTCTTTATTGATGATGACAGAGTTCGGTGATTTACATGGACCGGTATAAGAGGTCTAATAATGATGGCTTTAGGCGCAGGAAATTGGATGATTCGTTAAAATAAATGATGTTTTAAAATTACGGGGTCAAAGAACTTTTTATGAGGAAATTAATAAATAATTAAAATAAGATCAGTGAAAATCCCACAAATCCTACCTAATAAATATCTTAAGGTTAAGTCCAATGGAATAAATACTTTTTGTAGCTACTAAAAAACACAAGAAACAAAAAGAAAAGAGAAAAAGAAAATGTGGATAATAACTATCACCTTGGTCTAGTTAATTTTATTTTATTTTATATTTTATTTTATTTTTTATTGATAGATGTTTATTTACTTTTATAATAGAACGTTTTACGTTTATAATAGAAAGCTCTGCCGAAGCTACCTTACCTGTTTGGTAAAGTTTGTAATGAATATGGGAGGTATAAACATATCTAAAATATTAAAAAAATGTACCTATGTACATTTGAATATCAATGACGGCTGGGACATGAAATTTGATCACTCGCCGATAATTTTAACTATGAGTGATACAGTGTTAAAAAAAGAGTTCAATCCAATATTGACTAATAAAAAAACTGACTGGGAGAGCTTCAAAATAAACCTTGAACACAAAATTAATCTTGCTGTGCCATAAAGAAACACGAGGCAACTTGATGACGAATTAGAAGTTTTTATAAAAAATATCGCAACAGGCAGCTTTAGAAAATACTTCTACAATAACTTCTAGAACAAAAGGGAACAACTATCCAAAAGAAATCCGAGAACTCATAGTAGAAAATAGGAAGTTAAGAAAAAAATGGCATCAATACAGAGCTCTACGAGACAAAACTAGTCTAAATAATGCTACACAAAACCTAAAAAGAGAGATATAGAATATAAAAAATTCAAAAATTATATAATTTTTTTTTAAGTAATTTAACAGCTGATCAGAACACAGATAATTCTTTATGGAAGGCAACAAAAAGAATGAAGAGACCAATTATTCATTCTCCTCCTATCAAGTTGGAAAACGGCAAATGGGCTAGAAGTAACATACAGAAAGCAGAACGATTTGCAGATCATTTAGAAAGCACCTTCAAACCCAACGACAATGATGGTGAAGAACTGAGATGGGAAGAACCATTCCAAACTGAAGAAAGAATAACGTTGACATCACTTACAGAAGTATTAACAGAGATAAAACAGAATGTAAATTCTAAGAAATTCTCATAACAGGAAAATTATTAAAAAATCTACCAAGAAAAGCCATAGTTAAGCTGACACACCTAATAAATGCTGCTTTTAGATTGAGATATGTTCCCAGAGTCTGGAAAGTAGCCAAAGTAATTATGATCGCCAAACCAGGTAAATTACCTAATGAAGTGACATCCTATTGACCAATATCACTTCTTCCGGTGATGTCAAAACTATTTGAAAAACTTTTATTGAAAAGATTAAAACCAATAATAGAAAGACAATATCTTATACGAAATCATCAATTTGGTTTTAGAAATCAACATTCCACTATAGATCAAGTTCACAGAATAACGAATATAATAGAAAAAAACATTAGAAAAAAATAAAGTCTGCTCTACAATCTTCTTGGATGTAGCACAGGCGTTTGATAAAGTGTGGCATGACGGTTTAAACTATAAACTAAGAACGTTTATGCCTGAACAGTATTCAGAAATCTTGAAATCACATTGCGAATAGATATTTGAGAGTAAAACAAGAAGTGTGCACCGACTTAAGAGAGATCAAAGCTGGAGTGCCACAAGGGGGTGTCTTAGGTCCGGTCCTGTACCTATTGTATACTTGTGACATTCCAGAGCTAGAACAATATATTATTGCCACCTTCGCGGATGATACAGCCATATTAGCGATAGGAGACACTAGTGAAGAAGCGACTGATAAGTTGCAACTATCAATAAATAGAATATATAACTGGACCAGAAAATGGCGAATAAAATTAAATGAGACTAAATCTGCACACATTAACTTTACAAATAAAAAAGTAGAAAATTTCCCAGTTAGAATAAATGATGCCCGATTTCCTTATGTAACATCAGCAAAATATTTGGGCATCACCCTAGACGCGAAGCTGCGCTGGAAAGTCCATGTCAAAAAAAGAAGAGGGGAGCTTGATATTAGATATAAGAAATTGTATTGGCTGATTTGAAAAAATTCATCATTATTTATTCATATTAAATTATCCATCTACAACAAGTACTGAGGCCAGTATGGGTATATGGGTGCCAACTCTAGGGCTGTACCAAAGCTAGTAATCTACATATTATCCAGAGATTTCAAAACAAAGTACTGAGAAACCTTGTTAATGCTCCTTGGTATATCCGTAACAGCAACCTCCACCAGGACCTGGGTATGGAAACTGTGATCGAAATAATTATTAGAACAGCAGCAAGTCACGAGCAGAGGCTGTGTAGTCATGTGAATGTCGAGGCAATCCAGCTTCTTGACAACACTGAACTAAAGAGAAGACTCATAAGGGCTAAGCCATTTGAGTTAGTGTAAATGTTTAACAGTTTAGTGTAAAAAAGCAGAGTATAGTGCTGTAAAGTTATTGCATGCTAGTTGTAGTGCATTATTTAATAGATAAAATAAGAGTTAGCCATAGGGTAAGCCCTTAGATTTAAGTATTTGCTGTTATTAGGTTAGGTCAGAAAATAACTGATAATTGGTCATTTGTGACCAGATAGCAATATACAAACACCGCACAGGTCTTAATAAAAAAAATGTACAATTAAACAAACATTCGGCATGCTATAATAATACTGTAAGTAAATTTGCATATATAACATTTTGAAATATTTATAAACAATAGGAAAATACCAATCTTATATCCAAAAATCAAGCGATATAGGAGTAGAAATCGAAAACTGTAAGTTGGTTCAAGTTTACTCCACTTAGCCTCTTTCTTTTAAATATGACTTTTACTTTCACGCTGGTTTATCCAGATAAACTGAATAACTTATTTAAAGATTTGGTAACCAACCCGGGTGACAAGTTGGGTCGAAACTGACAAAATTAGGAAAAATGGTATTCCGAAAAGGAGGTTTGACATTGGACTAAATATTTTATTTATGTAAATAAGGCTTTAAGTTTATGTAAATAGTGTTTTCTTTTCTTTAAATGTTAATAAAAACTTGTTTCATTTAATGTTCTGTATAATCTGTTATAATAGATACATCGAGATTTTTTTTACCAAAATCTGGAGAAAGGATGAGACTATCTTGAAATATCACTATGTAGTGTTTCTCTAGAAGATTCCGCAGGGTATTGCAAAATTAGATAAAAAAAAACAACACTTTATTTTTACACCCCGTATACGAGTAAAACGTTAATATTTTTTAGAAAACATTAGTACAGTGGTTAATTAGAAATAAACCCATAATGTGAGCAATCAAAGTCATCAAAATCCAATCATTCGTTCAAGAGAAAAATAGCTTCAAACTCATGGTACATTTAAGCTGGTGCGTTAATTTTGTGCAGTAGTGTATTTCGTTTATTTTCTTCTAAAGGAAATTGAACTTACCTTACCTTAGTAAAAATAATATCTCTGACTCATATTTTCTTTTAACCTTTTACCAGAGATTATAAATTAACTTTGAAAACCGGGTCTTATGCCCTTAATGTTGTCTTTAATTAGAACATTATCTTATCATTAATATATAGACTCATGTCAGTATCACATTAATGATCTATATAACAAGTATACTGACTTTTTCAAAAATACCCCATTTAAAAAAATAAAACCGACAAGCAACATTGGCATAGTTTTTAAATGGCACTTGGCATATGCATTAAGAAATTATAAAACTTATTAGACTTTCCTTTTCTTCTTTAAACTACAAAATATTGTTCTAAAAATATTATTCTTAATTTTCTTGGGAAAATTATTTTAGACTTAAATATATTAAGAATGCCTAAGATATCGTAAATAAAAACTAAATTAAATAAGTGACTAATCTAAAATGATTGCAACCAATTAATATGTAATGAAGAGAATGACTGAAAAAGGGGTTCAGGAAGATCAAAATGCTTGTGGCTGATAATTTTAGCATATTGTACACCAATTGATGAACACCAATTGGCTCACAAAATAAAGATAAATTTGTCGTAAAGGTGATCTACCTTCAAGAATTGAAAGAGCACTTGGAGAAGAACACCGTCAGTATTTATGATGTGATGGCTATAAAAATAATAGGCGTATTTGTATCACACAGTAACAAAATTAGAAACCAGCTCTAATCACCCTTCTTGGTTTATATTTTTTAGTGCTTTATGAGATATTAAGGCCGACATTAATAACCGCTGACTTTATTACCTATAACAACATTTACGCTCTCAGAGACTTTTTATTAATAGCGTCTCTAGAGCCTGTTGCAAAATAGGCGTACCCTTATTTATGGCTTTTTTCATGTAAGAGCTTCAAAGACAAATGTGATGTATTAGTTGTGCCCGCCCGCTTACAGCTTTGAAATTCCTGGAATATCTAATCAGGAGAGTTCGGATTTAGCACGCATCCGCTTAATTGCATTCTTTTTATGAAACAAACGGGAACGTATTCAGAGGTGGCAACCTACTAAATCTTTCGGTTTACGGGTTTCGCTCGAGAAGTTCTACCTAGACTTTAATTAAAAGTACCAAGCTCCATAAAACACTCAGCAATTCTTAGAGAATCTAAAAACGCTATTCTTGTTTACACTTTTCTAAGAAAAATTAAATCAATAGCTAAAAAATTGTAAAATGTATGCCAATCTTTTTTCTAAATTCTAAAAGTTTCTAACTTCTTTAATTTTTTTTGTATTAAAAATGTGATGAACTAGAATTCACTTCGAATTTCAGGTTCTTAATTTCTCAAGTTTTGTTTTTTGAGATTTTTTTAAATTACATGATATATATGATATGGTTACATTATCAACTCTATTCTAACCTAAGTTTATTAAAAGTTAAACATGTATGGATCATCTTAACTTGTGCCGTCTTATTTTGTTATCAATTGGTGACACTTCTAGACTTTTTCCACTCTACTCACTCATATAAGCACTATAATTTCCGCCACATATATTCGTTGTTTTTTTTTCTTTTTAAATTTCTAAAGTTTAGTTTGGTGCATCGTAGCTGTTCTTATGGCAGTTTTATACAATTTTTATTTTAGTTGCATTGGCATCTTTCTGTGACATAACATACTACTCGCTTTCTTCCACTACATTCATTCCACCTCTTTGTAATACTAATCCTAGGTACTTAAAACTACTACTTTTCACTATCATCTCACTATCCAAAATTATTATTTTATGTCTAATACCTCAATTTTTAAATGAACATTCCAAATACTCTGTTTTTGTCCTAGTAACTTTTAAAGCTTTCTCATTGCGAGCTTGCCTCCACTGGTTCAGTTTTTATTCAAAACTCTTTCAGTATTTCTTACTAACATTACCTTCACTAAAAATACTGTCTTGGAGGCAGCAGACCAAAGTATACAGAAACAAAAGCGTAAACATAGAGAACCATGAATGACAAACGAAATATTACAAATTATGGAGAGTAGACGGATGGTAAAAAACGAAAACCTAACAAGATACAAAGAACTCAAGAGAGAAAAAAATAAGTGTAGCTAAGGAAGAGTGGATGAAAGAAAAATATCAATAGGTAGAAGATTTGGAAATGAAGCATACAGATAGATAACTACACAGAAAGGTTAAAGACGTTGCTGGAATATGAAAATCCAAATAAATCGATTGTAACAAACAAGAAAAGCCAAATAGAATTAGACCCTAAAAAACAGAAAGAAATATGGAAGTAATATCTTAAAGATTTGTTTGGCGATCAGATAACAGAGGAGCACCCACAAATAGATACAGATGGAAAATTAAACATTCACACCGAAGAAGTTTTTAAAGGCAATAAAAGACACAAAGAACAACAAGGCATCCGACGAAGACCTAATAACAGCCGAACATTTTAAATAAGTGATAATGCTATCATTATCTGGAACAAAACTGGATCCAGCAGAAACTGCTCTTGGAAATTTTGGAAGTCAGGGACGGAACGACCGTGGCGACACTCTTGTAAACTTCCTACTAGAGAAAAACCGATTCCTAATGAACAGTTACTACTACAAGAAACCTCACCGTAGATGGACGTGGAAAAGCCCAGATGGGAACACAACAAACGAGATCGATTACTTTATCACTGATAAAAGATACATATTTACAGATGTGGCAGTGCTAAATAAATTTGCGATATCAAGCGACCATCGTATGGTGAGAGCCACCATTGTGTTAAATACCAACTATGAACGACACAATATGATAAAAAAAAAGCAAATAAACAGATGGACACATCCAAACAACGAACAAAATTTTGAAGATCATATCGGTAAATTCCTTCAAGAAAAATCATCAACAAATGATATTAACATTCTAAATGACATAATAGTAGAAGCAATAACAGAAGCTCAAAAGAAATGCTGCCCACAAAGCGTGAAAGAAGAAAAAATTAGTCTGGAAACACAGAAAAAAATGGAACAAAGAAGAATACTGAGAAGCGACGAAAACTCTAGTAACGACGATATAAATAGAATGAACAAGGAAGTATCAAGAGAAATCAGAAAAGACTTAAGGAAATACAAAGATGAGAAAATCATCAAAACCATTAAGAAAAATAAGAGTATGAAAATAATGAGACGCAAACTCACAAATGGAAATAAACAAATAGTCAAACTCAAGGATAGAAATGACAACATCACATCAAACAGAGAACATTTGTTACAAATTGTGGAATTATCCTATGAGACATTATAATAGCAACCAATCGACTCTAGATATAGTCGAATATCAACAGGGGAAGGCTCAAAATCAGGTTTCCGAAGATATTCCAGAAATCTTCTTGAACGAAATTTACAAGGTCCTAAAAAAGATGAAAAATAACAAAGCTCCGGGGGAGGACGGTGTTGTCACGGAAGCGATAAAGATAGGAGGCTTAGTACTGATAGCCAAAATTCAAAAGCTCTTTAATCTATGCCTATGGAATCAAACTATCCCAACAAAGTGGAATAATTCAATAACTTTACTCTTACACAAGAAGGGAGATATAGCAGACCTGGAAAGATACAGACCAATCAGTCTCCTTAACCATCTTTATAAATTATACACCCGAATAATAACAAATAAATTAGAGACAAAGGTGGATTTTTACCAACCTCGGGAACAAGCTGGTTTCCGCCCTATTTACGGCACAAACGATCACCTGCAGTGCCTAAAAACCCTAATAGAAAAAACTAACGAATATAGCCGTCCCTTGGCATTGATATTTGTAGACTTTAAAAGGCGCTTGATACAGTGGAACTACCGTCCATCTTAAGAGCACTACAAGATTGCAGGATCGACCACAGATATTGTAATTTAATTAAAAATATATATGAAAATGCCACAACAACCATAAGTCTATATTCTGCAACTAATAAAATAAAAAAAAAAAGGGAAGTCAGGCAAGGTGATACCATGTCACCAAAGCTGTTTATTACCGTTCTTGAGTATGCATTTAAAAAACTAACATGGCAACAGAAAGAAATATCCATCGATGGAGAAAGATTAAACCATCTACGTTTTGCGGACGATATCGTGCTTCTGTCAGATAATCTGGGAGAGATCAAAGACATGCTCCAAGAACTGAATGACATACTACAAGAAACTGGGCTGGAGATAAATTTCAAGAAAACCAAAATGATGACCAATATGGTTCCCAGCGAAGAGATACAGATCAATAACAACAAAGTAGAATTAATCGATAAATACACATACTTGGGTCATGAAATTAGAATAACCAGAGACAACCAGAATCATGTTGGGATGGGCGGCATATGGACGGATAAGAGACATTTTTAAAACAAATATCCCAATTCACCTGAAAAGGAAGGCATTTAACCAATGCATCTTACCAGTCTTGACCTACGGAGCAGAGACCTTAACTTTAACGAAAGCTACTACCGAAAAACTGAGGGTAACACAAAGGTGAATGGAGAGATCAATGCTGGGCCTGACCTTGAAAGATCGCGTAAGAATTGAGGAGATACGCCGACGAACTGGCGTAGACGATATTATACTGCGAATCAATAAACAAAAGTGGAGGTGGGCTGGACATGTTGCTAGAATGGAAGACGGAAGATGAACGAAGAGATTATTGGAGTGGAGACCAAGAGCCGACAAGCAAAGTCGAGGCAGACCACCCACCCGATGGACCGACGACCTAAGGAGGATAGAAACAAACTGGATTGCAGCAGTTAGAGATAGAGAGAACTGGAGACGTTTGGAGGAGGCCTATATCTAACAATGGATGTGAAAATTCGGCTGGATGATGATGATAATGCTATCAGAAAATTAACATACCTGTGCAACATTATTTATGAACCCAAACAACTGTATCCCAAATGAGTCCTGCCGCTAAGATTTTCATGCGAATAATTTATAACCGAATTTATAATAAGTGTGAAGAATACCTGAGTCGTTCTCAATATGGTTTTAGAAAGGGTACAGGCACTGGAGAAGTAATTATAATTATTAATAATTAACTACACAGGATGCGTTCGAACAGAGAACGGAAACACCAAGTACATTAACATAGGACGAGGAGTGCGTCAAGGGTGCATTTTGTAACCCCTATTATTTAATGTATATGCCGAACATATAATTAGAGCTTCTCTTGAAGATCGCCCTAAGGGTGCTAGAGTTAATGGAATCATCATTAACAATATAAGATATGCTGATGACACCGTAGTATTAGCAGAAACAGAAGAGCAACTAAAAATATTGATGAACATATTATCAGAAAAAAGTCACAGGCTGGGCTTGGACATTACCATTCCCAAAACGAAAATTCTGGTATTCCACAAAAGCCCCCATGAACAAGTTACACCTAACATAAAAATAAATAGTATCACCCTTCAGAATTCCCAAAGATTCATATACCCGGGTAGAAAGCTAAATAGTTAACTAGACCACTTAAAATAAATTAGAAGCCGCATTGAAATAGCAAGATCTGGTTTCATGAATATGCGTAAAATGCTCTGTAATCCCAAGCTATCAGTCTCAATAAGATTGAGAATACTAAAGTGTTATGTGTGGTCTCTACTACTATATGGCTGTGAGACCTGGACATTGAAGAAGTATAACGTCAACAAATTCAATTCATTGTGGATATACCGCCGAATGTTAAGAATAAGCTGGACCAGCAGAAGTACGAATGAAGAAGTACTGAGTGTAATGAACACATGCCCTCCTCTCGTCAATACAGCTCCACACAGGAGGAAATTAATTAATTCATCAAGCCCAGACCAGAGAGAAATGTGCCGTATTAATCACCAACCTCCACAGAGAAGGCACTTATGAGGAGAAGAAAGCATCAGAGAATTTTACCGTGTAGTTTTTTAATAACATAAAAAAGGAATAAGGACTAAGCACCAAGCCACGGTGCAATTCTGCTTTCACATGAAATTAATCAGTCTCTCCCAGACCTGTCCTATAAGTAGTTTTTACTCTTGTAATCTTCACACGTAATTTATTCTAGAAAACAATCCACCGACATTAAGAATAAAATAGAATAAGCTAGAGTAGCCTTTAGTAATATAAAAAAGCTCCTCATAAATAAGAATTTGCCTCTTTCTCTAATCTTCGGTTCAGAATCAACCACAGTACATTGTCTTAGTGTTAGCCTTCAACAAGTCCTTTATCGTGTATGAAAACAAGCATTGGTTGCAATGAACCAGGTGATTATTATTCTGTCGTTGTCCGCACGTATATAAGGTGTCATTTTTATCCAGCTGCGCTGTTGATATTCACATATACACATACACATGGCCTTTAGTCGCAGTTAAATGACTAGTTAAATAGCTATATTTGTCCTCTTAAACTAAGACTAGTTAAATAGCTACATTTTCCCGATCGTACTTCACCAGACTTCCTAGAAAAACAGTTTTGTTTTCTCCAGTCAGGCTTCTACAGTGGGCTGGCAACGAACTTTTTTAAAAGTAGAAGTAACTTCCCTTAGATATCGCAGATAATAATAAGCTGCAATCCTGAAAAGCTGATGCAAGAGCCGTTCCTAATGTACAGCTAGTAGCACCTTAGGTACCTCTTTACCCGTAGCTTATGTTGGCTTCTCCACCTCAAATAAATAAAATCTTCCTGTCCGTCTTTAATTTCCCTGCTTCATTAACAGTTTGCTTCTTTCCCCACTTTGCTACTGATATTTCTCGTCCTCTCCAAGCTCCCGCAACAAAAAAGGGAGCCATCCCTCCTGAAAGAGGTGTAAGGCTAAGCAAGTTTTCATAGCATTCAGATTTTATTTATCTTACTATATGGTGTGGAGGCCTGGATGCTGACAGAGGCGCTTATGAAAAAACTGGAAGCATTTGAAATGTGGGAATATCAATGCATTCTTTGACTATGTCATCAATATAGAGGTAATCCAAAAAATTGGAAAAGAAAAAGTAATCGTGAACACAATTAAACAAAGCAAATTTAAATATCTAGGTCACATATTATGACACGGTAAAGACGCTCGTGGCTCCAACATTTGCGAAGATAGTTCGATCTCACATCGGTCGAACTATTCAGAAGTGCCGCAAGCTCAAGTAAGATCAGATTTGTCGTGTTAATAGCCAACGTTGATAGCGAACATGGCACATGAAGAAAAAGTACGTGTTTCTATTATTGTGTATATTCCCTGACTATCTTCATTTGACACGTTTTCATTAATATTATCTTTTAATAATATATGGTATTGTCTCCTTCATATTCTTATTACATACATTATCATCATCAATCAGCCAATCTTGTCCAGTGCTGGACATAGGCCTCCCGTAGTTCTTTCCAGTCTTCTCTACACTGGGCCGCTTGTAGCCAGTTTCCTGCTACACGTTTTATATTATCGGTCCATCTAGTCGGTGGTCGTCCTCGGCTTCTTTTATAGTTTCTGGGCCTCAATTCCATAATACGTCTTGTCCACCGTCCATCTTGTGTTCTGGCTAAGTGCCCTGCCCAGTTCCACTTAAGCGTCGTGGTTCTTTCGATGACGTCTTGAACTCCTGATCTTTGCCTGATTTGTTGGTTTGTTATGTGGTTTCGAAGGCTCACGTTCAGCATTTTTAAACATTTCCATGGCTTGTTGTGTGATTTAATCTTTGTCCATCTATATTGATGCCCATGTCTTGCCGTTAAGTGCTATTAAATATTTACTTTAGATCTGCCGTGAACAATTTTGGTGAAATATTGTCTCCTTGTCTAACTCCTCGACCTACATACATTATACATTAATAAAAAATAATATTATTCGTTATTAATATTTTTAATAATTTATTATTATTATTCTTAATATATTGTTATTCACAGCAAAGTAAATTACATTGTAAAATATAAAACGTTAAAATGGTAATGTCAGTATTTTTAATAACGTCTTCCTGAACAGACGGTATTTGAGAAAAATTAAATTTTCGAACAGTTCTTCTTAACACTTTTAGGATTGACCTCGTATTTTTCTCTATCAAATTAGATAAAAGGAAAAGAGTTGAAAGGCGTGTCAAGATAGTAAATATTCCAGTGGATTAAAAGAAGAGCTCTTGTCTGCTGAAAAATGATTAGATGTAATTAAATTTACTGCTGTAATTTTTCATATCGTTTGAACTTTTTTGTGGGCAAAGAACCTCCCACATTTTATGTCATTTATAAATTAATGTTATTATTTATATTGTTTGGAATATAACGGATTATTTTCTGGGCAATATAAAAGTAGAACGTTCAAACGATTTGCAAAAAAGTCGTTTACAATGCAAACGCAATCCAACCGAGTAAATAATAATCTTCTTTTGCTAAAATTAAATTTCGCGATCTAAATATTAAGAATGTATTAAGATGTTAAATTGGAATAGTAACGTATACCAAAGGACATTTATATTATTATGAACCTATTTTCTTGTGACATTTGAATGAAATTTACTACACTTGCGAACAAAAACATCGACTCGCTCGATGAATTGTAAAACAACTAATGCAAAAAAATATTGTCTATTATAGAGCTTTTAAAAACTGTTGTCAAATGTTGATGTGTGGTGTTTTTTGTTCTTAGATGGCGTAGTTACGTCCGTAAATAGTTATTTTTAATAACTATAATCTACGACGGGAAAATATTTTGGTTTGATATGGAGTAGTGGCTATACCGTACTGAGGAGATCTAAAGAGATCGAAATACGTATATGCGGTTTGTTGCTGCTCTGTATCAAATCAAAATTTAATACCGTCATTTTGTTTTAAAATTTATTGTTTTTTAGACATGTTATAAATGCATTATATTTGTTGCCAAACACAAAATTAAAATTTTGTGCTATAGGTTTTGAAAATTCATCTCTAGAAATGGATATTCTGTATTGACCTCAATGTCAAAATCCTGCAACGTTAATTTATTTAAAAGCTTCATCCAAACTGACTTTATTTGCAACAAAATGCAAAAATTGAGTACGAAACTCTTCATCTTTAAAACCTATTTTGATTTTTGTCGATAATATACTCCGATACGATTTAAAAGTTAAACGAGGAGTCCGACAAGGCGATATAATTTCACCTAAACTGTTTACCTTGACCCTCGAAGACATAATAAAATCAACAGATTGGGAAAACAGAGGAATATGTATTAACGGAAAATACCTAAATCACCTTAGATATGCGGATGATATACTCCTGATCTCCTCGGAACGACAAGAACTGGAATTAATGCTGAATGAACTTCATGAAAAATCACTGCAAAAAGGCCTAAAAATTAACTTCAAGAAAACAAAAGTAATGACAAACACGGAAGACCAAGAGGCAATAAAAATAAAAACAGAAAAAATAGAACAGGTAAATGAGTATATCTATCTAGGACAAGCAATCAGAGCTAATAGAGAAAATCAAACAGCCGAAATATCGAGACGAGTAAGAATGGGATGGGCAGCGTTCGGCAAACTTTCTTACGTTCTAAAAAATCAAACAATCCCTCTATACTTACGAAGCAAGGTATATAACTCCTGTATCATACCGGTGCTCACCTACGGATCACAGACATGGACATTTACACAGGCCAATTTGGATAGGATAAGGAAGGCAGAAAGAGCGATGGAGAGACAAATGTTGGGTGTATCACTTAGAGATAGAAAACGTAACCAGTGGATTAGAACCAGAACAAAGACAGTAGACGCGATAGAACAAGCAGCAAAACTGAAATGGAAATGGGCTGGACACAATGAACGTCTCCAAGACGGACGATGGAAAAATGCCATCGGAAAGTGGCGTCCATACAATGCAAAGAGATCAAGAGGCAGACCACAGATGAGGTGGAAAGATGACATCAGGAAACAAGGAGGTCCCACATGGCAGAGAACAGCTCAAGATAGGGAAAGATGGAGAGAACTGGGGTAGAACCTATATCCAACAATGGAAGGATAGAGAATAGGTTTATAAAAAAAAAAAAAAAAAATACTCCGATACATAGAAAATCGTCTGTCGCTTCAAGCGTTATTTCCAAGAGAACGGTTTATTCTACAGAAAAAGTAGTAATAAACAAAATTATCTCAACTACATTTTTTGTTTTAAAATCGTAGTTTGATTTAAAATCAAAATTAAATTATGCCCACTGTACCCCGTAGGGGTGCACTGGTTTCAGCACCGGGGTACAGTAAGCACATTAGTTTAAACTAGAGTTTATTTAGTTAATTATTATTAAAGAACAATACAGCAAATGGACTTAGTCGACACATTAAACTTGACATTAAAATGTAATAATCCTTGTGCTCTCAACGTACAACATTTTTTTTCTACGGCGTGGCGCAAAGATTCTTTGTGAAGTGTTGTTATTCGTCCCATCCTTTATGAGATAGGTTTTTGGGGGAAGTCCGGGATAGGAGTGACAAACGTTTTTGTATCTTTTTTGGTGTGCGAAAATTGACATTCTCAGCTAAATTCATCTTGTTCAGCTTGTTAGTATGATTTTAAGAGGTTCAGTGGAATTTTCGTCCCTGACGACAAAGGAATAGTGAATTCATGAGTTATTAAGCTCTTATCAAAACGAATTATAGCAATTTGTTTCAGAAGATTGGAGCTATGTAAATATGGATAAATATTCTTTAATTAACATAAAATGCAAGAAAGCAATTTAAAAACAAAGAACATGTGGCATAGGAAAAAGTACGAAATAAAATAATTACGACCATTTAACCTACCATAAACGAATAGCTGCGAGCATTTTATTAAAAAAATTACCATATTCAATTCGAAAGACATTCTACACAGGTGCTTAAAATAAAAATTCTACGACTTTCAAACTAAAAACTACAATACCTCGCTTCATAAACTTAATACCTAAACATTAAGTGTCACATATATTCATCTCAGTTAATAACGCTTTTGGAATATTTAACGGTACCACAATAATTTTTTAAATGCCTCCGGCCCGTGTTGACTAGGAAATTTAATTATCGATTACTAAAAAGTTAAACTTTAAAATACTTCCCATAAAATTAAATCGTTGCATCATCGGCCAACAACACGAAGAATTTTTAGTGATTTATTGGGAAGATTCTCACGCCTGTTTGACAAATCTCGTCGTGTTCCTATGAATAATGTGATGGGTTTTATTGGTCAATTCTACCTTTAAGACTTCGTTTTTTTGGTAATTTAAAAATTTGAAAGTTCATTTAAATAATTTAATTAACACTACATTGATTTGATAAAGCAACTAACTATTTGGTGGCTTTGCTTTATAATAAAAGGTGTAAATCCATGGTTTATATGGTTCTAAAACACAAAGTTCTAACGCTTTCTTTACTGGGTACATTGTAGCGAAATAAATTTGTTTAAAATCGACTCTCCCAGCGAAATCTGTCGTAACTCAAAATCGCTCATTCTGAGATAATTGCGTTTAAAAATAATTGTGAAAAGTAAAGTTCTGCAATCTTTTAATTATCACTACTACGTTTCATTAATTCACTTAGTAATTATTTGTGCAATCAGAATTATTGCAAACAAATATAAATTTCGTGAAGATATTTGATTTTGGATTTGGAATGAGTTACTACAGTCTTCGTCGACAAAAATTTTATTTATAAGAACATACTACTTACAATATTAAAACAAATAAAATTAACAAATATTTTTTTTAGCAATTTGTTTATATTGACATTATGACACAATTTACTATTATGACATTAATTATAATAATAATTAACGATAATTGCTCAGTACAATACACCGCTATTGTTCAGATTCGGAACCAGTTTCTTGATAATATATGTAGAGCACTCTGGTAGAATGTCTTCACAAGCAGGCCACAGGGAGTTAAAATCCATGGTATATTGCTGGTATCAAATTGACTATATATAAATTTAATAGATTATTTAATTTTTTACTGCCAATAAATGGTAAAATATCTTGGTATAAACGTGATAGTTTATATTCTTGGGGTTTACCAAATTTTGATGTTGCAATGTCAAGTTCTTTGTTAATTTCTGCAAAACTATAAGTAAAATAACTTTTAAAAGGATTCTTCGGTTCGAAGTGAATTTTCCAAATTTTGCTTATTTGTACCACCTCCACAGTGTTAGTTCTCTTCCAGTTTTGTTTCTGAACCATTTGTTTAAAACTAAAAAAATCTTCTTGAGACATTTCTTTTATTGTATACGGTGGGGAAATATTTTTTGCCATCTTTACGAGGCTAATCCACTGGTCAGGAGTATAAATATTCGAATGATTTCTTTGCAACTTCTACCACAGCGTACATGCTGTCATTTTCATTCTGAGTATAACCCATCTTAAGAAATTGGTGTGTTGTTTCCAGATCCAAATTCACCGATGCAAGAGAAAACATTGAAAAAATAAAACGATTGCGGTTTTGCCCTTCGTAATTGTCAGAGTATAACACGACTTTTCGAATGCCATCTTATTTTGCACTTTTTAAAAAATGCGATAAACAGCTTGCAATTTTATTCGGCCTCCTTTTTGATATTTGTTCATGCGATACATAGCAATATCCGTGATTATTGCCCAAGTCGAAAATAGTAAAATTATAAGTTGCAAGTTTACTTTAATAATAAAAGTTACTTACTTCTGACTTGAGCGTTACTAATACTTTCAAATCAAAGCATATTGTTAAAAACGATTTATCAGTTTTTGACAATTTCTTTTTAGCATCTTTCAGATTTCTAACAGATTCATTGTTTAAAACATGGCTGGTGTAACTTTGTTCCTTAATTGAGTTGTTTTCCCCGGATCTGTATTGTTATAAGCACTGCATACTGAACACTGATCTTTCTTAAGCTTGAAACATGCAATGTTGAATTGTGAGTTTAGAGTATCCCTGTATTGTCTAACTGTAGCGACGGCATCCCATTTTTTGAGTTTGGTATATTCCACGTAGATTCGGCGCATTACAGATATGTTTAACCTCTTTTCTAAATACATGTGCTTTGAGTTCTTCCTTGTGTGGAAATAATTTTATGTGTTCTACAACGTTATCTTTTACACTATCCGGGATCTTGTGCGGTCTAGTAATATGGTTTTCTCTCTTATCTGCTTTTATGGTACCAACTCCACTAATTTTTTTCAATGCAGTGCTAACAAGAGTTTTAGAAATCGCAAGCGTATTCAAGAACATTGTCTTGCAAATTAGTTTCTCGACATTACCAATATTAAATTTATATTTGCGCGAAAAGTTTCTCCTAGAATTGTTTACAGTGATTTGCGTTTTACCTTGTTGTGTCACGCACCTTGCAAGAAAATCCCACTGCCTGATACGATCTCTAAGTTTACAAAATTCGTCTAAAATTACTTGTCTTGTTTCAAAATTGAATATTCTATTACAATTATATCTGCAACTATCCTTACAAAGAACCTTCATCTTCTTTGCAGGTATAAACCTATCTTTGCGGTTCTTATGTTTCAGACAGCTATTAAGTTCTCTTTTGACTTTTTTGTCAAACCAGTCGTTCTCATTTATAACTCATTTTTACTTCCTAGCTTAACCTTTTCTATCACTTTTTGTTTTCTTTTTGATGATAATCTGTTCAATGACACATTACTTCTCTTGTTATCAGATAGATTTAAATTTTTGTTTTCGGCTTTGTTCGCACTTACTCGTACTCTTATAAACTTTTTTTTGTCATTTTTTCTTCAGTTTTTAGCTTTTTGTTAATAAATCTAACAGTGGTATTATGACAATTGGACATGTCTTTGTTTATAACTATAGAAATTTGATTAATATTTTTCGAATGAAACTAAAAAATCCATGTGATTTCTATTTATTTTTTTATTATCAAATGACATAGGTTCCTAAACATGAAAAAACTAGTGTGTTTAGCAGGTTGAACGAGGTTATTGGAAAAAATCCATGTGATTTCTAATTATTTTTTTATTATCAAATCACATAGGTTCCTAAACATAAAACAATTAGTGTGTTTAGCAGGTTGAACGAGGTTATTGCTTGTGTGATATTGGCTAGAGGTAACATTGAACTTTGCCATATTTTTTATCTCTCTTTACTGGCTTCATATTTTTCAGTTTTTTTGTAAAATCGTAGTCCTAATTGTTCTTCATCTTGGGATTCTAATGATGAAGTCCTCTATTAGACAAGTCTGTAAAAAGTTTGGAGGATTATAGTTTTTGGGAACAAACGTTATGTGGTGTTGTCAAAGCCAGTTTTGGGTTTCTTGAGCAATGATATGATGCTAGGTCCAGCCAAAACACGATATCGTCATTGGCATGATGTTCGTGAACAAACTGAAACAATTCGGAAAGCCATTTATCAATACATACGCAATACGAATTGCGCACCAGCCGAGGATTTTATCTGCAAATTTCGATTTCGCTTTATTTTTATATCTAATATTATCAGGGTATTCTTTTACATTGTCCGTATAAAATTTACTGTTTTTCTTCATTTTCGAATTACTTAATAACTGAAATACTTTTTGTCATCTAAAATAATAATTTTTTATTGGCAAAGTGTACCCGCCTTAGTTGGCAACAGCATCTTGGTGTAAGGAGAAGTTACGCTCAAGAGAATTTGGGCTACTTACATCGCTTTCGATATTTAAGATCATTTCTCCTCAATTCCAATGATATCGTACCCTTAGCAAACCTGTTTTGACGAGTCAGTCTCCTCGTTGACATTCCAACCTAGTTGTTTGCTCTTTTCACCAATATCTCTGACATCTAAAATGTTCAGATCATTAATTAATATTCGGCAGATTTTAGCTTTGTGTATCCGTCCAACCAACTTGTAGATACTTTTTCTTATCTAGAATATTTACGACATCCTAATGAAAAAACTTCAGAATAAAATAATATCAACTGACTTACTATCAGACTTCTGTTTCCAGAGACAACTTGACATTATTTTGTTTTTGTAATATTAACGCCAATCAATTTTTTACTGAAAAACATTTAGGACATATGTAAGTTTTTGTGAAATTATTTAGCAGCCTTAATATACAGCGATCAGCTTTTTTATGGGTCAATTTGAAAGTGACACCTTCTGTGACCAGCATTAAGAAATAGATGGTACTTTATCGTAAAATATATCTATGGTGTAAGCAATAAGTTTTATTCTTATTTCGTTCCTATATATTTGTTTCTTTCCTGTTTAATTCCAATTTTTTTCTTCCCACTAATCGTTGCGTTGCTTTCGACACGTTGTTTTCGTTGTTGTATGCTGTTAGGACCTAGGCCTGTATCAATATAATACAAGATTTGATTTTAAATTTTACTTGTATTAAAATTACGTCATATGAGAAGAAAGTAAAGTAAACTCCACAAGGAAAATAAAATTCCTGTAGTTGGCTTTCAGCTGCCGCCCATAGAAACTTTTACATCAGCTTGTTAATACGACTACAGCCAACGCTTGAAAACAAGGTCGACACACAAAAAAGAAGATTATGAAATAAATGCATTTAAACTTACAAAATTAAATTGGGTGATTTGACCAACAGAAGCGGTGACACAAATTGCATCTTCTGCCACAACGGGCGCATAAGGCTCTTCACAGCTTGCCAGAGTTGCCTATTTATATGAAGAATATTCAAATAATAACATGCCGTTTAGTTGGTGGTTGGCCTAAATTTTAAGGGAATTAGTAGGAAGCTTAAAAATGAACTGCAGGAACTTTTTCGGTCAAACTTTTAAAGAATATTTACTATACTTGCATACATAAAATTGTCCGGACTGAATTAACAGCGTTTAGATAAGCAACTACATTAAGGACAAAAAAGTTTCAAAACGGGAATCTTATTTATAGTACCCCATCGGTGCTTTTGAAAAAGGCTTGTATTTGAGACTTAACTGTAAATAATCAAAATAAGCGAGTCTTAACAAATTATTTTCATAGAAAGATATTTATTAAAATTAAAAGATTTAAGATTTCGTTATTTTATTATAAAATAACGAAAATTAGGCAGTACATTATAATCACCGAATTGTTAACACGTAACAATACGATAGCTCCAAGTTTCTAGGATATTTCTCTATATCATAAACAGTTTCATTTTTTGTACGTCGTTGTCCAAGTTTTTCGCAAAAAACAAGCTTTTACATTTTATATAATTTTTAAAGCTGTTATTTGATTATTTTTATTATAAGGATTTCTCATAGACTAAGAACTCCTTGTAGTTTTGTGATATGATTCCTCTACCGAATGACTTCTTAGATCAGTAGTAGTATGACGTTTCGTAATTTCGGAGATAATATCAGTAAGTTTACTCTATGGATATTTATTGCAATTGTTCCCAATTGGCTTATACATCCTTATGATTTTAATCATTCGTTGATTATGCCATCTTCGAAGCCAGTATTTCAGTAACAAGCTTGTATGTATTATTTGTATTTTATTGTAACAATCGTCTTTTATTGTAACAATAAAAGACGCATGTATGACCCAATTTAACTAGATAATAAATAGACAATAATAGATTAAAATTCTACTTAAATATACTAATACAGTGGTATCTATCAAAAAATATATTTAAAAACGCTTTAAAGCAGATTTTCAACACGTTTTCCGCAATGTTTTAATAAAATTTGCAATTGTATTGGATTTGTTGACAGAAAAACTCAGAAAGCGCTACATATTTAACTGAATTTCCTTTATTTTTCGTAGCCGCTTTACTTCCTTTTCAGCTTTAGTCGGAAAACAGCTGCATGCGAGCGACTGGAGAATCATGCAACTGTTATGAGCACCTATACCATTAATCAAGAATGAGGAAAATTAGACTCGATATTGATTTTCACTATTGCTGGCTACGTGGTATAGTAATGAATTTTAAAGTTTTCGTGTTTCCAACAGAATATTCAATAAATTCAATATGAGGGAAAGGTGTTTCGTTAAGTTACAAGAAAAGGGGTACATTATAAGAGTTTTCAAAGTTTTTTTTTGAAGCGAACCTTCTATACTGGCGTTGTATTACTCTTTTATCCAAAGTAAAATGCTAAGGCGAGCGTCACAGAACTGGCGCTACAAGATGGCGCCGTCGCGAGTAGCGGCATAGAATACCGGTTCTAGACATCTATTCACTACTCTTGGTCAATTCGTTTTTAGTCATGATATATTTACTAAAAGCATATTTAAATTAAAAACTGCATGAAAGATAAAAAAAAAATATGGACAATAAATTAAAAGTTAAAATTTAAAAGAATATCAATATATGCAGCTCTAAGATTACTTTTTAAAAGGCAATTAAAAAAATCAAATATTTAAAACAGACAGATAAAAGTAAATTATCTAAAAATGTATACAAAGTTC